>VZRE01016178.1:117004-138488 GCA_013396775.1 Cephalopterus ornatus | reverse complement strand
TTTGTCCCGGGGCGGGAGCGGGGCTGGGGCTGTCCCGGAGGTCCCCCCTCAGGCGCCCCTCGGCGCGCGCTCCCCACGCGCAGTGCCCTCAGAGCCCCCCGAGGCCGCAGCGCCGGGGCCCTTCCCTTGAACGGCACAGCCCAGCCCTGCGAGCCCTGCCCGGGGCCGGGACAGCCCCGCCAGCCCCGCTCCGGGCCAACGGGGAGTGGGCGAGGAGCCCAGGCTGCCGCCTGGGCAAACGGGTCTCCGGGGAGCGCCGGCCGGATGCGCCGAAGGTATTGACCGAGGGAGGTGTCTCCTGCCACGTACGGATCCCGCCCAAGGGTTTGCCCACAGTACTGCATTCATTTCATAGCAGCAGGGTGGTAGTTCCATTGTATACATTGCCAGCTAACTCTGGGATAGTTCATCCTACACGAAGTGATTTTGAAAAGTTACCAGATTGTCTCTTTTCCCCGGCAGTTTGTTAGTCTTCTACACAGCGGGTGACAGTACTTAGAGAATGTTTTCTGGAGTCTGGAGAACTGACAGGGGAAGTGTATTTTAACATTAATAACCTTAGTGTCTTGGATTTTTTTTTTTTTAATTTTGTGTAAAATATTCTGGTACAAAGAAGAATTTACAGTTAAACTTTTTTGTTGGTTAAATAAAAAATCCTACTGGAAATATGAATGTTATATACACATCTCAGTAGTATTTGATATGTTAGTCTTCTGTAACAAAACAAACTCTTTTGTTTAAAAAACTATAAATTACATTGATCTACTCAGTTTTGACTGAAACCGGTGTTACGCTGCTGAGCTGACAGAGTTAAAGACTGAGACAAACCAGCCAACTTTACGGGGTTTGGTTTCCTTTTTTAGCTAGGTTTGCTCAGTGGTCTGGTCAGTTTGGCATCTGCTACTGTCATCTAAGGGCTTCTCAATAACAGAGCAAAGTAAAAATTAAGTTGGTTACAGAGAGCTTGAATTACTATTTTTGTTGCAATGTGGGAAGGAGCAGAAGACCAGTTTTCCTCGTAATTGCTATTGCCACTTAACGTTGCCCCTTTTGGGGGGCTGAGTAGTACCAGAGGCAGCTTGGATATCTTGACCTCTGTTAAAATAGGAACTGGATATAATTGCCCTCCCTGTGACATTCCTCCAAAGTCTGTGGCTCTAGGTGACATGCAATGTCGCTTTGAAATGGGTTTTTTTGCTGTGCATAAGTTTGCTGCCTGGTTGATCTGTTCCAAGAGCTGTGTCTAGTGCAGGCTTTCCCCTTTCTTTGGAATCAATTTTGAGAATCACGTTCATGATATGAATTGCTGCTCAGTTGCCAGCACTGATGAGTTTCTCATCCCAATCTGCTTGTTGCTGTGATTGTCTTTACAAGACTTGAAAGTGGCTCAGGTTTCTAGACCATGAAGTGCTAGGTTTTGTCCACTCATATAAAGCATGAATTTATTCATTTGTTGTTACCATTTTCTGATTTTTCCTAACACTCACTGATATCATGTGCCATAGGAAATAGTTCTGCTTACAGGCAGAGAAATCATATCACAAAACTACTGACAGTGACTTCACAATTCTATAGTCAAATGATTAACTTGAGGGGACTAAGGTTATTCAGCAGCAAAATGTAGCTGGAAAATAAACATTGAAGTGGGAGAGGAGGAAAGCAAAGACACCTTTGGGAGATTGGCAAAGATTAGTTTAGCAGTTACTGACCCAAAAAATCTCAGCAAATCTCCCATGAGGACTCTTTGCTTTACATTTATCACTTAAACAAGAGTTTAAGGCCAGTCGGAAAACTGTGATTTCAAGACCTGCACTTGATACTCAGATGCTTTTGTTATCTTAGAAGCATTACTGCAATCAGGAAAACAAACAAAGTTCCCTTGGATATGATCCAGGCATTATCTTCTGGTGCTTAAATGATAATCAGACACTAATCCTTCTAAGTTAAAACAGCACTTTAAAGCTGCTATCATGCTTGCTTGTCATCATGGCATTTTTAGGGACAATCGAAAATTATTTTAACAGAGGCCCAAACCAATGTGACCAAGAAAAAAAGCAAGATACAGAGTTGAGTGAAATTTAAATTTAAGATAAGTGCATGCCATTTACATATCCCAGGTCTTTACATCATGTACAGTCCCAGGTCTGTAAAAATAAGACATATTTTTATAATATATGGTTACTGTATATTTTTAATATGCTATTGGTTGTCACAGGGAACTATCTGACTCTGCCTATCACATACAGTGCTTGGCTGTAGAAAAATAGTACTAGTGCTCATTTTGAAAGAGCATGTGATAGTTTGAGTTTGAAGCACTTCCACTAGAATACATAGAAAGTTTGGGGATGATTTGTTTGGGTTTTTCTCCCCATTAATTTTTTTGATCTCAAAGAAACTGCTGAAGGAGATAGTTGACCCACTTGTATTCCAGCAAGTTATTTCAGTGCTGTGGTTGCTTAGAATTTCTTCAGCCTTCTGCGTGATTATCCATTTACAGCTTCTCATTTTTGTGTAATAATCAGTGAGGCAGATTACATCCAGCATTTGCTAGAATAATTTGTGCCCTCGATGTTTCTAAAACAAAGGCTCAGGAACTGAATACATTCAGTATTCTTCTTACAACTTTTTTTCAGGAGGAGAACCACATTTCCAGTGGCTGAGCTTCAAAGAATGTACCCCGAGGAACAGCACCTGGGGTTTGTGAATCTCTGTTTCTTTTAGGTATGTGTACCCTATCTAGGAGTGTGTTCTTAGTGGAACAGATAAGCAATTCTCTTTTGTTGCAGTTGTGGAGATAAAAACTAGTCAGCTGATTCTGTTTCTCTTTTTTTCATGTGAAGCTATAGTCTTTCACTTATGTACAGCTCATTTTATTATTTGTTCCTTTATTTAAGTCAATAAAGGACTTTATTTTACTGCTTGTAAACAGTAGTATAGTTTGCTGGACTGAAGCAACTTTTTAAATTTTCCCCAATTTATGAAGTGCTTTTGAATGTTTTTGATTGTATGAAGAACCTTCATATTCCATATTAAGGTAAACCTCTATTAAAAGTTCACTCCATATTGAATGTTTCTTAGTCTGTCAAAAAAGATGCTTGTGTGAATGGATGTTCCTCTAGGATGTTCCACTTGTAGGAAGTCGAAACAGTTTTGTTCAGTGATTTATTTATTTTTTTTCTGTTAGAAAAACCCTACCATTTCCATGGTGGTAGAAGACGAAAATATAATTTACCAAACTGATTATTTCAGTAACTAATGTTTTAGTAATATCTACATTGATATTCATTCAAAAAACCCATCTGGAATTTTAGATTCAGAAATACCAGTGGTGAAAGTAGCACTTCTTACAGGTAAAGTATCCTGAAGTATCTTTGTCAGACTTTTGCTAATTTGGAGAGAACAGTTGATCATGAGTGTCAGGTCTTGTTTTTCCTAAAGAATTTGCTCAGTGTTTCTATTCACACACCCACCTTCTGATTAAAGGGACATGAAGGTTTGATGAAGGGATTGTATACTTTGATAACAAAAATAGACAAGCTGGAAGAATTAGTTGAAGCAAAGTTGTGTAGTTAAATAGTTTTGATTAGAATAGTTCTGAAACATTTTTCCTATTTTTCCCTTTTTTTAGTCTTTGTTTGGTTGTTTGTTTTTAGTATCCTTTACTTAGTATTTTCTGTTTTTTTATTTTTTTTATGTTCTATAAGCAGCATTGTCAGGAAACATTTGAAACCTGTTTAACATTCATATTAAAAAAGTAGATTTTAAAATAGTTTTATTAAAAAACTGCGGTCAAGTGTATTATTGATAGTAACCTCAATAAATTTTGCCTCACTGGCATGGTGTGAAAGAATTTCTGCCGATTTGGTTTATATTGACACTTCCATTTTTTTATACAAAAAAATGATTGTCTACAGTGTTGTTCAGACCAAGCTAACAAAAAATCAGAGTTGTCTGCATGTTGGCTACAGTAGGGAGGCTTTCTTCTAAGTAAGAGATTTTGCAGACAGTCTGACATCAGAGTTAGTGGGTGGCATAATGTAACATAGGCTGCATTGAATTCACACACTACCCATGTGATGTGGTTTGAAGTAGTGTGGCAGCTGCTTTTTGGCACTTTTAGAAGGCTTTTGTAGTACGTATTAGTTTTCTGGTTATTTTCTTAAAAAAAAAAAACAACTTCTAATGTTTAGGGCTAGTTATTTCAAAGTGCTGTAAGAATCCAGACTGCTATTAGTGAAAACAACACTAATGAATAGAAGATTAAACACTTTGCTAAACAGTCACCCCAGGGAGTTTAATCATGGCACATAGTTCTTCAGCGTGTCCTGGAGGATTGAGCAGTAGCTTGGTCTGTGTTTACTGACATTGCTGTGCCATGAAAATGTGAGAGGCATTTGTGGGGAATAAAGATTGTATTTCTGACTACAAAATTATCCTGGTAAAAACCCTAAGTAAGATACAGCTTTCATGGCAAAAGTTCTTCAGACAATGTAGCTTCTGTTCTGGAAAATGCTACTATTTTGTGTGCAACAGGGAGCTCTTCTCTAATTGTAAGCAATATCACTATCAGATATTTTGTTAACAAAACTGCACTCAGCATTTGTCTATATCAAAAGGTTTTGCTGTATGTTTGTGGCAAATGACCCTCTGTCCACTTCATCTCTGCTGCACATGCTGTCCCAAAGCTGTCACTCGATCCCTCCTTTAAAAAAGAAACATCCCTTGCACTTGTTCCTGTGCACATCCTGCCTGCCATGTGTGCTTCTGCAGTGTACTCATCCACACTGAAAGGGTTTGTTGCTGTCTGCCACAACACACCGAACACAGGTGAGTTGTCTTTTCATTTCTAGGGACAGACACATTTCCCCTGCGTGTTGTGGCAGCCTGCTGTAGTTAGACCTGAGCAGCCGAGACAGATGTATCCAATAAAAGGAAATACGTTGTCAAAGAGGAGTCCAAGTGTATGCAACTAACAGTGAATATGGTAACACAGGAGAACAAATGCTGAATAGCTTGCTCTTGGTTGCTCATTATGGAGAGTAATTTAATGACTCATTTGTCATACATCTGAAGGCAGATGCATGCAAAACAGGCAGCGCAAAAAATATGCTGGATGAATTTTAGATTTTGGTTATTTGGATTTATGGATATCCTAACTTGTGTTAATCATGAAAATTCTGAGGATTTGTATGTGCTTAATTTGTGCAGGAAATAAGATGTTTAGTTTATGTTGGTAGAATATACAAATGTACTTTTTATGTTTTGTGAAGATTAGGTTAGTGTTTCAGCATCAAAAGTCTGAAGTATGTCCTAAAAATCTATGAAAGAAATATTTGGTATTTTCTAGTCTATTTTTCCTTTTTGTTGCTGGACGTAATGAAGTAAATATAAAACTAGAAAAAAATAACATCTTAGTGAGCATAAGATAAGTAAGTCTTGCTGTGTTAATTGAAATACTGAAGCTGTTTGGAAATCTGACAATTGTGACTTTAACTCTCTAAAGTAGTTGTTAAAATAGATAAAAGGTTTCTTTGGTACTGAGACAGGTAACAGGTACGTAGCCACGCTGTATTCTACCCTTTTGAGTAGTCTCAGACCAGCTCATTAAAACAAAATGAAACAGATGTAAATATTTAACTCAAATATTGATTAAGTTCTCCAGTTTAAGCATAATTTTAGTGTAAAACAATGTTGCTATATAGAATTACCTTTAACCTCACTTCTCTTGACATATCTTACACCATCATGTTCATTAAAACTTAACCTTTTTCTTGTCGTGGACAAATTTAAGTTTCTTTACCAAGAGGAAGAAGTCTAGAGGAAGTTGGAGAACATAATTTCATGTTTAATGAGATAAAAGAAATTTGAGGACAACTATGTTTGGAAACCAACCAACCAGCTGACAAGTGCTAATGCCCTCCCTTCCCATGTGCTTACCTGATTGACTATGCCTAATGACTGCTTATGAGATAGAAAAGTTTCCAGACTTCTCTTCTGACATTATGTACTTAAAAAATATATATATATAAAAAAAAGTTTCTAGCTTTTCCGTTTGAGGAAGATATATTTATATTGCTTATTGATTTCTAGGCTTTGAGATTTACTAGTACCATATGTGCTTGTGCATGGTGCACTGAGAAAGAGTAATGTGATTTTGTTTCTGATGGTGTTAACAAAAGCATTCCTGATTAGCAACCTGCAGAGGCTGTAGCACATGCAATGACAGTCTTCTTGCTGGGTGCTAATCTGTACATATGCTCAGTGTTTTACATTGTGTATAACATTTTCATGGTAAGTTGGGGGGTGAGGATGACTGCACAAGTGGCCCCTGTGATAAGAAACCAGGGGCTGCTCCCCCCCGCCCTCCATTCTGGGCTGGACACAGCTGGCTCCAGACAGCTGTAAATAGTCCCACTGTTGGCCAAAGCTGAGCCACCCATGTAGCAGGTGGTGCCTCTGTGATGAGGTATTTCAGAAAGGGTAAAAAATGCTGCACAGCAGCTGTGAGAAAAAGGAGTGAGAAAAATGTGAGACCCTGCAGAAACCAAGGTCAGTAAAGGAGGGGACAGCATACTCCAGGCACTGGAGCAGATATTCCCCCTCCAGCTCATGGAGAAGACTGTGGTGAAGAAGTTTTTCTCTGCAGCCCATGAAGAACCACTCCAGAGCAGTTATCCATACTGCAGCCTCTGCAGGACTCCATGCCAGAGCAGGTGTATATGCCATGAAAAAAGCTGCAGCCTATGGAGAGCCCACGCGAGGAGCAAGATCCTGGCAGCAGTTGTGACCAATGGATGGCCTGTGCTGGAGCAGTTCATGCTGAAGTACTGTACTGCACAGAGAGAACCCATGTTGGAGCAGGGGAAAAGTGTGAAGGGAAAGGAATGGTAGATATGATGTCTTACAAGCTGACCACAGCCCTTATTCTTCATCTCCTCTGCACCACTTGGGAGAAAGGAGATAGAAGAATTGGCAATGAAGGAGTGAAGCTGAGCCAGGGGAGGTAGTTTGAGTCTTAATTTCTCACCATCCTACTCTGTATTTAATTGGCAGTAAATTAAAAGTCATTATTACAAGTCTTTTTTCCCTGTGACAGTAACTGGTAAGTAATCACACTGACCTTAGCTCAATCCATGTGATTTGCCACGTTAGGGAGAAAATTTGTGCAGCCAGAGCTCAGCTGGAGTTGAAGCTGCCAGAAAGGTGGGGGACAAGAAAAAGAGTTTTTCAGAAGCCTGTCGAGGGAGGGGATGGTCCCGCTCTGCTCTGCACTGGGGTGGCCTCACCTTGAATATTGTGTGCAGTTTTAGGCACCACAATATAAGAAAGATACTAAGCTTTTAGAGAGCATCCAAAGAAGGGCAATGAAGATGGTGAAGGGTCTTGAGGAGAAGCTTTATGAGGAGTGGCTGACGGTGCTTGGTCTGTTCAGCCTGGAAGAAACTGAGGGGAGACCTCATTGCAGTTACAACTTCCTTGTGAAGGGAAGAGGTGGGGCTGGCACTGGTCTCTTCTCTGTGGGGACCAGTGACATGACCTGAGGGAATGGCCTGAAGTTGTGTCAGCAGAGGTTTAGGTTGAATATTACACAGAGGTTCTTCCCCCAGAGGGTGGTTGGGTACTGGAAGAGGCTCCCCAGGTAAGTGGTCACAGCATCAAGGCTGACAGAGTTCAAGAAGTGTTTAGATGATACTCTTGGGCACATGGTGTGACTCTTAGGGATGGTCCTGTGCAGGGCTAAGGGTTGGACTTACTGATCCTTGTGGGTCCCTTCCAAATCAGCATATTCTGTTATTTTTTTCCCACTGTCATGTTGAGGATGCGAAGTGGAGAGGGTGGCTAGGTGGGTGTCTGGCAGCCAGTTGAGATCAACCCACCAGATATGGTGAGAAAATAAGACATTTTTCAATCTGACAGTTTGGTAAATTGGTTGCAATCCTTTCATAGGGAAAGAAAGTTTAATTCGTAGTCTTACAGTATATAGGTACTGGTATTGTAGTACAAATTTTTGAGAACTAAAGAAAAATGGGAAAATAATATGTGAGACAGAAGTGGACTGATTTTGTGGGTTTGTTTTGGTTTTCTTTTAAATTTTGTGAGTTGTGAAGCACATTTTTGGTACCTTTTAGTATCTCTCTGGCAATGATGTAATAAATTCCCCTCTGCATTCTTTTAACAATAACTCTATGGTAAAAGTACTGTAGTTTCAATGTATGGGTTTATTAAGCTGACACAAGCTTTGAAATACAGTATAACGTGAAGAAATCCATATGTTTAATTTCTCCTACAAATTCTTGAAGGAAACCAGGTAGGGTTTGGGGTTTTTTTTGTTTTCTCTGACTTGTATCTCTTCCTGAGTATATATTATTATTATATATTAAGAAATGCAGAATCTACTTGTGTTTCTAAGAAATAAATAGAAAAGCAATTTTTTGCAGTTTTGTGGTTAGTAGTTATTACGTGGAAACTAACTGTGGCTTTTAGCTAGATGCTGTTTATTTCTTTTCTCGGTTCACATACATGTAATTTAGGCAAAAATGAAGCTGTTTCTTGAATTCAGGCTGGTTTCTATATTTCCCCCTCTTATAAACTGCCAATTTGGCAGAGAGAATTTAATTCAAATCACTTAGATTTTGGTAGTCCTCAAATGTTTTTCATAGTTTCACCTTTGAAAGCCACTGAATATGGCTTTCACTTGTCTGTGAAAAAAACCATGGCAGAGTTCCTGAAAGAGGAGAGCTCTTTGGCATGTTCCCATGATGAGCTGCAGCAGCACATGCCAGAAAATGCAGCACAGGTGAATGAAAAAATATACAGAATGATTACTTGATCCCCAGGCTAAATTAACCTACTCCAATTTACCTGTATCAAGTCGGCACTGAGCATGTGTACTAGGTAACTAAGTTAATCTAAGAATTTCCCACTTGAACTCTGACTACTTAAGACTGATCTTGAAATAGATTTTTTTTTTTTTTAAATATTGGAAACTGTCAAATTGTTGAAGTATGTTGATTGAGAAGTCTTTCCTGGCTTTGTATTTCACTTTTCATGTGGCTCTCTCTGATGTCCAACTTGAACCTATTAGTGATTCTACCTGTTTTCCTTCTATCCCATCATTGAACTAAAATTCTCTGCTTGTAGAAGACTTTAAACAACACTTTCTTCTAATATTAAACAACCTAATTGTAACAAAACAAATGTGAAGTAGTGGCATTGTGTAGAAATTGTGTTTTATTCTTAGTGGTATGCCTAATTTCTGGTTCTTCAATTTGAAGTGTATTTAAAAAATAAAACCCAAAACAAAAAACAGGGAAAGGGCATTTTGGGTATCTTATAGATAACTTTGATGTATATTTAAGTGATGTCGCACACATAACATTTGACATTTGGGAGTTGTGGATTAAATCCTCCCCGTTAATTTCTTGTTACATTGTCCCCATTAATTTCTTTACATTGTTAAATATACTAGATTCCTAAATTAATACTTTTTGTTTCAATTTACAGGTATTATAATTTCAAGAAATGCTGTGACCTGTTTGAAGAACAACACTCACAGAAAGTTGTTGTGTGAAATTTTTTAAAACTAGAATGGCCTTGAAAAAAACACATAAACTATTCAAGACACTTTTTCACTGGAAACTTTGGAAGTTTAGCATTATTGTGTTTGTCTTTTTGGTATTTTTATTTTTATTGCAAAGAGAAGTGGGTGTTCAAGATTTTAAAGATGAAGCAGGAATTGAGCCAGCTGTTGGAAAGAAAAGTCACGTATTAGGTCTTGTGTTAAATGCTATGAACAATATCAAAGGTGCAAAGCCAAAAATGCAGATAAAAGCACCAGTTAGGCAAACTAAGATTCCTGGAGAGAGACACTGTTTGCCAGGGCACTATACTGCAGTGGAACTAAAACCCTTTCTAGATCGACCCCTTCAAGATCCTAATGCTCCTGGAGCTTCTGGTAAAGCATTTAAAACCACCAACTTAAATTCAGAAGAACAGAAAGAAAAACAGCTTGGAGAAGAGAAACACTGTTTTAATGCATTTGCAAGTGATAGGATTTCTTTACACCGAGACCTTGGACCAGACACTCGACCTCCTGAGTATGTTGAAATGTGTATGTCCTGATAGCTGAAAAACTTCTCAGAAATTCAGACTGCAAAGTGATTTGAGTTCAGCATTAGATGATAGTTTAGGAAAGTCTCCTAGCTATACATAATGATTGGCTGTAC
Organism: Cephalopterus ornatus; assembly: GCA_013396775.1. Taxonomy (NCBI): domain Eukaryota; kingdom Metazoa; phylum Chordata; class Aves; order Passeriformes; family Cotingidae; genus Cephalopterus; species Cephalopterus ornatus. The sequence continues at coordinate 128,262 of VZRE01016178.1, read as the reverse complement.
ATAACAGTCTGCAGTGCCAAAGCCAAGAATGTTTAGAAAAGCTCACTTCTTTCATGGTTTTGAATTCAAAGTAACCATATTTAAATAAGGTTTTCTGCCTCTGCCTTTAAGCTAAAATTTCTGAGTAACTTTCAGGAAGCCTGCTAAGTTTTGCCTAGAAGAAAACTGAAAACATGGTTTAAACTTTTCTCCAATTTAAACACTACCCCCTGTTTTTTTAGTAGTCAATGTTAATAAAACCAACAGCATAATTTAATAAATTGGGAAATTGTAAACTATTGAACAAGGTAATGGAACATCTCAGCAGGAGTCTTGTAGTTTTGAAGAATTTTATTAATGTAGACCTAGGACTTGGATAGAGTGGGTTTTGGTTATGCGCAGTCTCTCAGTGTCAGATTACATGTTGTCAGCCATCTGTGCCAGCAGTGACTAAACTTACTGAGTTGCTGCTGGTACCTGTGGTGCAGCTCCCCATAACCTTTGCTAGAGCATGACTGGTGAGCATAACTGTGTATTTTGTGAGGCAATTGCTGTGGTTATTACCTTAGAGTAATAACCTCCAGTCTCTAAAGTTGACAGGTGGCAAACAGTAAGCGTGTATTTAATGTCCATGGTTATAAAGCTTTGTACTAGAAAGAGAAGAGTTTCTTTTAAGAGTTTGAGTCAAAAAACTGTTGTCCATTTTGTAACACCTGACACTTTCTTATCTGTAGATGTATTGAACAAAAGTTCAAGCGTTGCCCACCGTTGCCAACCACAAGTATTATAATAGTTTTTCATAACGAAGCGTGGTCTACTCTGCTCAGAACTGTCCACAGCGTGATGTACACATCTCCTGCTATTCTGCTAAAGGAGATTATTTTGGTGGACGATGCCAGTGTAGATGGTAAGAAGTCTCTCTGTTTTCACTTTTTTTGTTTTTATTGAAGACATGTTAGGGTAGCAGATAAATTGATTAAGAGGATATAATGTGTATAATGGTATTCTAAGTGCTTTTGCTCCTTTCTTTTTCTTTAAAATACGAAGTAGTCCTCCCTCATCTTTTTTTTCCCATAATGTAGTCAAATATGAAATTCTTGCTCTCTAAAAGGTTTTTAAACCCCACTTCTAGTTTTTGCAATTGTAGTGCTGCTTTAACTGCATAACTGGTTGCATGACAAGTAACTTTGTAATTTGTGCTTCAAACCAATTGTTTATAGAACAAAGTATCCAAGTACAAATTGGCCAATACTTGTGGCAATTTGCATTTTATCATAGTGATTGTCTTTATGCAAATTAATTTCATTAATATGAAGGGCAATGTCTTTACTAGAAAGTAAAATTTTTTATTGGAAAAATAATCTTCAATACTCCAACTGACTGTCAAAGATACCTGTTTACTGAGTGTGAGCATAAATGCAAGTTCAAAAAACTTTATATGCTTAACTTCAGAGGAAAATGTCTGTACAGATATGCTTCTGTTAACGTATTTACGCTTTTTTGCAAGTCTGTATTTAGTGTACTGCACACTTGGATGTGAAATATGTTCAATAGTACAGTTTAATACTAAGGACTGGCAAAGTATGGAAGATGATGTGGGATGTATAATGAGGGATGTGGGGTTGTATCTCAAACCTTGAACATTTAAATAGTTTTCTATATGGCTTCTGTTGCTGTTGTAAACAGAGCCTTTGAAAACTGTGTAAATGTGTCATCATTAAGGAAAGAATTTGCATGTTCCACAGATAACATAGGTATGTGATCCATTTGCTCTGAAAATGGAGGTTGAATTGGTAGTCAAACTGTTAATGCTGCAGCAGAGATGTACTAGCATGTCCTTTCTCATTTAGAATATTTTTAGTGTTCCATCTCCTGTTCTTTGCCAGTCACCTCTTACTACACTCTACCCCTGACAAAACTCAGCCCCTAAAAACAACCTTCAGCAGTTAGGAATTTTTACAGTTTTGATGTCGAGGTAATTTCTGGGGTTAGTGAGTTGTTTACCCTGTTAGTTTAATAATGTAAAATTTTGGGCATGTATATACACTGAACATCCTAAAACTGATTCCTTGTTCTAGAATACCTGCATGATAAACTAGATGAATATGTGAAACAGTTCCAAATAGTTAAAGTAGTCCGCCAGAAGGAAAGAAAAGGTCTGATCACGGCACGATTGTTGGGAGCTTCCGTAGCAACAGGAGAGACCCTTACCTTTCTGGATGCTCATTGTAAGTGTAATCTGTAACTATGCCAGGTCTGCTTTATAATGCTGTTCTCTTTGATTTAATGTTGCAGCCATTTTATGAATTATAAGCATTTGCAATATTTCATCTTCCCTATTGCTGTTTCTTATTATTTAAAAGTATAATTAGCAATGCTGTTTAAAAGCAGTCCATATTGGCTTGCTGGACATGTTCCAAAATTCCCTGTGTACTACTTTGTAGCCAAGTAAAGATTCAGTGTTTGCTCCCATTGTCTCCACAGGTGAATGCTTTTATGGCTGGTTAGAGCCATTATTGGCAAGAATAGCTGAGAACCCTGTCGCTGTTGTAAGCCCTGACATTGCTTCAATAGATCTCAATACCTTTGAATTCAGCAAACCATCTCCTTACGGGCATAGCCATAACAGAGGAAATTTTGATTGGAGTTTGTCATTTGGATGGGAGTCCCTTCCTAAACATGAAAACAAAAGAAGAAAAGATGAAACCTATCCCATTAGGTAAACATTATTTGAATACTATTTAAATCCTTCTGTTTTCATGGGGGTTTTGTTGTGAACAGCAGTTTGTAAATAAACTTTCTTCAGATGAGTATAATCGGACGTCTTAGTATCTCAGATGTTTTTTGTAATATTTTCTTTAAGAACCACATTTTAAAGCTTTCATAAAAATATGGCCTCCTTGAGAAGTAATTGCTCTGCATTACCTTTTTTCTACATACACTAGGAATATAACAAGCAATTTCTATTGCTTATTTTATTCCTAGCCGGAGGGGGCCGAGGAGGATTGTACACAGGTTTTTTTTCAGAAACAGTACCACAGATTTGGGCTTCTCTTTCATCATACTTGAAAGAATGACAAAATGAGTCAGAGCACCCAAATACTAGGCTGATACAGCAGTGCATTAGATGATAATTATACCTGCTTTGGCCACAGACAGGTTACTGGTCTGTATGAGTAATAACTTTACTTGACAGCCTCCATATAGGGAAAATATGTTGGCTTTCCTGATGCTGTCTTTTATACCAGCAGTCATTAGTCTGAATGAGTTGTTAATAAATGACAATAAAACTGTCAAATGAGACTCCATGTGGGCAGATTTAATTGCTAGAAGTATTATGTATGCTAGAAAAATGCACCACTGCAATGAAAGACTGATAAATCCATAGAAAATTCCTAGAACAGTTACACCATGATTTTACATCTATATTTAAAAAACCCTGTCTTCCTTCAATTTTGTTTCTGCAGAACACCTACTTTTGCTGGAGGTCTCTTTTCAATATCAAAAGACTACTTTGAACACATCGGAAGCTACGATGAAGAAATGGAAATATGGGGAGGTGAAAATATAGAAATGTCTTTCAGAGTAAGTTTAGCTTCCTAATTAGCAATTGTGTCTATGCTGACAGTGTGCAGGGGTTTTGAGGACAAATTAGTATTAGATCTTGACTCCTCTGCTGAATCAGCCAGCTAGGATGTGGAAAAATGAATTACTAATTACCTATGAACTAAAATACAAACATGCTCACTTGAACTGATTTTAATTTTTTTTTAACATGTTTAGTGTTGATAACTGAAATGTATGTTTTCAAGGTTTACCTGATTAGGAAATTCACTTACGGTATGCCTGATATATGTACTCTTACTTGTGGTTTGATGTTTTCTGGTGAACAGTAATATTGCTGAATTTTTTTCCACCTCAATTCTAATTGCAGTGCACTTACACACTAAATGTTATTATTAGGTATGGCAATGTGGTGGACAGTTGGAGATCATGCCTTGCTCTGTTGTTGGCCATGTCTTTCGCAGCAAGAGTCCCCACACTTTCCCAAAAGGTACTCAAGTGATCACACGTAATCAAGTTCGCCTTGCAGAAGTGTGGATGGATGAATATAAAGAAATATTTTACCGAAGAAACACAGAGGCAGCAAAAATTGTGAAACAAGTAGGTGGTGGTGGTGGTATTAGAAATCACACTTGCTGCGTTGAAAGTTTTGGTGAGCAAAAGTTATTTATTGACAAAGTATGTAGGGATTCTAGATATTTTAATGAAAAGTCGGAGTTCAGTTTGCCTAATGCTGTAGCCCCAACAAACATGAAAAAACTAAAGTGATTGGGTGGTCCTAGTGTTGGTTTTTTATGGCGAGTTTTTCTTATTGGTGGGTTGTTTTATATGTTCTCTAAAGTCTTGAGTTGTTTGCATTGAGCAGATATGGGAACTACCAGAAGAGCATGAGAGAAACTACTGAGCATAGACAATGTAAACTAATTTATTTTTTGGAGTGAGAAACATAATGTCTTCTTAGTCTCAAGTTGCTTAGTATTTTTACTTAAAAAGCAGGTTTTGTTGTTTTTTAGCTTCAGAATAAAGCTCATTTGATGATGGATAACCATCCTACCTCTATCTGCCTATAAACTTCAGCTAATTTCAAGGGAGGCTGAGTTTTGGCTTATTTATTTTGTAAGTTTTCTGTCCAGCGAGAATCTAGAGTTTTCTTTGAGAAGCTATTTTTCCTTCTTCAGGTGATAATTTTTTATGACTGCCTAGTAGTACAGCATTAACAAGAAAAAAATCAACAAATGAAGCTTAAAACTTGCTTAATACTACAACACAAAATTATCACAGCTTTACATGTAAAAAACTGATATTAGTAATTTTAATATATTTATCTTCCATCCTTCCTTACTTCTCAAACTCTAACAGAAAACATTTGGCGACATCTCAAAAAGACTTGATTTGAGGCAGCGTCTGCAGTGTAAAAATTTTACCTGGTATCTCAGTAATGTTTATCCAGAAGCATATGTGCCAGACCTGAATCCCTTGTTTTCTGGATATGTAAGTTTAATATTAATTATTCTCTACAGTCTTCATAGTCCAGGAACTTTGCTAATCTTTTGTGCTATCTTAGCCATGGCTTTTAGACTTTAGCTATGACTAACTGCTCTGGGGTTTTCTGTCACTACTCTGGATAAAGAATCTCTTCTGCATACCTTGCTATTTGAATATTTTATAGCTGTGTCAATAGCTATGTAATTTTCATTTTTCATTCGTGTCAATAGTCATTTTCCCTGCCAAATAACTTTAGACATTGCATTGCTGAAACTAAAAAAAAAAATTAAACTAATAATTCTTACCTTGAACATGAATGTTTAGCATGTATACAAATAAAACTTCCCCTTCCTCCAGTTTTCAATATTTTATGTGTATCTGTTCAAACTGTAATTTGAATAACAGTAACATTGTACACATTGTGCACCAGTAGGCTAATAATTCCATGTGTGACTATGTAGTTATTAGGCTTTTAGTTAGAAAAGGTTAACTGAGAGAACAGGATTTTTAGACTCAAGCATAGCAGAAAGTAAAAATGAACTAACAGCTGTAATTGTTGAAATAAAGGTTAGCTTTGTATATTAGTGAGACAGTTTAATTTTTTATCATCCCCACTGAGCTTCTTTTATCCTGATAACACCCTTTCTTTAGTTAAAAAATATAGGTAACCACATGTGTTTGGATGTTGGCGAAAATAACCATGGTGGCAAACCACTGATTATGTATTCTTGTCATGGACTTGGAGGAAATCAGGTAAAATATTTGATACATAATTTTTATGATCTCCTCTGTAGCTTTACCATATAAAAGCTTTTAATTTATTTTAGTGAAATGGAGTAATTTTTAATATTAAATATCTCTCCCCATCTCTCTTTTTTTCCTTTTGTTTTCTTTAATAGTTAATTCCTATATATATTGTTAAAGAAAAATTCCATACCACTCTTAATGTTGTGTCCCGTTTCTGATGTTTCAAGTTCAGCATACAAATTCAGATTTCAAACAAAGTTGCCCTGCTTCACTTGACCTATCTTTTCTGTGCAAAACCTTTTCATCCTGCCCTTATTCCTGTCTTGTAAGTGTTGTCTTCTTAATTCTTCCTTTCCTTATGCTTCCTCCTATTGCTTCTTTCTCTGTCACCAGGACTCGCAGTGTCAAGGAAGATGTTGGTTGGAATCCGGCCAATGGGAGACCCAGTGTCCAGGCCTGAGCCACCTTCCCTATCATGCTTGCAGCCTCATAGTGTGAGGTCACAATGGCCTATCCTGTACTGGCTAATGCAAGTGAATAATATGATCCTATTTGTTCAAGAGGAGCTCTCTTTGGTGCATAGCTCTTGGAGGCAGCAGTGGTTCTGTTCCTTCTACAATATAACTTGCAATAGATGTCAGATACTGAGTCCTTCAGTCACTATTGTAATACCAATAAAAAGAACATCTTCCCTACCCAGAAATATACACTTCTCTGTTGCCTCTAAGAGTCCATAGAATTTAACAACTGTAGATCCTTAATAACTGAACATCAGCAAAGGTTTTAAAAGTTTTGTTAGAATATAATTGTTATTTTGGGGGGGGTGTTAATAAGTTTTTTTCAACCTTAAAAGCCATCCATTGATGGCACTATGAAAATTCAGACACATAATCCTAATTAGTTGATACTTTCCTAATCCATTTTTGTGGGAGATGGTGTGCTGTCTAGATTAAGAACTACCCTGTTATGTTAGCTTCTTACAGTACTGAACTTGGTTTTTTATTCTGTTGTGGGTTAACACTATAATAGCCTTTTTACGCTGTGACAGTCAGTAATTCAGGAACACTGTACCGAGACACTGTATTAAGAGATCTGCTGTATGCTTCCATTGTTCTCTCTCTCTAAGTTATCTTGGACTGTACTAAAACTCTATACTTTTAAGTGTTATGTTTTTTGTTTTTCCTCCTGACATAAAATAATAGTCTGAAGCCCTTTAAATGCCAGCCTTCAGAGAACTTTAAAATTGGTTTTGCTGGTAATGCTCGAGGGATGCATATTTGCTTACTTAACCCTTCTCATTAAACTGCTCTGTTTTCAGTTGTTTTCTATCTTTTACCAGACTTTTATCAGTGTAGGCTGATATTTTCCATGCTACCTGTCATCTTTGTCCATATATTTGAGATGGCAAAAGGGAGTGGAAGAGAGAACCTAATTGTCAGAGTTGTACATCAGTTGTATATTATTTTTCCTTTTTAGAATATTCTGGGAGTGGGAACATGCCCATCTCAATATCCAAAATTAATGAAGTTTTAAACCTAGCTTTCAAGTTATATTTTTGGGGCATGAAGAGACTTTGAAGTTCAAAAGATAAATCAGGACAGATTAAGTCAGATTACCAGATTAAGAGTAAATTGTTATGTCTGAGAGCTGAGTGATTAAGCAGGTCATTCCTATCAGCACCTATTTCAGGGATTAATGTTGGTCACAGAGTCTTAAGAGGGAGGGGGATGCCTGTTTGTTCCTCAGTGCTGTTCCTCAGTGCTATTCCCATTAATTCCAGTGAGGAGGTGATTGCTTACCAATTGGACAGATGGTTGAAAGCGACAAGGGAGTAACAGCCTGGTCTTAATAGTCAAAGAAAGATACAGTGCAGGCGGCTGACATATGGAGCCAAGAAACAGTGGTAGGGGGATGTAATGATAGGAACTCTGCTGTTTAATGAGGGAGAAAAGGAAGAGACCAGGATGTTAGGGTAGGGCTTAGAGGGATAAAAGGACAGCAGTGTCTCTTAACTGTTAGAAGTAAATCCCTGTTAAGACCAGAATTATAGCCTAGAATTCCTGAGCCTTAATAGTACTGTGCTGTCAGGAAATCATGGTAAAATTAACTCACAAAATACATGCTTATATTACTTTTCTAATGGCTAGCTCACAAGAGAACATAACAACATCCTATTGTTGACATTTATTGTTTAGATCAAGCAGAAAAAGTTGGCATCTAGCAATAAGTATTGTTCCTTGTGACTTTTTTTGTTTATGCTCTAAGAAAACACAAAATTCAGCAACAGAATTGCATACAGATTTTTACAGTTAAGAAATACCAAAATTTAAGTTATCTGTGCAACTATCTCTAGTCTTTGGTTTGCCTTCTTGAATTATATATAATCTGTGTGGGAACACACAGTGAGATATTGCATCATAATACATATGCAGCTAGCATTATTTGCAATTTATATATGTAAATATAAATTAGCATTGCATAGTATTAAAAAATGCTTTTAGTTTTGTAAACGCTTCTAAAGTGTGTATGCTAAAAACCAGAAATTATTCTGTAGTACCAAATTTTTTAATAAGACATTTATTACTTTGTATATGGGAATTTCAAAGATTTTAATACTTGGTTTTAATTAACTGAATTTTTAAAAAATTATTTAAATAGTACTTTGAATATTCTGCACACCATGAAATTCGACATAACATTCAGAAGGAGCTTTGTCTACGTGCTTCTAAGGGACCTGTGCAGCTTCGAGAGTGCAGCTACAAAGGCCAGAAAACCTTTGCTGTTGGAGAGGAGCAATGGCTACACCAAAAGGTATGTGCAGTGAATTGACATTTTTATTAGTGATCTTTTATATTATTTAGATTTCCAGCAAAAGCGAAAATGCCAACAAATCCAAACTCTGAAGCCAAAAAAGAGTAAGTTTAGTTTGGGCAGGAAAATGTAGGTAATTTCAGCTTTTCAGCTACCAGAACAAAGCTCAATTTCACTAGTAGGAGTGTCACTTAAAAAAACAGTTTATATCCTTTAGTGTGTATGTCTGGACGTCCACCTGGAAGCCAATTCAGATGTTTTGTATCTTTTAAAATATTTTTAAAAATTTTCCTAACAAAACAAGTTGGCACTTGCATACTACTTTTATTTATTTGCTAGCCCTCTCTGCACCATCTGTATGACCTTTAGCAATCAACCTGGGGGACAAACAGCATGTTCATTGTTTGCTCACTTTTTCTTTCCTCTTTTTTTCCTCATTTTAGGATCAAACTCTGTACAACGCAGCACTACATATGTGCCTTACAGGAAATGGAGAGCATCCAAGTTTGGCATCCTGTAATCCATCAGACCCCTTCCAGAAGTGGATCTTTGGCCAGAACAATTAAGATTTCATATTTATAGGCCAGAAGCAGTTTATTACAAGAGAAGATCCATTCTGAACTGTGATCATATACTTATATTGCATTTTAAGTGATACTTTAAATGCAAAATGTTTAAAGTTTCTTTTCCCTCTGAAGTTGGATATAAAATCTGTCATCGGAGATTCCCTAGGACTCTGCTATACCAAAGATAATTGAGATCCTGATTATATTTTGTTTACAGTATTTCTATGATGAGACTTTATATGTTGACCACTGATTTATGGATCCTATTAGTCCTCTTTCACCTTGGGGGCCATATGTGTATTGTTTTTTCAAATACTGTAAGTACTTCTGAAGAAGACTAATTTTTTCTGTAGGGTTGTGAGAAATTATTGTCTACTGTCTAAAACCCAATACACTTTATATTTTTATGCTCAATTGGTGGACTTTTTTTTTAATAATTTACTTTATTCAGTGACACTTTCTCATAATTTTTTTCAAGTTTCTTCACTTGAAAAATTAAATATTTGACTGTCAGGTAAAAGCCAAATAGGTTACCACACTGTGCTCAGCTTCCAGCAAGTCAGTCCTTTTGCAGAAGAAAAAAGTAATTCTCACTGAAATATATATGTGACTATTCTAATGGAAAATCTGCTTATCCCGATACTAATATTTTGTTTAGCCAAAACTAAAGGTTTTTTATATTTCATGAACTTTAAAATTTATGACAGTTATATTGTCACAGATTCCCAGCTGCTTAACATTTACACATTTTTTCAGCATTTTTCTCATTACTGCTTTTAAAATATTTGTTATCTACCAAGCTCGCTTTTCTCCCCTACCTTTTAGTGATTTATGCCATGTTTACCTCACAGGTTTCTAATGTGATCTGTACATGATCTCTTGTGTGAACACTTGCATGGTTTTTGCATTGTTTCTGTTTCCCCTTTTACAAATGACTGACCTCAGTTCTATCAGTCTGAGTGAGACCTTGGCCTTTCTCACTATTCTGCTAACTATAGAAAATAATACAGCATAATCAAATATATAATCTATTTTTAAAAAAATTAAAGTGAAGACAAAAATATTTAGCTGCATGATGAAATATAAAGCTGAGAACAAATTTTAAAGGGTGGGTATTAAAGATTGAATAGAACATAAATTTGTTCTTTTTTCCTAAATAATATCATTACAGATAAATGCTGATTTAGGTATAGGGTCTGGTGGGTGGATGCATGATGGTGTGTGGGTTTTTTTACTTCTAATGGGGGAAGAGAGTCTGTCTGGATAATTTAATGGTATCTGCCTAATGAGTTCAGTTTCTGAATAAAAGCAAGAAGAAATCCTTTCAGTTGTTCTAAGTCATCTAAAAGGACAAAAAAGTGAATAAGCAAAGACCATTCACAATTTGTTGGAAGCATTACCTTAAACTTATTTATTTTTCTGGCTTGATAATGCCTTTACATTGTATCTTGGCTTCTGTAGGGCTTTTGGTGACCCCTGTGAGAACATCCTAGGAAGTTAAAGCTGCACAACTTAGAGTAAGTTGATAAACTGTGAACAGAAATTTATAAAAAGCCTGTACTGGGAACCCTTTCCAGTACACCACTGGGAATACCACTGTGAAACTGGAAGGTTCTATAGAACAGCATTGCCTGTGTCCTCTGATAAATGTTTTAATTTGGTAATGGAATACAAAGTATTACTTTTGCAGATCAAACCAATATTGGAAGGGCAACAAATGCTCTTGACAAACTGGAGGAGTTGAGGAAAAATAGAATGCAGGTCAATGAGAAAACTGTTGAACAATATAAATAGAGAATGGGAGACTACACAGAGAGCAGCTGTGCAGCGTTGAGCCCCAGGTATGAAATGGGAACTCAAGGAATGTGTTCTAGAAGACAAGGTATTTAGCACAGTGGTTTAAAAGGACTTGTTCTTTTAGTTCTTAGTTCTCATGTTATACAAAAAAAATGCATTATATTACTTTTAATATCACCAAAGGATAATTTCTTCATGCAATCTTTATCTCTTACAAACTTGTCAGACTGGAATATGCATATGTTAATATCATTTATCTACTCATTACCAGTTGGGGTTTTGTGGTGGTTTTTTTTTGGTTTTTTTTTT
>VZRE01016178.1:66039-116992 GCA_013396775.1 Cephalopterus ornatus | reverse complement strand
TTTTTTTTTTTTTTTTTTTTTAGAACTACTGTTCCAAAGGAGGGTAGAATTTGAATTTTAAAGGAGACAAGTGTTCTCTTGCACTTGGAGTGAGGAACCTCCTTCATAAGCAATGCTAGAGAAGCTCCACTTTGTATTTTTTGTTTTTCTAACTGGTAATCTAAGATCACATCATAGCAGATAGAGCAATATATGCAGTTGTTGCTGTGTTTTCTGCAAAGATTAGGTATAGCAGTTCACCTAGTTATTATATTTTGTCTTTAGTTCGAGATGTGGAAGGGGAAAATTAATTCTGTGATTTAAAAATTATAAGATTTTCCTTTTAGTTTTTGAGATTTCTGGTCTAATGTAGGCCAGTTAGACAAAATTCCTATTATACTCTAATTTTTTTAAGTATGTTTACTATCCTTTAAATTATGAGTGACATTTTAGTCTGTATTTTTGCAGTACTTAGTACAGCAGCAGTTCAGTCTTGCTTGGAGTCCCTACTACCTGCCAGAAAAGAGGGAAGCAGATCTAAAACAGAGGAAACCTTTGAATGAGTTTTTGGTTCTATCCTGTTTGAAGATCTGAAATTAACTTCTGTGTCTACATTGAATATTGCACTTCCAAATATTCATATATATGTATATGTAATATATATTTTATTTATATATTATGTATTACATAATGCATCCAACTTTTTAAATCTATCATATTTACAGATCTATTGCTATTCTAGTATATATGTATATACATATAATATATATATATATAGACACCATACTAGAATAGCAATAGGAGATCTATAAATGTGATAGATTTAAAAAGTTGGATTCTGGTTAGGTTTTGTGTAATTTAATGAAAAAGCAGCAGCATCTTCTGGATGTTGTTAATGTTCTCCTGAAAGTGGCATTCTGAAAATCGGTTTATTGCAGGGAGGTTCTCTGGTCTGTCTTTTTTTTTTTTTTCCCCCTAATTTAAAGCACTTTTAGCAATGGTATTATGCTCTTCTCGGCCCCCATGAAGGGGAAAAAGATAAAGACTATTACATATACAACATGTAAAAATGCATACATCAGTCAAATGGCTGTGCAAACTACTGACGGTTGCTACAACAGCAGGCACCAGTGTTAACCTGCATCTCACCATGCTCTCCTGCATATCCAGGGAAGTAATCACAAGTGCTGAAGAAGGCTTGATTTCAGGCAAGGACAGCTCAACCCCACTCCCAGCAGGACAGAGCAGGCCCTAAACATTTTGGGACTTTGGGGCCTGTGGCTCTGGGCAGCTCCTGCCTGTGAACAAGAGGTCTGCACTTGGTTGTGGCTCTGCCTGGTTACGACACCGTTCACCCCAGTGCGAATTCGCCACACCTGAGGATTTTATCACCCTTGGCCATAACTGCTGGTTTTCTCCAGGGTGAGTATAGAACAATGTGAGTACTATTAATAGATAACTTGCAAGTGAACCTTAGAGTTAAATCTTCTTACTTCTGAACTGGCATCCTGGTATCTTGAATTAGAACAACGGTGTTGAAAGTTGTTTTACAACATTTCTTATGTCAGTATGGCTTAGCAAGCCCTGGAGCAGCCCTGTTAACCATAGTTAAAGGCAATGCTAAAAGCAGTGTGATAGCAGATGTTAATCTATTACATTTTGTAACTCCTAACAAACTAAAAACAAATGATACCCTAAATCCTGTGAGAACTTTCTTTACAATCTAGAGAACATCTGATCTTTATCAGTTTTTTTAAAATTCAGGTAATTTAGCTATATGTAATTTATCATTAAAGCACACTTAGGGACAACTTTTATAAAGGTACAGCTCAATTTTAATATCAGAATGAAAACGTGGCAGACACATGTGATTCTTATTTTCTTAATGAAGCAGTGTTGATAGGCAGTTTTCAAAATAAGCGGTTGTCCTGAAATGTAGCAGTTTGATTTATAGCCATTGAAATGATTTGCTGTATAACATTACTGCAAACTGTCCACCAGGGAGAGCTGGTGCAAAATTTTATTCCAACAGCTGTTGAAAACAATTGCTTCATTACTTATAATAAAAAATATTAAATTCACCATGATAGGCACAGGTGAATCAGGTACTTTATTTCACTGGCCAAAGAAAAGTGTAGGCAGCAGTATCATGAAAGGGCAGATGGATATACCTAACAAGGCATTTCTGTTTGTTTATTTCTTTAATTGGCATACAAATATTCGAAAATATAAACAGACACAAAGAAACCCCTCCACACAAACTGTTTATGCTGTCAGGCTATGAGGAACGGGAGAAATGCCTGAAATTTCAGAGTGTCTTTGGAGGCTCTGCAGGTCTTGGGGAGGAGCTGCAGGAGTAATTCTGGTTCTCAGCTGAGAGAGGAATCTCTTGTGAGTGCACAGCAGAAATAAGACACACATTCACTGGCAGCCATGATGTAACGTAGAAACCTGTTTTACTTCATTGCAAACAAATGGACAATATATATTGTACAATATATAATAAAAATACAGCTGATACAAGTGCCACTAATTAACAAAAAAACCTAATGTTAAGACTTAAAAATGCTCATTTTTGTAATATATACACTGCAGTAATAAGCCACAATAAATACATCAAATTCCATATCATTCATAATAAATACCGAAAATATAAATACAGAAGAATACAGTTAATTTGAATAAATTATTACAACGTAAGGTCTAGGTTAAGTTCTGTTGAATATTATTGTAGCTTATATTACCCTTTGGCATTTTTGATGTTACAACTTGTTTAAAAAAAGGAAATTAAGGAAATGTGTAGTTCATGAAGCTTAAAATTATTTCCATGTACAGATTTTAAGATGAACTTTCTTTCCCTTCACTTCTTCAAACAGTTTAAAAGCAGCAGTCCAATTAAATATCTTGCTTTACTGTTGAGATCTCCATTATTTTAGTATGTAAGATAATCTGTAATGGAAAATGTTAAGTACTTAACATAATTATTTTTCTCAGAAATTAGTAAAGTTAGAAGTAATGTACAAATTTTAAACAAATGGCTGCAATTACACCACAGTATTACTAGTCCCATTTGAACAGATTACCTGTCTGAAAGACCATCAGCTTAAGTGCTTTTGAATCTATGCTGTGGTGTGTTATTTACCACTCGCCAACAAAAATTTCAAAAGCAATTTTATATTCTTATGGGGAAATATATATATATACACACACAGAGAGAAATGAACCTCCTGAAAGACAGGGTTGCACTAGACAGTGTAAATGTAACATAGTCTGTTAAAACAATGAAAATACTTTAAACATATGAAAGTGTTGGGTTTTGTTTGGTTTTTTTTTTACAAATTTTCTATCTATTAGCTATAGATGCAAACAAATCAAAATAATCAATTAGCCATGTTTTATGTTAACAGGTATCAACCAGTACATTTGTATTAATAATTTTATTTGTAAAAGGTTATTACACCAGAATGCAATTTAACTTAAAAGATCAGCTTTACTAAGACAATATTACAGGCTGAGGCTCTTAGGAATGGATTTGTAATCTACAGATTTTGACTATTTTTGCACTGTTAAATGTCTAGCGCTTATTTTACATCAAACACTTCTTTAACATGTTTCACAAACTACACTTCAAACGTATTTCCATAGAAGCGCCTACAATCAGTCAATTAAAAGAAGGGCCCAGTTGTTAAGCACTGTTTACATGAGTACTTGGTGGTATTTGTGTCACAGGGTTGGGGAAAAAACCAGCATGTTTGCTTTGGGTTTTAAGAGAACCGGCTGCCAGTGCACACGATGATCTTTTCAAGAAGCTGAAAACTGGTGCTGAATCTGTATCTGAGACTCACAAATGGGTCTTTGCAACAATGCCCCGGTACCCCAGCAAAACCCAAGACTTCATTCTTTAGAACATACTTTAAAAGTTCAAGATGGAGAAACCTAAAATAATTACCTGCCAAAAGGTGTACTAAGTCTCATTTGAAAATCCGAAACTAAAATGCTAATCAAAAGGACACCTATTTCATCTTTGCTTTTAACATCTCTTGTTATCTGAGAAAGTGGTTATATGAGAATATGTGCTTGGGAGCAGAGTTAACTGAAATGATACTGAAAATGTCTTTGTAATTGCCACAGGCAAAGAAAGGACACGGTAGCAGTGCTTCTAGGTGTGGCTTTGCTTTGTAGTTTTTATACCATGCATTTGGATAAGTCTTTTATTTAATGGCCACCTGTATGTAACTGGTCTGGAAAAATGGCATTTCCTCTTTGCACTGAGTTCATGTTTGGTTTAAAGTATATTAAGTAACAGAATCAATATTATCATCTAACATGGGCAAGCTTGTAGTGAACATCCATATACTTTTCCATCCTGTTTCTGGAGACATCTTCCTTTTCCTTCCTTTTTTAATATGTAATGTTTTGTTTTCTCCTTTAGAAGAAAGATACTCCGCATTAATCTGCCTCTTGCCTTCATCTTCTTTTCCTCTAAATTATCCTTTCTATCCTCCCTCCACTTTAGTGCTTCAAGACCAAGGAGTATCTTGATTCTTGTGTTAGAACAATGATGTGCATTTGTATCTTCCTCCGTTTTCCTGTCTATCATGAAAAGCTAATCCCATCTTCATGCTTTATTGGAAAAGTGAACAGTTAGAGAAGAATGCACGTGAGAGGCAAACTTCAACTTGGTTCTACTGGACGTTCATTCATGAAACAGAAGTGTCATTGCTAAGATCCAAATTAAGGTAACTGAGTAAATAAAGTACAAAGTTTGCCCTTTGACTTTTTTGTCCCACCCCCAGCCCTGGATGAAGACTATCATCTTCTCAGTTGAGAAGCTGCAGCACAGAGCATCAGGAACACGGTTCTCCAAGCAGTGGGACCTCCTGAGTTCTGGATGTCCTCCAACCACAAAGACTCCACAGCACCAGATGAACACACATTTTAACTCACAGAATCATAGAATGGCCCCCCCTCTGGCATGGACTTTAGAGAACTTCTAATGCCAACTCCCCCTGCCATGGGCACCAAGATGCCAGCCCCTAGATCCAGTTGTTCAAAGCTCCATCCAACCTGGCTTTTCAAGATCTAACAGCACAGAGGACAAGAGAGTTGCCCTTGTGCTCAAGTGTAATGAAAAGTCTTACTGTACAACAGACCTCCTAAACACTGACAGGAAGCAAGGCATTAAAAAAGAACACTAAGGCTGCACAACAGATGTTTCATGAATTGGATGTTCCATATAAAAACTAAAATTCTTGGTATCAGCCATTAGGGCAGCAGCAAAGTCCTCAAGGATGTTATAACAACTTTCCTCCTTAAGTGGAAACAATACTCTGGTACATTTATTAGCAACAAAATTAAAAGCTGCCTTGGATTTAGGAGTGGGAAGAGACAGTGAAAAGGAAGAACTTGTGAGGAACCCAAGTGTGTGTTCACTCGGACATCTTTAAAACTAAATTGCACTTGTTCATCACCTCACAATGTTTGCCCTTTGAATTTGACACTTCTTGGAGAAAATGGACAATTAATAATTTGCATATGGACAATGATTACAGAGAATAGCAAAATTAAGAATATTAGAAAAACCTGGAAACACTGAATAGGCAAATGCTGAGATTTCTCGTACCAAGGAACATTTAAGTCTGTTTTGAAAATAACAGTTTTCTACCATTTTAAAAAAATAGTAATCAGATTTAATATTTTAGAAATAAATTCTATAGAATATATTCTCTGAGTTACTTCTAGTTTTTCAAAGTATTTTACATCAAATGTTCTGCAACCATAATAAAGTAGATGATAGAATTACTCTTCAGTGTCAGCAGGAATGCTTGAGGATTTTCTGTATCATCCTCTTCTGTCCCTGTTCCTGACTGTTTCAGGAAATAAAACTGGCACAATGAGTTTATATAACTCATGAGCTGTAACAATGGAAATCCTTATTTAGCAAATGCCTTTTAAAAGGATATCATGGGTCTCTCTTGCTTTACCTTTGAGTAAGGGCAGCTGCTTTGCTACAAGAGCAGTCCTGGCAACGAGTTCCAACTGAGAGAATTCAGCCAGCAAAAGAAGACACTGTGCATGGGAGTAAGATTGCCTGCTGCTGCCAAGTATGGTGTTGCAGGCAAACTACAGTCTTGCTGCTCAAATGTTAAGCACTTGACAGGTAAATGTTGTATACCCAACACAGCTTTTATTCTAATTTTTCACTGTGCAATTTACAGTTAAACTTCTGCTCATCAATCTAGTCTAAGGAAAGGAGAGCTTGCTTTAGCTGTGCTTCACATTAGTGAAAAATTTCTGTTCACTTCTGGACTGGGATTCATTCGGAAAGTGGCACAGTCTGCAGTACAAAAATTTAGTTATGATACCAAAAAAAAGAGGAATAAAATGGTATTTTGCCTGTTTTATAGAATTATGTTTTATCACAGTATCTCCAAGTTACATTACAAACCAGAGCACAGAGGATGCAAGTGGACACAACAGGACAAAGGCAAAGCCAACAGAACCCAAGTGTCCTCTCTCTGAGCCCAGTACTCTCTATTCAGTATATCACATTTCTATTAGAGAGTCAGGAACACCTGAAATACTAAAAACATATGTTCTGTTTTGCATACAAATATATGTATACAATCTTTAAAAAACTAGCTGTGTTTGTGAAGATATTCCCTGTGAGGCACGGAAAGCGACATGATCGGTTTGTTATCACATTTACTGACCTAAAACACCCAGGTATGGTTAGAAACTGGCTCTGGATCAGTCAGCAATCAGTAACAGCACCACCAACACTACACAAGATTTCTGCAGCACTTCCACAAAAGACAGGATGGCTCTGTTACCAGAGCACTGATCAGGCTGAACTGTATCTATGGCTGTGTACAATGGCCTTAAAATAAATCAATGTCAGCTCCAACTATGATTCACTAGCAGGAGCTTGTGTAAATGAAAAATAGTAAAACTTTACAAATCTAGAACTTTCTGACCTAAATGGTAGACAACTCAACAAAGAATAGCTGAAAGTTTTTAGTACAGCATTTTAATTTTTTAAGGATGTTCCAGTGGGCATGAGTTATAGCTCTTAGAAAGCAATTGCAATTGCTGTAATTAATTGTGCAGAAAAGTTCTAATTCATGTCTAACATCAGTTAAAGCTTTACATATATTTAACAATGCACTTTTTTCCAAGAGAGGCAAAGTTCACCTTATGGGCAAGAAGGCATCTGGTTTTAGGTGCTGTTCCAGCCATCTTCTGTGTGAAAATTATGGTTTATTTTAACAGAGGGAAGTGCTTTTGTTATGACTCATTTTTCTGAACTATGCAATATAATCATAAATTATTACCTGGCTCCTTAGGAGTGTTTATCAGTAGCCAGATATCTTGGGAAATAAAGCTGATAAAATGATCAGTAAAGTAAACATTTCCTCGAATGATACACTGTGTTGACTGGTTATCATTTAGTAATATAATACTTTTATCACATAGAAACAGCCTACCCAAAATAAAAGGACTGGTTATCAAAATGACTATTAGTCAGCTGAAAAATGGGACACAGCATGCCTTATTATATACTAGACCAGAAAATAACATTAAAATATTTTCCATACTATGATTTATTTTTCCTTAAATGAAGAGTATGTTTTTTGTTATAAACAAAACATCGACGTCTAATCAGGTGGTGGGAAACCTGACTCTCACCTGATCTCCACATCCTACTCTAGATTTCAGGTAAATTAGCCTACCTGTCAGTTAAATTAACCTTCCTGTTTGGTCAGGGCCGCAGCTAATTTTTTTGTCACTCTAGTGAACTTACACATGCTAGAAAAGGCCTTAGCTTTGTTATTTGCTGGCATGGAATTGGCTGAGCAAGAGGTTTAGCCTATCTTTAGAAAAAGAGGTTTCTGGGTTTTTTTTCCCTCAGTATGAGTTTCTCTGTGATAGAAGGGTTGTTGATATTATTAATGTAACTACCAGGAACTCTCCATGAATTATAAACAGACTTGGCTTTATAACTTGTTGCAAGAACTAAACAAGATTTGTTTCCTTTGTATCCTGAGATCAAATCTTGATTGCAAAACATCAGATCAGATTAAAAGAAAGGTATTTCTATCTACATTATCACCAGCTAGTTAATTAGGAGTATTTTTTCAATTTAAATCTTTATTCTGCACATTTTACTTTTTCCCAGGAATTAGCTACTTAAAACATGGGAAAACAGTATATCGCAAATACTTTATATAGTCACTGCTCTCTCTACCCTCTCTCTTCCAAGATGTAACTGTTTGTTATCCTGTGCTGCTTGAGACAATCTGGCTGCATTCACCCCTGATGCCCCAATGGCATGGAACACACACATCTAAGTACTCAGAAGTTTATACAGGTGCTGATATTAAGCAGGACTGGGATCTGAAGCCTGTGCAAATGGAAAGAGTAAATAACCACCTCCTCAGTATTTTAAAACTGGCTGAGATATATTTTATGAAGTTAATCACTTTGCTTGCTGATACAATTAAAGATATTTTTCAGGGGCCAGGAAAATAATTTCTTATTGCTCAGTAAGGGGGTGAAAATAATAAAACAAAAGATTTCATTTAACTTTCCCCTGAGATAAATACCCCAGTAAAGCATGTGTGTTCTTCAACACACTCTGAGGGTAAAGAGCTGCTCCTGATCCTCATCTACTGTCCCAGCTCAAGCAGAAGAGATTTGTGCTTTTGGTGCTGGTGTTGAGTGAGAGTGCCAAATTTAACTCGCTGTTGATGCAAGATGCCTGTATACAGAGACTTGTTACATCTGCCGTTAGAAGATCCTGAACAGAATATTATTATTCTCAAATGCAGAACTTTGAGAACTAGCACGTTTCTCTTTAAAAATCAAGGGTATTTGCGTTGGAGAATACAGGTGTTTACCTGGCTACTCAGCCTTAGAGAAAGAGACTGGAGTGTTCTGTGACTACAGGAGGAACACAGGCTACAGAATTGCTGAGCCAGATAACCAACACGAATGCGGCTTTCTCAGGAGGTGGAATACATTGCAAGTTTGGAATCCAGTCCCTAGAGAACTAGACTTTCCAATGCAGTTCATATAAAACGTGTAGGACTTCTTGTGGAAACAAGTAAATAAAAAACCTTTCCAGCTACTACATGGAGTAAAAATATTTTGCTAATTTAGCATAAATATGAGAAATCACTTTGCCTAGATTTCATATAAAAACAGTTAAGTTAGCTTTTTTTTAAATGAAAAGCATATTTTACATCTGGCAGTTTTTCTACTGGAGTACTGTACATGATGTTTTAAAGAGCTTCTAACCAGAAGAGTCATTGTTACAGAGCTAAGATTTACACGGTGTTTACATGCACACTGTTAACCATCTAGATTTGACACAGATAAAACTAAGATGCTGATCCTTATTCTGACAAACAAGACAGTTCTACATTTCATCTCACTTGATGTAGAATAAATAAAATTTCAGTATTAGAAGAACAAAAATGCTAAAACAGGTTTAGAAATCAAAATAAGGCAGTGCAGAATTTCCTGTACAGTGAAAACCTGGTTCCTCTGCCTTCTTTTCTAGACAGAAGTAAGGTTGATTAATAAATTAAAGGCTGATATACAGCAGGTACTTTAATTCCCATTTCATTTAAGAACAAATGGATCACAAGGTAATGGATATCCAAAATAGCACATGCTACTTTGCTTGCAGACTTTTGTAGATACAAAATTTCTGAAGCTACTTTTCCTCACTGAATCTGCTGTTTCCTATTTAGACCAAATGATGCTACATTTGAGGTACGATCAGAAGTCCACAAAAGCCAGTCTCATATTTCATAAAAACTTAAATGTTCAGGCAGTCTAGAGAGTGCCGCATTTTTTCCCATGCTTTATTTAAGCTTTGATCAGTAAGGCTCTGCTTTTATAAACTGCATACTGACATATTCATAAACTAGCTTGGGACAAACATCCAGGTTTTGTTACAACGAATTTTAAGATCTTACAAATGCCTGAGAGGGCGGAGCTATGGCATTTCTCCAGAGTGGCTCACGGTTCCCACAGTTAATACAGTCCTGCAAAACAGCACTAAAGTGCAAAGTATCTGAATGGTTGTTGAGCTAAAAGGTGCTGTGCAAGCTTAACCTACTGCTTTGCCATTATATACAAGATCCTTTTTCTTTGGGGTGAGGGTACTAGTTCTGGAATGCCACTGATTTTAGTTTTAATGGAAGATTGTCTACCTTTCTAGGAAATGCAAATGCCCCCTTTCTGACTCTTCTGTTTGTCAAGAATGGTAAAAGAGAAAACAGCACACTAAAAATGTGTTTCAAGACAATTTACCAGAAATGGTATTTTAAAAAAAAAAAAAAAAAGGAAGAATACAAGGTACTCCAGATGAAAAGTGGATATGCTCTTTGTAAGTAGCTATGGATCTTCTGCTCAAATGAACATGCTGTTCATTTTTATCAAAACATGAATCTTAAACTACCATAAATAAAATACATACAGTACAGAACAATTAAAACTTTTTTTGTACAGTAGTTACTTTTACATTAAACTTACCATCTTTTCAGATATGTTGAAAATTAGGACTCTAAACATGATTATTTCAAAGTATCATTTTTAACATTTTTGCACAGGCCCGACAGTCAAAAACACAAAGCTTTGATTCAGATAGCTTGGCAGGTTTCACACAGGTCCATAGGTAGGCTACTTTGAAATAGGTTGGCTGTGTTTTTTTTACTTATGTGTTTTATTTTTATCAAAAAAAGGTTTGATTATTTTTATTTAAATCTTTACGTGAACTGTTTTTGTGCAATACCACTGCCAGTGTAGCTTGAGAAAACACAATGTGTCTGGAACATTGATTATAGTCCAAGTGTTGTCTACCTCTTAAAAAAGTAAGATTCTAGGAAAAATCCGATGGGAGTGAATTTTAACACAGGAAGTCAGTCCTAGAATAATTTTAATATTAAACAGGTACCGTTTCTACCACTGGAGATTTGATGCACTCCTCGTGCAGTCTGCTCTTTTCTGGGAGGTTTAGTGAATTCTCAGCAGGGTGCTCTTGCACGCGGCTGTCGCCGTTCAAAGCTGACACAAAGCCATCTGGAGAAGGACCTTTCAAGTAGGAGTGAAATTCCACTTGCGGGTGACTCGGCCTATGCTCAGTGTATAAACTGTTACATGGAGCACTGCCATCCCCTTCAGAAGATGAGCAGCAAACAATCACTGAAGGGTTTGCAGAAGGATAATGAGGGCTGCTAAAAGTTTCCTCTGATTGCCGTGTGTAGTCAACAAACTGTTCAGAAGTCATGTTGTAAGGCACCAGAGAAAGACTACCGTTCTTGACAGCATCCCTTTCTGAGTAAGTCTCACCAATCTGGTTAGCAGTGCCAGCAACGTGGTTCTCTATTTGGTAATACAGAGTTGAAGAGTTAGTATAGTATGAGGCATTTTTAGAGTGGTTTTCATGCACAGCAGTTCCATCAGAGTAGCAAAGGACAGAAGGAAGAGGCACCATATCAGCATGGGAGCCCATGCTTTCTACAAAATCATCTGCTTTTTCTTCCTCCTCATCTTCCTCCTCATCTTCCTCTTCCTCTTCATCATCATCTGATTCACTAGGGGCTAAACTCTGTGTGCTAGAATCTGTAACTCCACTACAAAAGCTACTCCCATCTTCCTCTTCCTCCTCTTCCCCTGGGCAGTCCAAGTCCTCGGCTGACTGGGAATGCATAACTGCAGCCGGAGGTTCGGTTTCAATCTCAAAATTTTCTGCAATTGAATATTCAACCGGGTGGGGTCCTGGACTCATAGAACTAGCGTGTGCACTTATCTCAGTGTGGCAGCCATTAAGTGCTGGAACTTGCTGCTCTCTATTTTTCTCCAATTCAAGTTTCATTATTGTGTGCAAAAAGTGAGTCCGTACACGGATAGGGTTAAATTCAATTCTACCTGCGGTATTGCTACACCCTTCCTTAGTGCAACCGCATGGGAAAGACATACGATCCACCTTTCAAAGAAAAGAATACAGATTAACAATACGTAGTATAAGGCTGGAGATATGACAGAACCTAGACAGCCTAGAGAAATACGGTGGTGAAGTGGCATTCACCTGTAAGACTGGTCAAAGCCAACAATAATTCAGGGAGTCAGCCCTGGAATTGAGCAGTACTGAGAGGAACAGTAAGGGACCTCTACGTGCATCAACAGAAGAAAGTACTACACTGTGGAACAAAAAATAGGTAGTTTTTGATTTACAGATCAGCTACAGCTTTATTTAATTTTGTGCTCAAATCCAGGTAAAATCATTACCAGAAAGCATCTTAAACTTTGGTAAAAATTGGTAAAAGTCATGGAAATGAAATACCTATTGAAACAAAATGAATTATACATAGAAACCTTTATAAAGTTGCCAATGGGGACACCTGACCACAGGAAATAGGAATAAAACCTCAAGTCCATTCTAAAAGGTATTCCCCTCTATTGTAGGGGCAATATTGTAAGCTCAACAGACTGTGCACAGAACTTCTACATCTAAAAATACTCATATTAAGTTTTAAAAAATGTGGCTGAATCCACACATCAGCCAGTTCCATTAGACAGCTGAAGGTCTATGACTTTCACCTACACTGTAATACCTAAACATCAGATACGATGCAGAGAAGTACCCTATAACATCATTTAGTACATGTCCCCCACAGGTGGGGATGAAAACAGGAACAGCAAGGAGAATATATTATTTAAAATAGCAGAGAAAGTTTAGCTTGGATTTACAAGATGATGAAAAATGCATTCAGGAAGAAAACTCAGCTGCATAACAGCAACTCAGCAGAAACTAGTAGAAACCTCTTTTAAGGAATATATTGGGACATGAACAGATGACACTATGTAAATGTACAATATGAAATACCTCTTCAGTCTGCAGAGGAAAAACCTGCTATATTAGCAGATACATATTTTTATTGCCTACATGCAAATTTATCATGCGTAGATTTTAAGTATCATGCATGTTATATGAAGGACAGTACCACAGAGTGTCATTTACTGTTTCTCATTGAGTTTGAACTATAATTCACATTTGGAGTGTATGTTAATTGTCTCTAAAACAAAAGATAATATCCCTTCTGAAATCTGCAGGCTACTGATTCTTCTGTTGTCTGCATCGGCCTATTTAGATAAAGGCCAAAGAAGAGTACGAGGAGCAGAATACTTGTATAAGAACAAAAAAACACCCTAGACCATGTATGTGCCTAAACCAATCATAAAATAAATGCAGATATTTTAGAAGATTGTTTGTATTGATTGCCCACTATATACTCTTAAATCGGGGCCTTAAAAAACTGGTTTGAGATCCACAAGTGTTACTAATACTTGTTTTCCAATGGTTATAACTTCAACAACAAAAAGTACACGTGTGCGTGGACCCCCCCCCCCCCGCCCCGATAATTACACTGGCAATAATGTAGACATTTACCTGACATTTTATGCCTGCCAGACTGCAAGTGCAGGTTTCTGGGTCACAGAAGACACGGCAGTCACAGCCACAATCCTCTCTGGACAGGCGGATGGCTCGCAGCTCATGTTTCTCTTCCACGTCAATCTTCTTCACCCCTGACGCTCGCAGCAACGCCCTGCGCTTCTTTGTCGGCAGGGGCTGAAGAAAGAAGTACTCATCTACCTCAGTGTTGTCCAGGTCAATGTCATCATCGGAAATGTCATCCAGTGTCAGCGTATTGGCTTCTTCGGATTCCACTGTCCCATTCTTTGTCATCTGTTGCACAGAACAATCAACAAAGTCCTGAACTGCACTCACAGGTATGTATGTCACAGACATAACTTTGTGTAATGCATTGTGAACGTGGAAGGCTGTGTGTAAAAACGCTACATGACGGCCAGTAAGTTCCAGAATATGATCACATGTAGGGTGATCGGGCATTTCTTTCACATTTAACTTATAAATTAATATACATTTTTAGTACCATGTTTGTAAGGAAAATAATTTTTCTGCTAAGTTTCTAGTTACTTAGCTGTTCTTTATTTACCTACGCTTACCATTTGTCATTGACTGCCAGATCTCATGCCTTTCTGAAATTCTAGTCTTTCTGTATTGTTTCACGAGATAACTTTTGAGACATTAATTGATTCCTGTCTCTATGCTCTTTGAAATTCTTAAATATCTCTTTTGAGATAGTAATTATACTACTGACAGAGGTTTAGATGATGATGCATCACAGGTTTGTAAATGGTGTATTCTATGTACTATTTATTATCCTGTTCTTCTTTAGCCTGACAAATTGTTTGATGTCTGTATAGCTGAGAACACAGAGCAGTATTTCTACTTAATCAGCTGGGCAGATGGCTATGTTTGCTTCTTGAGTTGACAACTTTAAGCCTGAAGTTACTTAATTTTGCCCATTTCTACCTACATTACTCCATTCCAACCTAAGTGATTCTGTGATTCCATGTTTATTAGCACTGTGTTTCACAGTGCTGATGCATACAGCTCGTCCGATGTTCCTTCTAATTCTCTTTGGTCCTGAAAACAACCCATTTAGCTTTGTGTTGTCATAGATTTTAGTACTTCAGTCATCAGTCCAGATTATTCTTAGGTAGCTAACAAATGAATACATTTAGAAAAAAGGGAAGCAGGTTGTTAACCTCTTCTGGAGGATCTTGAGAAAATTTTTAAGAGGATTCATGCCCTTTTCCTAGAAATATGAATTTTTAAGCCTCTATAGAAACAAGTATCCTGGCACTATATTATTACCTTTATATAGTCTAGCTCTCAAACCTTTCAAAAACTGTTTCAAAATTAAATGGCCATGAGCATTAAGTACAAACATCCAGTGTGCCACAATTGTAACATAGCACACTTTTGTACCATACTCCTGTCACTCATCTCATATAGAAAGGGGTGAATATAGGAGAAAAGGGGAAAAAAAATTACTGCTCTGAAGGAAGGTAGAGTTCACTGGATATATCTGCCAGATAACACAACCACAGGGTTCATAAAAGTTCTTCCACAGAGAAAACTGCTTGAGAGTCAAAAGAATATCAAACATTAAAACAAAATTCAGAGAGACAATGACATTCACTACAACAAATTTATTTCCTCAGTCTCAGTTTACTCAGATTGAGCATCATTGCAAATGTGAAGCAACCTAAGTTATATGATTTATTCTGTCACATAATAAATCTTTTATAATTGTTCTAATTTTGCTTAGAATGGGAAAACAAAAAAAATTCACAACGCTCTAGGTAATGTTCTCAGTTGATGAGGCTGCTGAATTACACCAGTCAAGCACCTGGTCTCACAGTTTTGAGAAGAAAACATGGTCCAACAATGTTTATATACTGGTGAAGCCTCAAGTCCCATTTGCACTAACAGTTTCATCATGGGCATTACCATGACCTCAGAAAAATGCCCTCCATGAATGTCATTTGAATGTTTCTTTCCTATAGAAAAACAGCCTTTGAAACTCTTGGGTTTGCCTTATTTACTTGTGGAAATTTTTACCTTGGCGCGTTATCCCAAATAAATTTTTAGGCACCAGTTTTAAACACAGATAAAATACTGGAGTCATAAGTACCATAACCTGTTTCTTGTGCATTTCAATGTTTTGACATTTAACAATTATCACTGCAAAAGTAGCTCCCCATTTTTCTGCTAATTTGTGTCATCTCCATCTACCTATGTTTTTGATGTGTGAGAAAGCAGTCCTGAATTTTACCACTATTTCTGCTTCTCTTATATTGCCAATAGCTTAATTTTCCCATTTATATTAACAGTCCACCCTTTCCACAGTCTTTTGGATTGTAACTGTCATTTATGGCACTACTGAATTACTTGACAGTGACCTCCTACTGACTGCTTACTCTTTTTGGCAGTTGCAGTTTTGTGCTTATAACAACTCTGTAAGACAATCACAGGAAAAAAACCCAACAACCTAGTTACTCCTGACTCGTAAAGGCAGGTTAAAAGCCATACTCCTCTCTTTAAAGGAGGAGTCTCAGGGTAGTCCTTATGTACAGTTTATGTGTACACATTGCACAAAGAAAACTTCTCTTGAGATCAGCAATGTTCCCTTCTTAGCAATTCAGCACCGTATTTAGTTCATGCAGAGGTGTTCTGCCACTTCCACAACCCACTTTATAAGCATTATTGTTTCTTTCTTTTTTCAGTGTCTTTTTTTCTCCCTGACTGAAGTCTTCAGAGTTTAGTGCCTTCATTTTATGCAATGTTTCAGTGTATCATGTCTGTTATCCCTATAACATTCAAATCCCTTCTAGCTCTTTCTTCATCTTAAATACAGGCATTTTCAAAATGTCCTCTCAAACTTCCTTCAGATTGTTTTCTTACTCCATTTTCTCTTATGCATTACACTGGCTGGGAAAAGAGCAGGCAGTTCTGCCTGGCCCTGGGACAATGGAGAGATTATTTACACCAGGTATTTCAACGTATTAGTTCAGTAAGGTAGGAAAGGCAACATTAGAAGTCATCCCTTTGTCTGCAGCAAGAGACAGGTAAATCCACACAGTGATTAAATGCATCTTGAATTAGCTGCCTGAAGCGAGGTAGAGGGAATGCTCCACCGTACACAAATCTCAGCCTGAATATTCCAATCCAGAATGGCACACTTCAGGTTTTCTTATATTTTTCATTTTATGTTAGCAAGGTAGAACCAAGTACAGTGTATTTATGCTTCATTGCTTGCCCTTTTTTTGGTTTTATATATAAGAGGGAAATGACCTACCTAAGAAATCTGATTTCTCTACTTTTATATATGCAAGGCTCAAACCACTCCTTAAGCAGATCACTGTTATTTAAGTTTGAAACTGGGGAAGGGGAAGAACTCTAATCCTCACTTCTGTAATTATTTTAGCATTTTATTCAATTACTCATTAATAAACTTAACTTTTAGGCTCTTAGCCATGAGGTGAATGCTGTAACTGCTCAGCTCACAAAGGCACCTACAGACCCACAGCGATCCTGTCCTGTGTTTCTCCTTCTCCTCTGCAAATCCTAACTGCTTTGCTACACAGCAGTCGAGCATTAGGGAATGGACTCCAGTCACATGCTGAACAAACACTACATGCCTCCAGCAGGCTGGAACGTCAAATGCCTCGGCATCAATCAGGATTAGGAAGCAGTTTGCCATTTCAAAGCACCTTAGCTCCTGACTCCTCTGTTGGATGATTGCCTTAGTGTCTCCTCTGATTTTTTTTTCCCCCTCAATTTTGCCACACAAAGAACAAATGAATTAATGAAATGAAAGATTCTAACATTTTTCAAACAAGTAACTGGGTAACTACAGAGGGAGGAAGATTATCATGAACCATCAAATACATTTTCCAACACAGAACTTCAGGGGAGCATTAAGTTCTCTTGACTGTCATAATACTGCTCATCTGAATTAAAGTTGACATGTAGATGGGTAGATTTCTCTCATAAAGCTACAGGTTAATGTCATAACCACAGAACAAGGCAAGGGCCAATGAATATGTGAAGCCTTTGGGTGAAATTCACTCCAACACAGTAAAATTTAGGATGGACACCTTTGCCTGTCCTAGGTGGAAATTATTCCTTATAATTTCCCACAAAGGAAACCAACTGTGTCCACAGACCTGTGAGCCTTAACATCACTAGTCTCATGCTAATCATTTTAATAAATTTTAATCTGAGGAGACATTATGAATAAGCAATAAAGACTATCCCAGCTAATTTATTGTGCTTCCTCATGTTTTCTCAAAGGTACTACCTTGTACCTTTCATTTGAGAACATGTCTTTTATGTCCAGATTGCCATTAGAACTTTCACACTCTGCTGCTAACAAGTGTTTATGCCACTGTCAGCAGTGTTTGTTTACACCAAAGTGCTGGTGCTAAATGGTCAAAATGACTTGAAGATGATTTCAGAGTCTTTATCTGCTTTTAATTAGAGATGTTTCTTATTTGGCCCTTCACTTTTGGCAAGCAAAATAATAAACAACACCTAATATTATGGAAACTCAATTTCAATATATTCCTGTAGTTCTATCTTTTTTAAACAAATTCTACAAGAGAAAGCACTTTCTACCACTGATTTGTATATTTGTATATTTTAATGCAATGCAAAAAATAAGAAAAATCCCAGGGAAACTGAAATTTAAAACCACACCGAAAATGTTACTTTCTGTTTGCATAATGGTTTTCAAACAGAAAAACCTCTGAGCAAACTTTGCACTACTTCATTTTCTCATTTCCTTCATTTTTCTGAGATGTACAGAAATTTTGATGCAAATCCTGATTAGCACATTTTCATTAAAGACCATGATTGCTGACACTGCCACCTCAGAATGCCATTTCCTTTCTCTGTTCTTTTAGAAACTATGTGAATGACCAAGCAGCTCTTCCGTCTCTATAATGGAAAATCAGCAAGGCCTTGTTGTCTTAAGCAAATAAAACACACTCAGTACTTTACAGTGACTCTTCGCTAATTCAGTGAGTCCTGGATTTGCTTTTTATGTTTGAATTTTTTTTTGTTTCCCAAGTGCATAATCAGGGATGCAAGTAAACTGAGATTAATGGACTAGTTCAAAAAGGAAGTTTTCTGTTGCCTATGTTTTTATACACACTCCAGGGTGAAGAGAAATATTTTATTCTAGTAAAAAATTTAACACTACTAAGATGCAAATAAGGCTCTCCTTATTCACTGAATACTTTAGAAGAGATTTTGCAGGAACTTAGACCCTACCTTCTGCTTGTCTTCCAAATACAACATGTTCTTCCATCTTCCCAGCCACTTGTTTGAGTAGATCTTTAATGAGACTATGTCCCAAAAAAAGACTGGGCTGAAGTGAGGCAAGTTAACGAAGAAAAGAAATCTATCCTAGCCAAGAAGGAGGACTATGAAAGGACACAGAGCTCAGCTTTACTCCATGGAGATGAAGGCTAAAAGGCCTCATCAAATCTTTCAAGGTAAATAGGAACTTTGCTTTTTCTTGATTTACTTTCTAGCTAAGAAAAAAAAAGGAAAAGTGAAATATTTACATGCTTGGCTATTCTTTACTCACTCCACTGGCAATTCTTCTCTTTGGGCTGCTTCCTGGAAGTCAGCCAAGGGTTCTACTGACAGTCATCAGTTAAATTCACACAGCGCAATTCACACTTGATTCTCTCAAGATCCTGTGATGTGAGATGTTCAGAGGTATAACCTCTATCTAGTGACAAGTCATTAACACTCTAACCTGTCCAATATCTGTCTTTAATTTGCCTTTGTCCTGAGTGGTTTTATGTTTGTTTTATGACAGATCAAATTTTATGAACTTATTAATTTATTTAGGAATCAATTTAGCTATTTAGAATCTATTTATCTATTAAAAAAAAACAATTAGAAGACTGAAAAAAGTAAATACAAATGTAAAGGTCATGCACACTTCCTCAAATGTTCCGACATAAAACTCATTAAATAGTTCATTCTATGGAAAAAATGCTGAAAGGCATTTCTTAAACTTGGAGGGTGCCACTTTGCTCTGGACAACAGCAGAGACAGAGATGTATTATCACAAAAGAAGGGGATATGCAACACAGAAATGCAGATACAGTTCTAAATATTGTTCACTTTTAATTACAGGATTCATCTGAAAAAGAGCCCAAAACACATGTAATAAAGGCCATGACACAGGAAGTGTTTCATCCATCACAAAAACATAAAATGTTCTGCCACCAGTTTTAAAGTGACAGAAGGGACACTTCCAAGAACACAATCCCTTTCTCTGTTCTCCTCTACTCAAATACACAGTTTATTTCCTCTGCTATGCTGTACTTAGAAGGACATTTTCATGGGGAAGCTGGCCCCAGGAGGGCCAATGGTATCTTGGGGTGCATTGGAGAAGAGTGGCCAGCAGGTCAACGGAGGGAATCCTGCCCCTCTACCTGGCCCTAGTGAGGCCGCATCTGGAGTGTTGTGTTCAGTTCTGGTCTCCACAGTTCAAGAAAGACAAGAAGCTACTGGAGAAGGTCCAGTGGAGGCCACAAAGATAATCAGGGGTGTGGAGCATCTCTCTTATGAGGAGAGACTGTGGGAGCTGGGCCTGTTTAGTGTAGAGAAGAGACGACTAAGAGGGGATCTCATTAATGCAAATAAATATCTCAAAGGTGGGTGCCAAGAGGATGGTGCCAGACTTTTCAGTGGTGCCCAGTGACAGGACGAGAAGCAATAGCCATAAACTAAACCATGAGAAGTCTGACCTCAACATGAGGAAGAAATTCTTTACATTGAGAGTGGCAGAGCACTGGAACAGGCTGCCCAGGGAGGTCATGGAATCTCCCTCTTTAGAGACACTCCAAAGCCTCCTGGACGTGTGCCTGTGTCACCTGCCCTAGGTGACCCTGCCTTGGTAGGGGTGGTTGGAGTAGGTCATCTCCAAAGGTCCCTTCCAACCTTAATGATTCTGGGATTCTGTGAAAACTGTGGCCAAGATTTGTTCTGACTAGCTAAACTGATACAGCCGGTTAATTTGTCTGACACATTTCTTCTTTAACACAGACATTCTTTGGTGAAATATTAAAGACACACAATCATAT
Source organism: Cephalopterus ornatus (assembly GCA_013396775.1). Classification (NCBI taxonomy): domain Eukaryota; kingdom Metazoa; phylum Chordata; class Aves; order Passeriformes; family Cotingidae; genus Cephalopterus; species Cephalopterus ornatus. The sequence goes on along the minus strand of VZRE01016178.1, from coordinate 96,460 downwards.
AAATTGGTACACTACAAAAGAAAACATTTTGGTATTACTGTTTCTTATTTTTTGCCAAATTCACTCAAGTTGGCCAAGAAAACAAACCCTTTTGCTTTCTGTACTTAGGGTGTTACCCTTCCCTTGTCTAATAGGGCCTGTGCACAGGTCAGAAGACTCATTCTCCTCCTAGCACTCTCAGACTTCTGCTGGACATGGAAGTTCAAGGCTAACTTCCACCACCCTCTGCTTTTACTTTCCTCTCTACAGAAAACTGGAAATAAACAAGAAACTCACTGTAAAGCACTTGGAGGTACACAGCAATGACAGCTACAAGAGCTTCAGTAAAACAAAATAAAGAACAAAAAAAAATGCCTGTTTCAACTGAAAATGTTTAACACGCACACTGGGCCCATATGGCTCTGACACCACTCATTTAAATAAATAAGGCAGGGATCAAAGTCTTAAACAGTTTTTACCTTTAACTTTAGAGAATTGAGTTTTTCCTCCCTCAGATGCTCTCTCAACATCTCCCGGTGAAGCCTCTCCTGTTCCATCGCAAACTCTCCCAGTGTGTACTGGCGCACACTGTTGTGGCGAGTGGACATTCCCAGTGTGCTTCCCCCTTGGCTGGGAACACTGGTGAAGCCTTGCCTTCTTGTGAAGTAATACACAGTAACACAGTTAAAATGGACATTTTTTGTTCTCTTCCGCTTCTCTCTCTTCAGGATTGAAGACGCTGGAACAGATGGAGATCACAGCATGAATAACTTGCAGTCACACAGCAGATGTGTTGTACACAAGTGACAACATCTGACTACCTACACATGTATAGACACTATATTCCAAGGTGTGCAGTCTAAATGAGGAAATAACATTAGAAATATTTACCATCTATGCAAACCCAGAAGCCATTACAAACTGCTGCAATCACAAACACCATTGTCTACTTTAGAAGAGAAACTCTTGGCCAGGGCAGTTGCTTCCCATTACATCATATTTTATCATTTGACCAAGGAAGCAACTAAATCCCAGCAAAAGGAACTTCTTTCACAGTGTCACCATACAGACAGTGATCCAGGCTCGTGCCTCTTCCAACCCCTGTGAACAAAACAATGCTGCACCAGCCAGCAGTGAGAACTGTGGCCCCCACCCATCACAGGTTTATGTACACTGCTGCCATTCTGTCAGCAAGGCAGCACAGATCTGCAACTGCATCTCTGAAGCACTGGATCACACTGACAGAAAAGACTCCTATCTCTTATAATCCAAATTGTGATAAATTAGTGTTAGAAAAACTAAAAAAGCACTATGTTTAGTGTTTCATACTGTCTCAGAAATTCATACTATCATCATCATCACCACCACTGAATGATATAGGAATAATGTTGTTTAGCAGTCAGACCCACTTCATTTTTCTTTACCTTCATCTTTCTTTCTGCTGCCATCTACTGAATACAAGTGTGTGTGTGTATATTCTAATGTGTACAATGTTGACAAAAATGATATCTAGTATTTTCTAATTATTTTCTGATTCCACTCACACTCGTGCTCAGTTTTTCTTATACACATATGCAGTATCATATGAAACAAATTTGTTTAAAAACAAATGCCAAATTTTAACTGTTAAATATTCTTCTTTATTTCTACAGACACCTAGTAACTCCTTCCCACAATACTAATCTACTGTTTCTCACTGGTAACAACGGTGAGCCTTTAGAGAAAAAAAGACACACAAATGTTTGAGAAAGATAAGAGAGATGCCTTGATTTTTAAGATGAGCAATCCAATTTATTTGATTTATTTCAAAATGGCAACAAGTTGTTGAGAATGCAGATAATAAGTCATTGCTTTGCAGTTTACAGGCAAGAACTGCAGGTGTGTGCAGGTGTGAATGAGAGACCTCACTGCCTGCATTCAGGCCGTAAAATGATTTAAAGGGTGCCAGAACACTCTTGAATGACTTGGAACTGTTCTATAAAAGCAGTAAGAGCAACATGATGTACACTGCTAATCTAAAATTGCACTGTCTCTAGAGATGGGAAGCATTTGGGCTTCAGCCTTGGTTTCATAACAGGTCTGGTTTATTGTCACAATTAAAACACAGTTCAGTCTCTAATATTACTATGCAGTGAAATGTTAATCTCCATGAATGCAAATCCCCAAACTTCTACATAAAGTAATGCTGTCCAAAAAACCCAGCATAATCTACCTAACTGTAGGAAAAACAGGTATATTAGAAAATACGGCCCTGTATCCAAATTACAGACAGTGTGTTCTACTGACATAACCACAGAACTCTCTGGGGCTCAGTGAAACACTGAAATAATATTACTTTTCCTAAATACTAATAAGTTGCTAAAAGTATAGTTTATTATATAAATAACATGCATGCAGGTATGTGAGATTATAAATATAAAACAGATAAATAAGCACAGGTCCTATATTCACTTACATGCTCTCAGTGAAGGGTGTTCCAAAAAGGTGTAGGATGTACAAAGTGGAATCAAAACACAAACCGTTTTACATTAGGCATGTTTAACTTACACGTAAACTCCATGACTAAGCATATCTCATATCAACAGAGCCTGTCAAAAATATTTATAGGAAGCTTTTAGTGGGGAAGAGGGTTATTTCGTTAGCAGGGACTAGTTGATAGGGGTGTGTCAATTTTGCATTATATTAAATATTGTTTCAATGTGCTGTTCTTTTTCATATATACCACAGTTTCAAAACAAAGCTACCTTTAATAAAACCAATTTTATAGCATTTGGAAATGGGGTAATTTTGATACTGTGACATTCTTTCAATGTAGCATAAAAGCTAATACTCTGAATCAGAACCTTCACTGCCTATACACTCCAGTACATAGGGAAGTGCATATTAAAAAGTCCTTTTTCTGCTGAAGGAGGCATCTAAACCATTCTGGGGCATATTCCATTTCTGATGTAACAGTATCAATGTTATTTGGATCTCACCTGCATGATGTCTCTATTTTGGAAGAAATACTGGCAGCTATTGAAGGGCAAGCAGCTTTTTTACCAATTAAATGAACCAGTCACAAATGGAATGAGAGATGAAATTATAGTAAAATACTCAGAGAAAGAAAAGTTACTCTTGACAATATAATATGAAGATATAGAAGGTAATTCTGTAAATCACACAAGCCAGTGAATACCCTTGAATCTTCATCTGTAAACCTCAGTATCTATGATATAAGGTCTATGTTTATAGTAATTTGGTTTATATCTTAGCTATGGAACTCCTGACAGGGCTGCTTACGGGCACGAATACCAAATGCTGCAATAAAAGTAGTCCTGTTTTTTAATGTCTGTCAATCATTTTATGGTAGAGATGCTACTTTCATACTAATTGCTATGCATGAACAAACGACCCTTACGTTTTATTCAGATACTACACACTAATATTAATAATTAAATGAAGCTAAGCAGAAGAGTCTGCAATCTAATTACTTCCAGCTGAAAAAAAAAGGTCATCTATGATAAAAACTAGATTACACTAGTTTTCCACTATATGGATTTTTGCCCATGCATGTGCTATTAAAATGCAGAACATGAATTTCATGCATTGCCATATGTTTATGCCTAAAAGTTGTCAGCAGTTTCTCAGTAGGACTGTAGTTGTCATGAGCTGTCTTAAAGAATCCATTCATGCATTTATAGTTCTTATCACTTTTAATAACTGAATTATCAGTGCCATACCATCAAGTTGTTTGCTTCGGGTTTTTTTATATCACTGAGAAAAACTGTGTTCAAGTACAATTAAACTGAAGTTCAAGAAAATGTTGGCGTACTGTAACTGCACCATCAGCAGCACTATAAATCCAGCACTGAAGACAGTGTGAGAGCTGACATGCCTTTGTTGTAAATGCCGTTAAAGTTCATTACTTTATTTACTAATATTACAGCTCTGAGTCAGACAAATTATATGGCAATCTGTATAATTAAACATGCATGTAAACATTCATAGCCCTCAGAACACATGGGATTATTTTTTCTGCAACACATCCTATCTTTTGAGTTTGCTTCTGTCTCACCCAGGAGCTCACTGAAGGGCAGAGCTAAGGCTATGTGAAGAACCCCATGGTCATCTTTTGTATGCTACTGCTAGGAAGGAGTCAGAATATATTCGTATTTACGAAAATGTTGTTTACAAGAACAGATTTAGCAGGAACTGCAAACAATTAGCGGATTTTATTTGATTACCCAAAAGCATAGATTAGAGATGTCAGCGAGGAGACGTGAGAACTGCAACCACCTCAGTAACCAAGGACACGAAAGGAAGCACAGTCAGCACTGCAAAGGCACTATGCTCTTACTCTATTATACTTCCTAAAATCTCCGAGCAGAGGGCTGCCTTAACGTGAGCTCAAAAGTATTATTAGATATTGAATGGAAATTTTGGACATTTTCCAAGATCAGGGACAAAGTGCTCTATAATTCAATACATTTCCTTCAAGCCAACTAGAACTCAGATTCTCAGAGCATCTTATCAAGAGTCAGGGGCATACGTTATTTTGCATGCACTGTACCTGAAATAGTGGTTCAAATAAGCTGTAATTACTGCTAAGGACACTGCTTAACTCAAGACAGAGCAGAAGAATATACAAAATACATATGTTCTGATATATTAGAAAGCATGAATTTACTATTATTATATTAGAAAGCAAAATTTACTGGCATTAATCAGTTAGTAAGCTCCATTCAGAATGCAGGACACAGACTGTTGCAAGGCTTGCAGGCCTCTCTGCAGGCAGTTTCAAAGGTGTTGCAGGTAAGCCAAAACTTGTAACCTATAAATTTATCCATTGAGAGTGTAAACACCACAGTTTCCCAGAATAGCTCTGGCTTCCTTGCTCGGCCAGCCTCAAAAAAGCATTCCCATGCCATCTGCCTGTGTAACAAGTGATATCAGTGGATGCCACTGTCATCTGTTCCGTACAACAAGGATAATAGCGACTCCATGCAGAGGCTGTTAGGTTGAGAGGCGTTTTTTTACCATCTACTGGACACACACTGTCAACACCCACTAGAAGATGGTTTTTGAAAATGAATGCCACCACTCTGGTAGATGGGGATGCCAGAGGCAATAAAAATATTCATCACCTAAAACTGTCCAATGGATCACACATGATATTTAACACATTTATATACTACAAGTCTGATATATTCCATGGAATGAAACAAATGCTCCATTCTCATGTATTTTAACATTTAATATAATTTTTAGTTTTATGTTTCAAGATGATATGGAGTTAAATATTTTTGACATATACACAAGTATTGTAATTCATAAAACATACCAATAATCAGAGGGAAGGACGATAGTGTTAAGAACATAACTACCAGTACAGAACTACCTTTCCAAAAAGGTCATTATATCTGAACAAGGTCTTCAGACATAGATATCTTCAAATAGAACTGTCGTTAAGTCCTCATCTGAAATAATGTCAACTACTGAAGGTTTGATTTTTGGCATTTGACATTTGAGTGGCTCCGTTTCTGGATTGAGCAGAGCTCAAGTTAATAACCTGCTTGCAACTGGCCTTCCTCCTCATGGAGTCAGGTCAGGTCCTGCAGGATTATCAGCTCCTTGCCATGCAAAGGCAGCTGCTGCAGAGTCAGGGCTGTATCTGGCCACAGCACAGTCCCATCTGTGCAGCACTCAACCCACAGCACAGTCATCTGCACCACAAGCATCTGTGGCAAAAATGGCAACTGTATGTAACCAAAATTCCTAAAGGTGAGCCCAAAATACTTAAAGAAAAGCTTTTAATAGCAAACCATTTTTTAACCCAAGCATGGTTAATGCAGCCCAGAAACACAACCCGCTCTTTGTGCTTTCCCTTTAGCTCTCTTTGTTCATGAAGTGCCTGCACAGACACACAAGAGGATGCGTTTACTCATTTTTTCTCAGTTATTAACCACTCTCCTCCCTCATAACAATTCTCTTTATCCACAGCAGTTATAATTCATTTCATGACTGCATATATTTCTGTCACTTCTCTTTATGCAAAATTCCTGGCTACAGACTTCTCTGGCTATTGAGCACACAAGGAAGCTCTAAGGTTTCCAAAATTTAAGAATACCTGTATGGGGAGCCCGGGACCTGCAGAATGGCAGGTCTAATGTGCCTAAACACCACATACCGGACTTTAGTGTTACAGCAAGACCCTTTTTCAGTCATTGACTGTAATAAAGACCAGAGATAACTGTTCAGCAGTCTATCAAGAAACTGAGATTTCAGTGATTTATTCATAACACTGCACACAAACATCATTATGGTTTTTCCCACAGGTAATAAATTATACACATAGTTGAAGACCATCTCCCACATTGGGACACTAAGTCATAACCTTTATTAACACTATTCTTATTAAAATGGTTGCAATTTAAAATAGAAACATTTCACCTACCAAAAAGTACAGTTCTTATCTCCCAGTGGCTAACAGTAATGGAATACAAGATGGTTTACCAGAAAGACTAAGTGTTTCTCAGATTTTTTTTCCAATTTCTAGGTGCTTTATCAAATGCATTAAATGGATTTTTCCAGAGCACAGTGTGTCCTGTGTGAAACACGAAGCCCCACTAATTCATTTTTCAAAGATACTCTAAAAATAAAACTTTAATGTCCAAATTGAAGAAAGTATCAATGTAAAAAAAGAAAATACAGCTATCATGAAAATAACAATAGACTTAAAAAAGAAAACTGTTCTGCAACATAGCTTCCATGGCTGCTCTTCCTTCTTACTTAGGCTGCTGTCTCACATAAATCTCCGTCACAATGACAATTAATGGGAAAAGGGAAAATATTTCAAAGAGTGGCTTGACAATAAAACTTCCCTGTCAGGTTCATTCTGGCTAAAGTATGTTGTACAAAGCATTGATCTGTGCTGGAATGCTGTCACCAAACAAACACAGCAATTGAGGAAATCCTTTCTGGATTTGGAACAAGAGTCCTCAGTGAAGAAGCTAAGAAAAAATGAGAGCCATTCACATCACATGAGGTTAAGAGAATACAGAAAGGCTTTGTTCATCAACAGTTAATAACAGAGAACAAAGTAATTTATATGGCAGAAAAGTTTAAACACACATCTAGAGGAATGTATTCCTGCGGCAATAGACAAAGGTGAAGAAAGATATAGCAATACACTAATTTGTAACAAATAAGTATCAATATTTTTGCACTATATTTTAATGTAACTAGAACACTACAGTTAGAGACTGTCTCCTTAGTGCTGTAGTTATATGGAAGAAACCAGATGGTTGCCATCACCTTATTCCTACCAATAGCCTCATAATGGTAAGATTTTCTGCACTTACCTTCTGTATTGCAAGCAAAAATTATCATTGTATGTATTACTGGGGCCTGAAGAATTTCCTTACTAACTCATTTTTTACAGCTCTCTAACTTCTGAAATCGTGTGCCTTTCTTTCTTCTTCCTACCCCACACCAGGATATTCTGAAAGCATGGAGTGGAGAGACAGAAGCAGAGATTCCTACTGCCCTCTGCACATGGGGCTGAGCTGTTTATCAGCCTGTCCCACCACAGCAGCCAACCAGGCTGGGAAGCCCCAACCCGGAGAGGGATGGGGGAAGATCCTGGCGGTGCCACCTGCACCCGACAGCCCTACTGCCTCCTCCCACCACTGGTACAAAGTTCTGCAGCTGTTTCTGGTGCCCTCCCTTCTCCACCTCAAGCTGTATTTTCTACACCCATCCCTGAGAATAACCATTATTTATCTATTTGTGAATTTGTGAAAAATGACAAGACACAACCCCCCAGCCCCTTCCACATTTGTAAAATTCAGGTTTTATCGTACTTGGTCATCATACATTTCTTATATCCTTGTAACAGATGACATCATTGGCCCATACAACTCCTACATCCCACAGAAAAGGGAAAATCCAAAGGGGAAAATCAATATTTACACTAGCAGTCCAATGTTTGCTTAAGAGAACCATCCAAGTTCCATTTGCACGTGAGTAAATTACAACTGATAAAACAGATAAGCAACAAAAACAACGTGCTGGCAGACTGAAACAACGTTTTCCTGAATTGCCCTCATGTACACAGAAGGTACTCTACAGCTCTACTTTTCATTCACCTTTGAATATCCTCATTTTTCCATTGGGGCAGTGGAGCTGTAGCAGTGTGAAACCTGTGAAAGACACAGCATTTCCTTCTGTGTGTTTAGTGGCCAAAACAGAGCCCAGACTGCCATCCAGGAAAAGCACCCGCTGGGGCTGTATGCATCCGTAAAATGCAAAACCTGCTTCCTAATTTTACAAAATCCTGATAGGAGTGACATTTTAAGCCCATCATGTTTTTCAAACATTTTTTACTGAGAAAACTGGTAGTTCTTTGATTACGAAACTTAAACGATCTCAGTTCTGGCTGAACTCCAAGACATAAGCACTTTCTTCTGCTGTCTCAGCTATTCTCCTGATGTCAAAGACACATTAAAATAAATGTGAACCATATGGCTCCCTAGCAAATTACTCACACTCCTGCATCAATGAGGGCAAAGCAATTCATTGTCATCAGCGCAGAAACATTTTAGGCACGTGAAAATTGCAAAAGGCTGGAAGAAACATGCATGAAGCAGACTTTTGGATTAAAGCTCTTAGACCAGAGGAAATGCTGCATTTCTTACACTCTACTACCTGTTTGTCTGCTTTTTACATACTCTTACTGTCAGAAAAACCATTATGGCAAGAAGGATTAGCACCATTCTCCACCTGCTCCATGACTTTCCCATGCAGTGTTTCATCAGTCTAACACCACAGAACAGCAAAGCCTAATCCATCACGGTAATCCAGGTCAGAACACCGCTTAAAAAAGCCGTCTTGCTTCCTCATCTTCACAGAAAACAAAAACTAGGAAAAGGTTGTATCCAGAAATTGTTTCTACCTCTTTCTCCTACCTCTCCTTCTACCCCATTGCCTCCCAAAAGATATTTTTCTAAGAATCTCCTTACACTAAATTCACAAATTTTCAACCCTGAATGATAAAACACTTTTCCTACATGCTAGAAATCCACATTAAGAGGAAATGCTGTGAAATAAGATACACCCTCCCAAAAAGAAACGTGAGCTTGAGGGCAGGGAGGTATTTTCTAGAATAAATTTGAATCTGGAAGTCTTAAAGGGAACTGCATACTCAGAAAGGTGTAAATTGAGCAGTGGAACTTTGACAGAAAGGAGAGGGACAATGCTGTGGAACACCAACATCTACCCTAGTAGCATTTCACTGCTTCATCCTTCTGGTACCTTCCTTTAGTAGAGCCAAAGATAAATTCACCTCCTAGGAGGGGCTCAATGGGAATGCTTGCATAATGCTAGATTTAAGTCACATTTGAAAAGTTTTCGGAAAATACTAGCTCACAGATGAGTCTGACATGAATAGGAGAGGTTTTTAATTTGTACTTTAAACATTTTACCTCACTGATGAGAGCTTTGTCTAAAATCTCACAGAAATGTTAAATTCTGGGGACGCATGCTAAAAGCTGGAACTTACTGCTGCAATTTCAGTGAAAGCTTTAAGTTTACTTCCTCAGCACCCTCTATCTCCAGAAGGGTTTTCTGTGACATCCCTCATACTAGTCCAGTTTCTTCTCTCAGCCTGTGGGGAGGAGTGGAGATGGTTAACTGCTCTCTGCCTCTCCATTTACTCTAAATGCCAGCTGCTGTTTCATAGATGATTATTCCTGACCTTGGCCCCAGCTTCCTGAGGAGGAAAGCTGCTACCAGGGATCCTTGCAGGAACACCCATGCATAACAATCCCATTTGCTGTGCTCTCCTATGATACTACAGGCAATCCTTTGTCCCATCTTATGGGTGAATGTCTGTGAATAGCCATTTGATCCAAATACAACTACCCATTCAGCGGTCTGTGACTTTGCATTTGCAAACATATTTTGGGTATCTGTCATGAACATTTACAACAAAAAAAATTTGTTTGATGTTTTCCAAGCCAACAATAACATCATGTAAGGCAAAAACTGTCCTTCTGGTTGTATAGCATAGGAAATGCACTATTTATAGCAGAGAACTTATTTAAAAAATAAGAATTAGTTGCACAAATCCTTCTAAAACCCAGTGGAAGCCTGCTTCATAACCCCTCTTTGCAATTTTTAGAAACTCCCTCTACAGTAGTCCTCATTCCAGATGAAAGACAGCAGGCAAGATCCTGTCATGGCATACCCTGCTACCCTGCCATTCTGCGTGATTTTGAGAGAAGACAATGCACTGCATTTCACTGAATTTCTTTGCATTTCTTATCTTTTTACTATTCAGATGAGCCAACTTATTTAAAATCAAATACCAGAATCTCTCAACCTGTTAGCACTTCATAACATGAGTCAACAATAGCAGTAAGAACATATTCCTCATTAGCAAGGAAATTCCAAGCCTGGTTGCTGGCAACATAAATAACTGCAAGATGCCATGAAAAAAGAATGCCTGCATTTAGCTACACCTAAGTGTTTTTCCATAATAAGCCAGCAGCATCACTTCTAAGTCATTTATATTCCACCATTAACCAGCAGTTAAACAAACAGCTTAAGTTCAAACCTCAGGTAATGCCTTGTGCTATTGACCTTACACCAAACAAAGCTTTATCCGTTTATAAAGGTAATTTAAGCGAAGCTACACCTTCCTGATGATTTCATGCCTTCTTCCAAGTTCTGCATGGCCACGTAGATGTGGCAATCTCAATATGTTAGCAACTGCAGAATATTCAAACAGTACTTTTAAGGCCATATTGAAGGATTGCAACAGGGATGTATTTGTAATTTCAAATTCCATGTTATCTTTAACAGCAAAATCAAAAGACAGCAAAAGCATTTAGAGATCAAAGGGTTTTCTTAGAACCCTAGACCTGTCACACTGCTAATGAACCTAAGGCATCCAACACTCTAAAGACAGTAACCTAATTAGTGGAATGACAGGACCTATGATTATGGCTGCAGGATAACCTTGCTCATGACAGCGACAATGTTAATGGCAATACCAAGACAACTGATGGAGGTTATCAACTAGACAGTGGGATGGCACTACCTCCTCTTGGTGATGATCCCCTTATCAGATAAGCTAGTGCTGGTGATCTTCATGCAGGGGATAAAGAAAACTCAGAGTTTCAGCTAAACTACACTTAAGTTGAAATGGCAGAGGAAAGCAGCAGTTCCTCAAAGTATGTTTCTTAAGAGATGCATCTGTGATTATTATGTTATGGGGATTTTTTAGCAGCACCAAACTGCAAAAGACAGGACTTTATGAGGTCTTCCCAGGTCTTTCAATTACATGCAATTCTGTAACTTCAATTTGGGTACTTTTCTTTGCCATAAAAAAAGTCGACACATTTAGAGGTAGGTATCTCAACAAGGCAGGAAAAATCACAGAATCATAGATTGTTAGGGTTGGAAAAGACCTCCAAGATCATCAAGTCCAACCTTTGACCAAATACCACCATACCCTTTAAACTGTACCCTGAAGTGCCAAGTCTAGTTTTTTTTTTTGAACACTTACAGGGATGGCGACTCCACCACTTCCCTGGGGAGCCTGTTCAACGCTTAGCTATTATTTCAGTGAAGCAGTTTTTCCTAATATCCAAACTGAACCTGCCCTGGCAAAATTTGAGCCCATTTCCCCTTGTCTGGGAGAAGAGACCGACCCACACCTTGTCACAACCTTTCAGGTTGCTGTAGAGAGCAGTAAGGTCTGCCCTGAGCCTCCTTGGCTGGGACTGAGCAGCCCCAACTCCCTCAGCCACTCTTCATGGGACTTATTTCCAGATCCTTCACCAGCTTCACTGCCCTTTTCTGGAAGGGCACATATCCCCCACACCTGAGCACGAGTGTGGAACCCCATGTCCCTCAGTGCACACAATCCCAGGAATGGTCAGGGTGTTTTACTGACATCCTGAACAGCAATTCCAGATTCATCAGCTCACTATGGAGCTGATGAAACACAGCAGTGAAGTGCCCTAACTGAACAGGGCAATTTAAAGCAACTGAAATGGCATTGTGAGTGCTCCTGCCCTATATTCCATGTGTCCCTAAGGAAAAAGGGAATACATGCTCTTAGTCCTGTTCATACTATATATGCAAATTTGGACTGCTACTCGAAGATGAACATCCCTCTTTCTGAGATGAAGGTGGGGCTGTGAAACGGGACAGACATGGGGACTAGTTAGTAAGATGCTTTGGCATCCATTAAGGTAAATCTGCAGTGTGACTAATGACCTGCTGAATCAAACTGAAATTACCTCAATAGACTGGTGAGTAAAAAAGGCAGTAGGGATTATATTTGCCAGCAGAAATCAAGGCACTCCAACACCATTTGCTAAGAGATTTAAAAATGCGCACATGTGTAAAAATACACACAACTGGTCAAGGAAATACTATTTTATTCTTTTTTTTTTGTTACAAACCTGGTAACAGTTGTCTATTCTTTACGGACTGTAATTTTCATTTATTAACTCAGAAGCCTGTAACTTAGGCTAGGGATTTACTCATTTTTTGTTATCGTCATTTGTGTCTTTATTTGTTTAAATAGATATATTGCTAAAGAAACCCTGTGTAGTAGTCAGCACTTAGGGACATCTCAGTCACGTATTTCCTGCCATCACACTGCCGGGTTAACTGCTGAGAACAAAGCTATCTTCTGGTAGTTCAGCCCCACCTGAATGATCCACAGCAGCTGTGTGCCACATTTAGCTGGCAGGTTAAACTGACCTTAAGGCTAATGGAGCAGGATAGCTGAAACGCTCTTGTTTATCTGATCCAATACATACTGTTTCAAGGGTTGTGTAAATATTGAGATGCATCAGCTATTCTAGATAGATTTATACACCAACTGCCTGTTTGCTGAAGCGCTGAAAGGGCTGTAGTTAGAAGTGATTTAAAATTATCTCTTTGTCAGGTCAATTAGAAAGGAAAAATAAATCCATGTTAGGATTTTTTTAAAATTTTCAGTTTCAGAATCAACATATAGCTCTTGATGTTGACTACAGGTCATCTACAAGCCCCCCATTTCCAGTCAGTAAAAGAAAGTTTATACTGAACTTCATATTTACTTATATGAAAACAGACCAGAAGGCAGACCAGAAGGAGGATAGTACACAGAATCTGACAATGTTTCACCAAAGACAAATGGCATAACATGTCAGGAAAAGGCTTAGAAAGATAACCTCCATCAAGGAGGTACTCAGGTATGTAACAGAGGCACGGAATCTGGCCAACCTTTTTTCTGCACTGGCTCTTTTCCGTTTGCCTACTGGGAAAGTCTCACAGACCTCATCCTTAACAGTACAAATTCAAATATCTGACATGGAAAAGCTCTTATCTTTTATTTTGGGAGATGAAAGTGTTTAAAGCATGAAAAAAGCACCTCCCAATGTACACTGTTAACAGTTTTGTTACTGTACAACACATCTGCATGCAGTTTTTAGCTAAGCAACACTTAGTAGCTCTGTGAGACACCTGTATTCATGAGACATAACACTGACAATTTCCACACATTTGGCTTTGACAAGACAGGACGGAGTATTCATTTCAGTATGATCAGTTCATTTTTTATCACTTCCTAGAACTCAAAATATGCTTTTTCAAATAAAACTGTTTAAAAAATCTATAAGGTAAAAAAAAAAAAAGTAAGTATATACAAAGGAAAGTGGTCCTGCCCTGAAGAGCATCCAACATCACACATGATACAACACATCACTGATGTCAGCCGACACAAATCAAAATGAAAACAAATCCTGTGCGTATAAAAATTTCAACAAACGTCCAATTCAAACATTCTTTCCAGAATTAAAGCACATAGTCTCAAGAAAATGCGAGAAGAATAAAACAAAATAGAAATCCAATTTTAACAAAAGCCCTGTTTTTCACTAGAGACAGTCAGTTATCAAGTTGAAAATATATTTCAGCATTTTAATGTTAAATATAAACATGATTAATTTTTATTGCAAACACATATTAACTTTTAGTATAATACATCATCACTAAGACTCATCTTTTTAGTGCAGGGTTGCTCTTACGTAAAAAGCAGATGTGCATAAGGTTTCTGAAGTAATTTTTCTAACACTTCCTGATTGGTAGATATTGATTGTGTAAATATGTAAGTAACTGATACACTTTACTATTAAGAGAGAAGAAGAAGGTGCAAAATCTCACAGCATTTTAACAACGAATTAACGAAATCTAATTTCCCTATCATGTGCAACATGGAGTGTCCTTGGTAAAGTTACAAAACAATGATGCCCACTGGAAGAGAGTCTGGATGCAAGATGCATGCAATGACGTAGGGATTAAACCATCTTTTCATTCTACACTTCATCTGACCATCAGTATCCTCTATTTTCTTACCAATAAAAAATAATCACCTTTATAAAGCTTGTGCAAGCATGCTGCACTACAGTAAGAGCAAAGCACAATGTCAGACACTGAAAGAAGTCTCCAAAAGCCTTTTCCTTGAGGACCTTGAGGTTTGCCTATTCAAATGTAGTGCCAAGGCCATCAATTCAAGTCTTTTCTTCCCAGATCAACCTTATATGAAATACTGGGATTCTGTATTTGATTTCTTGGAATTTAGGCTGGTGCATCTATATTAAAGACAACACTTTTAAAAAAGTAATATCAATGCACATGCAAATCATTTACTCCTTCTATTTCCATACTGCCAATGGAGATACATATACACGTATTTAAAAAAATGTAATCTGTACAATTTCTGTAGGAGTGTGTGTGTGTGTGAGTGCACACACAGATAAACATTTATTAGTCTGGCCACAAATATCTCAGTTAGATAGATCATTAGTCATAACACTGAAATGCTATAGTTTGCCTTGCAGATTTTATTCAAAACCTAAATTATTTATTGTGTCAACTACAATTAAAGCTTTTTGTTACGTGCATGTATTACAACTTCCAAGTTTCTCCCCTAAATTATTTGCTTTCTTTGTATTATCTATGTATTCACAATAAAATTGTTGTCTTCTATGTGGGTGGGAATGACTGTTTGACGTAAAAAGACTGTTTTCAGTCTATGATGAATCATCAGCTAATTCCTTAAACAAAAGTTAAAATATCAGCATGCAGACAATATTGTTACCAAGATATTTCTTGATACTACCTAAGAGGTTTATTGGGTTGCTTACTCCTTTGTGGCATTGCAATAAAATAGGTTCCCTACTAGTACTGCATCTTAAATACAGCACATCGAGAGTGTTCCATGTAAAACCACTTGAAAAGTTGTGCCTGCGCCCTCCTTGCACAGGAGAGTTCCACACTAGAGCAAAGAGGGTTTGGACCCTCATGTCCCAGCCCCAGCTCAAACTGCACAGCGGCATTTGGTAGACAAATCAGCTATCAGAATATTCATAGTCCGTGCTACAAACATGATTTCCAGGCACAATCCAAACCACAGAGTGACAAGGACCACACTGTGTATGGGCACTGATGAGGAGCCTCACCTACTCCTCAGCTCAGTCTTCACAAATTAACTCCACTAGGGAGATCTATATGCAACAGGGTTGAAGGAGGCAAACCCCTGCTTTTTAGAATGTGCAGTTCACTAATAAAACAATATAACCATGTAAAACAAATATCATAAACTGCAAACATAAACTGTAAACTAATTTTTCCCAGAAACATACGCTGCACATGTAGCTTTGCCAAGTGAAGACCAAATTCTTATGCATACACAAACCCATTGTCTAAGTACAGAGATACCCTGTGCTACACGAAGAACAGAAACTATTGAAATAATGTGTCCCATACACAACATTCCTCAATTCCAAATAAAAGAAAGCTTGTATTTCCTTTGGAGAAGAACTCTCATCAATAAAGTATTGCAGACAGTTGACAGCTGCACTACATTTATCTAAGGAAAATAAACAAACTTATATAAAACACTTTCCGTACTGTGCCTGTTTGAAATACTTTAAACACACCTCCCAGTGTTAACTACAAATAGCTAAATAATTCAAACAGCAAATAGGTAGGAGCTTCCAAGTGACTTCCAACTTTTACAATGACAAATAGTTTTATATAACTAACAAGAAGTCAAAAGGATACAAGTTTACTAAGTCATTTTGAGCAAGTCACAAACTAAACACCACAGGGAGTCCATTTTATCATCTGTTCAATTAAAAATCACCATGCTTATCTAACCATAAAATTTACTTTATTTTGAGAAACAGGAATCATTCTTCAGATGCACAGATTTGGTACTTACGGGTAAAATGATTAGAAGTGGATGGATTGACACTATCACCACTGTCAGCACTTTCACTGCTAGAAATGTCATCATCTGATTCCCGCACAGAGGAACAAGGTGAGGAGCCATCAACTTCTTCAAACTTCCTCTTTAAAATTCCACTCATCGCTGCAATGCTGTCACACGCACCTGCAACAGGAACAGAAGCATTGAGATGCTGAAACATCCAGCTGCAAAATATGCAGTCATAACCTCCAAAGTAATTTTTACTTAGAAGTACCAGTAAGTTGCCACTTCTAGTGTTGAATAACCATTTAGTGTGAAATTACATATAACTAATTAGGACACAGTGAAGCCATAGGGAAAAAAAAAATCTTAAGTCATACTTTAACTTGACATGTACAGAAATGGTTATTTGACTAGGATAATGTGCAACAGCTTGCTTTCAGGGAGTATTTTTCCCATTTTGATGTCAATAGCATCCCTGGTTTCTGGGTTATGTTGTGAAATTTCAAACAAAGAAAAAAATTGCAGTTTCTCTTCAAAGAGCCTGACTTGGTCCCTCCCTTGGCTGCCCCAGGACAAAGGAATGTTCACAATCAGGGATGAAATTAAGTAAGAAGAAACCATCCTGAACACTGCATTTCCCATTACCAAATCTATGTGATCTAACCAATGTTCACATCACCCTATAAGAAATCCATCTCATAATTCCAGTATTACAGACAGATAAAAGACAGTGAAGTTACAAAGACCATATGCGAATTTAGTGCTCAAAAAATACCTGGAATTCAGAAATTCCTCACCCTGGTCAGAGGCACCAATTGCCTCCCAAATTTTCTCCTATACTCCCAGCCACCATGAGTTTACGAAAGGCAGGTTCTGCTTGACTAATCTGATCCCCTTCTATGACAAAGTGACCTGCCCAGTGTTTGAAGCAAAAGCTGTGGAAGTTGTCTACCTGGACTTTACTAAGGCCTTTGACACCACATTCCCATGGAAAAACCAGCTGCTCACATCCTGTAGTCTTCGC
This sequence comes from Cephalopterus ornatus, assembly GCA_013396775.1. Lineage (NCBI taxonomy): Eukaryota > Metazoa > Chordata > Aves > Passeriformes > Cotingidae > Cephalopterus > Cephalopterus ornatus. The sequence continues at coordinate 79,202 of VZRE01016178.1, read as the reverse complement.
CAAGTTAAAAACTGGATGGATGGCAGGGCCCAGAGAGTGGTGGGGAATGGAACTAAATCCAACTGGTGGCTGGTCACCAGTGGTGTTCCTCAGGGCTCACTGCTGGGGCCAGTCCTATTTAATATCTTCAGCAGTAATCTGGACAAGGGGACTGAGTGCTCCCTCAGTTAGTTTGCAGATGACTGACACCAAGCTGGGCAGGAACGCTGATCTGCTGGAGAGCAGGAAGGCTCTGCAGAGGGACCTGGGAGGGGCTGGATCAATAGGCCGACACCAATTTGCCTAAGGTTCCGCAAGGCGAGGTGCTGGGTCCTGCACTTGGGATCACAGCAACCCCAAGCAGTGCTACAGGCTGGGGGCAGTGGCTGGAAAGTGGCACAGCAGAAAAGGACATGGGGGTGCTGGTCAACAGCAGCTGAACGTGAGCCAGCCTGTGACCAGGTGGGCAAGAAGGCCAATGGCATCTTGGCCAGCAGGACCAGGGCAGTGATTGTTGCCCTGAATTTGGCACTGGTGAGGCTGCACCTCAAGTCCTGTGTTCAGTCCTGGGCCCCTCAGTACAAAAAAAGACATTGAGGTGCTGGAGTGAGTCCAGAGAAGGGCAATGAAGCTGGTGAAGGGTGTAGAGACCTATGAGGATCAGCTGAGGAAGCTGGGGTTACTTAGTCTGGAGAAAAAGAGGCTCAGAGAGGCCTTACTGCTCTCTACAACTACCTGAAAGGAGGTTGTAACCAGGTGGGTGTTAGCCTCTTCTCTTAAGTAACAAGTGATAGGACAAGAGGAAATGGCCTCAAGCTGTGCCAAAGGATGTTTAGATTGGATATTGGGAAAGATTTCTTCACTGAAAGGGTTGTCATGCATTTGAATGGGCTGGCAGCAAAGTGGTTGAGTCACCATTCCTGGAGGTATTTAAAAGATGCCCAGATGTGGCACTTGGGGACATGTTTTAGTGGTACACTTGTCAGTATGAGCTTAATGGTTGGATTCGATGACCTTTGACGTCTTTTCCAACTTAAATTATTCTGTGATACCCACATTAAAAAGTAAGATGCCTAATATATTCCTGAGGTTGAGTAGAAGATTATATAGCAAAGTATTCAAGCAGAAATTTAGCAGCAGAGGTAGAAATATTGCATGTGATTATGGAGAAAGTGTGCTCTTAAGTAACTGAGGAGAGATCAAGAACAGCTGGAGCCTGCCTAGAGGACACACAGCTGCCACCATGCTGCCTGCAGCACTGTAAAGACAAGCACGGCTGACACTTATCCAGGCAAAAAGTTTGTCTAGGATTAATGACATACGATACTTGCAGAGGACACACACCTAGCGCTACAGACTTACCACAGGGCTCTGCCAAATCCCACTGAAAGCAAGAAATGTAAAAGAGAAATTTACATTTCTCATGAAATAGAACTTTAAATCCCTGCAGCTACCTTTAGGACTCACTAACTCTGAGCCAGCCACATTCTGCTCCTTCCAGAAAGCTGGAACTAGGTAACCTCCAGAACTCCCTTCCAACTAACATTTCTATGGTTCTGTGTTTAAAAGAACCAATAAATGTGTCAAGAAGCTATGACAAGCTGGGCTAAGTGGCTACTTGTAAAGAAGACAAGGTTAAGGCAGAGACTCCAGTACTGGCCATACTGTTTAACAATTAGCACATTTCGGGGTTTTGGCCCAGGCCCTGGATAACGTAGGATGAAGCAGGTGCCAGAACCACTCCCAGCAGGCAGACTGGATGAGGGAGCCTGGGTTTTGGCAAAGGCCGGACAGCTTAGCCACTGTCGACAGGAGCTGCATCCTGCCACTTGGCAGCAAAAGACAGAGAATGCTGACCCTAGACTGCATCTTTCTTATCTTTTCAATTAGTACAGAGGTAGTATCAGTGATGTAGGTGCTCTGTTCTGACCCTGTAGGCACAGCACTTCAGTAGATTCTCTGCTATCTTGGCTCACACTTGGTCTCATACCAAGTAGTTTCAAAGTTTCCTATGCATTCCATAGCTCCCTTCAAGCCCCAGCACCAGTTTCTTTCTTGGAGAAAAACAAAGCGACAGCATGAAGAGATCTGCAACCAACTTTTGGCCTGGTATGAAGCTAGAACAAGATCAAGGTGAGTATATGAGGATGAGAACTACAAACAAACAAACAAAACCAAACCAAAACAACAACAAAAACCAAACAAAACCCGACAAACCAACAAACCAACCGTAAAAATAAAACAAACAAAAAACCAAACAAACAAAAGGGATAGAAAAAAGTAGGACTCACCAGTTACAGTCTGTAAGACCAATTATAAATCATAATTCAGCAAACATTGAAGTCTATCTACTGGAAATTCTGTGGCTGAGGCGGCAAGAACATAGTGGTTTCTATCCAGTGCAACAGAAAGTTAGTTCTAATTACTTGTTTTGCTTTGCTGACAAAGCATTTTACCTTGCCTACCAGCTTTTAGGCACAGCAGGAGGGAGTTATGCACAGGTTTAAACTTGCCTTTGTAAGTCAAAACTAGAAATTAGATATACATTATACAACATTTTTATTATATTATTTAATTACAAGGACTAGAACAAAAGTTTTATAATAAGGGAGTTCATTCACCTCTTAAAAATCAAAATCTCTAAGAAGCACACACACGATCGCACCAAGTTTAATATCCTGTCTCCAGCAGTAGTCACTATTTAACGCTTCAATGGAAAGCAATGGGATGCGAAATCCAGCCACAACCACTGCGGACACATAGCTCTGCTTCCTCATCCTTGCAGTCAATTTCCCCTAAGCATAAGGCTGAAATGTTGCTATATGACAGCACGCAGCATCTCAGAAATTCATTTGATGTGATCTCCTGAGGCAACAAATTTCTCATTAGTTTCTGGGAGAAAAAAACCACAACAAAACACATCTCCTGAAACTATAGCCACAAGACTCTTCAAAATCACAGCAGTTTCAATCTTTACAATATTTTGGACGGTAAAGAGCAGCAGAAAAGCACCACTGTCTAGCAGCATGCTGTACTAGACAGAACTCCACTTATACAGGTACTCTCCACAAAGTGGGAACAGCTAAAGAGAAGCCACTGACATCTTCTTGCTATATTATAGTGATATTTCCATTTCAATCACCACCAGTGATTATATTACATGGGAGGCACAGTGCATCTGTTGATCCTGTATGGAAATAGGAAATGCCTTTATATTTGGGGAGGCTGTGCAGGGAGGGAATGGTGATGGAAACACAAATGGAACTGCAGCATCAAGTTCCTCATCCCAAAGCCAGGGAGTCTGTCCAATGGCTGCAGCTGCTGGAAAGCACCGGGCATGTTCTGCCTACACTCTCAATCTCTGTGCAACCTGAACAGCCCTGCCTCTGGGGAGCTCCCCAAAGCCACGCAGCCTCTTGCTGACACTACTCCACTTTTAAGGTGGTAACTAAGTGTTCGTCATCCAGAACAAGGAAGAGAAAGTGAGCAAGAAACTGTACAGGTCTGAAAACACTTGTGCACTTGGTTGCTATTCAGATTCTTCCCAATTCTGAGTTAATAATCCCCAGAACTAGACATGGATTCCCATCAGAAGGTACAGCTCATGACAGTAACGTGGAGGGAACACTGGTCCCCGATACAGACAACTTGCATCTGCTCAGGGAACTAGTCCCAGACCCCCTCGGGCCAGAAAACAGAAGCAGAGGGAGTGATGTGCCATCTCCACAGGTACACATTGCCACCTACCGTTACACCTGCTCATCTCCCCCCTGCAAGGGCACAGGGGCATACAAATGACAGATTACCGCCTGCTGAATGAGAAACAGCTGCTTTCACTGGAGCAACCAGTAACTTTTAAATTACTCCAACATCCTTGTCTTTGGCTTGTCCTCAGATCAAAATCCCTCTTCTAAAAGGCTCTGCCCATACGTCACCAAACTGTCTTCTTCAAAGGCATGTGAGCTTTTCCAGGGTCTCACTTTCTCACTTTCAAATTCCCCCAGCATAAAGGCGCTTCTGCACATACACAAAGTTACAGAGATTTGAGATGCCTGAATAAGTTCATGTTGAGGTCTCCCTGGAAGCCTGAAACTTCGTGTTCTTCCATGTAAGGTATCTAAGAACAAAAGGAAAATGCAGTATGAGCGCAGAGCACACTGAGAAGGAAAAGAGATGGAAAGGCTGGGCCAGGCCCAAATCCATGAGCAACTGCTTATGTACCTGAAGGCTAGTAAATACAGTGCAGCACTTGGTTTGTACCTGTGTCCACTCTACTTGGACTATGACTCTTGGCATTATTTTCTATCCAGTGCAATGGCCACCACCTAAACAAAAGACTAGGATGCTCTCCACTAAGCAATCGCTTAGAGGCAGCAGTTACTGAACAACAGATCCAGCTCTCCAGCACCCTGGTGAGTTTCTTAGCTGTTCTGCTGTGCAAATTAACCACAAACCCATTCAGCAGCAGATTTTTACAAGAAAGGTGTCTTTAAAGAAAGAGTGACCCATGCTCTGTTCTTGAAAGGGAAGGTCTGTGTGCCTGCCTTCAGGAGCGGGCACTGGACTGTGACCTGGAGCACAGGGAGCTCCAACAGGAAGCAGCTGAACCATCGTTCCATGCTGAAGGGTAACCACCCAGGCATGGGGGATTAAAATGTTTATCTCTCAAGCATCTAACCTCCAATTGCCTTGCTTCTTACTTCATTAAGGGGACATGACTTAGGGACTAATCCTGAAACCTTACTCAGAAGCAAAAGACCTGCAGTCCTCAATGACCACAGACAGTCCTTAGTGCAAGGAAAAAAAGCATTCCTGCTCAAAGAGAGCCATTTGAAGGATGGGGCATTTTACAGCCATCTCAACACTGCTTTGAAACACGCTCCTCCCTACACTATGCTACTGCACCTCTGCATCAGTAAACGAGCTCTGCTGGCACTGTAACTTTGCCCTGCCTTCAAATACAATGGATTCTGATCAATTCTAAAACACTTTAAAAGAAAATGTTTGAAAAACGAAGCAGATGTATTAACTGCTAGGCATAATGACAGCTTGGCCTATTAATTTCAAAAATTCTTTTTCTGAACATAAATCACTCTCCCCTTCAACAAACGGCAACCAAATTCCTTTATCTTCTGGCCACCTTAAAATCAACTTTTCTCTTAACACCCTTAAATTACATCTTCAAAGCATTAAGTTTGCATATCACAAGTAAGATAATGTCAAGATTAGAATTTAAATATTTAGTCAGAACTTCCTTATGAGAAAATATACCTTGTGCCTACATGATGTTTGCTCTAATTGAGAAAGCATTAACACTTGGGATGAGAGTGACACAGTACTTAGCTGGAGCCCAAATGCTTTCTTTCAAAAATATTTCCACGCATTACTATTTCAAACGCAGAGGAAGTGTAGTGAAAGTGTCAACAATGAGACTGCCAAGGGCATGGTCAAAAGAAATGGCTACAACAATTTAAATGGCTAAATAAATATAGGCTAAAAGTCAAGTCAAGGGTAAAGATATAAATTCATACTGCCTCTGGCAGGAATCAATTATGCTGGCTATTTTGACCTCTAAATAGGTTCTTCTGGAGAGGAAACATGAAGAGCTTGCTCTTACCCTCTCACTTTTTACTCATTTTCTCTCATCTTCATTTTAAGTTCATATGTATGTTCACACATTTTTCAACTTGTCAAAAATATTTAAAAAGGAAAAAGAGATAAACTATTTTATTTGTGTTTAAAAACACTGATAGTTAAAAAATTTTGCAACTACAGTGGTTGAAAAGCATTCTCACTCCAAAGAACATTAAGGAAAAGATTTGAAATTCTTACTGGAGACGTTTTGAGAAGATATGCCTAAACAGATGAAAAATTGCCTATATTAGTCAGTTTTTCAGAATGACAATACAGACTGAATAACAGCACAATGAAAGAGGAAAAACTGGAGAAAGAAAAAAGGATGAGAAGAGATTGAAGCAAAAGGTTATGAAAAAATTAATTTCCTACAGAAGCCACACTCCTGAGACAAAAATACTGTTTCAAGTTTCCTTCACTGTTTAAGAGAAATATAAATGAAGTAGCAAAGCCATGCACCGTCACTGTCACTGGAGGCCAGTTATAAAGGAGAAGGTAAACAAAGCAGATATAAAAAAACGCGAGTGTCCTCGAAGTTGAGTGTTACCACGCACTGGTGTTCATCTCTGCTATGTATCCCAACATACAGATAAGGTTTTGCATTAGCTCAGCACAATCAGCAGAAGCAGATCAGTTCTACTAATAAATGCAGCTTCTCAGCAGAACTAATTTGTGAAGCAGAACACTGCCCTAACACGGTTAGACTATTTGCAGCACCCTTGTGAAATACATTCTTAGCTTCAACAGGCATCTCTGAAATGTAAATACACATTGCTTTGGATATCAAAATAAATACAAAGTAGAAGGCCATATGATGGCAAAAATTATGCTGTTCACCAATTATTCATTACTTAACTCTGCAAATTTTGTTGCTCTTCTAACACAGGTTTTCTTTTATCATACACTGACAAAATTTAATTATGTGTACACATTTAACACACACATTTAATATGCTTTAGCAAATATTGTTAATAAGAATTCATCACAGAGCTGGCATGAAAAAGGGTCTTAGCTTATTATGCACCAAATCCTGAGATATTAAAGACCTGCCTGTGCACAGCCAGCAGCCATTTGCGTTGTAGTACTGCTGCAGCGTTATACAATAGACATGCTCAGCACGTTCCCTAATGGAGACTGTTTCAACTTTCCTCTCCTCAATTCAGCGTTCAAATTCCAGCCTGGTAGATGAATTTTGTCCAACCCGATGCCTTCGTCTTGTCACATCCACCCAAGAAAAGGCACAGCTGCAGGAATACCTTCTCCTACGTCCACTGACACAGACATAGGTGCTCCAAGAGTTTCCAGGTTCAGTGAGACAAAACAGACAGAACATATTCTTCTCACTTCAAAATATTCAAAACATTTAAAACTTACAGTATGAGCTTGGTTCTTTGCATCCAACAACTTACAACCAACCAATCAAAAGATTTTGGATTGATGAAGGTTTTTTTACTCTTTCTTTTCTCTTTTTTTTTTAACACCCAAACCATAAAAATCTCCCATGACAGCTTGTTTTTATTTTTTAATAAATGTTAGAATTAGAAAGAACATAATTAACCCAATTCTCTAATAACATCACAGGACACATTTTTAAGACACCAAGTAAATATCTGACACTTAAAGTGACAGACTGGCATCTCTGGTAGCTGAAAATGCTTCTTGAAGAGGTTACTCTCTTCTTTTTCCTACTCTAAAGCTGAAAGAAAATGGTAGAAACTAAACTTTAGCTCAAAAATACCAGAAAACCTATTATTTTCTCCAGCAGAAATATCTGAGGAAGAGTGAAACAGGTCCCTAAAAACATAAACAATTTTGGTCAGCATGAGCCAACATTCAATTGCCACCAATGAAATGAATATAGCTCCATGGCATGGGTAAAATCATGACTTCATTCAAGGCTTGGCCTCAAGTAAAGCCAAAATTAGTAAAAAGATGCTTAAGTGCATCTTTCTCCCTAGAGAACAGAGTCAATAAAACTATTTGAACTGGAAAATATAAATTATTAATATCTACTGGAAGGCTGTAATGTTTAGAAATTACTATCTTCAAAAATAGCTTTATGGCTATAATAATTCAGGTTTTCTATCTAGATCAAGGACAATGCACAACCAAAACATAATGTTACAATCTGCAGGTTTCATGCACAACCAAGACAGTCCTAAGCAGGCGTTCAAACCCACAGAAAAATGACACACAAAAAAAAGATGCAAAATTCCTATTGTTTCTGCTATTTGCTTTTTGACTTTGCACCATACTTGGTGTATCTATTCAACCATAAAACCCAATATATTTATTGAAAAAAGCCCTGGAGATTTTTAGCAAAAATACTATTTCAACAATAAACACTGATGGCAGAAATTCAACAACCCTCCCCTCCCAACATACACAACAAATTACTGAATGCAGGAAACAACGAATTTATACAAAAACTGGGAAGTTTCCTTCTGACACATATGTAGAGCATTGACAATTCACCTTCTTTTCTAAGAACAGCACAAGGTAAAAATAACCTACTCAGTTATCAGCTAAAAATATAAGCAGAATATAATTTCAAGTTTACAAAAAAAAAAAAAAAGGGGGGGGGGAATCTAGGGAACTAATGAAACTTGATTATTTACTAAGTTGCCTCTTCCAGATGGATTACCCAAGGCACTGTACAAGGGTTGCTTCACTGATGCCCTTCCCCAAAGCTTTCCTCTATGTGGTTACTTTGATCATGAGGGACTTAGTCATAGTGCAAATTGTTTTTCTTTGGTGTGAACAGTCTTTCTTTTCTGTCTCACCACCCATTTGCACAACACTTAAAGAAGATCGACTGCTTCTCTTCCAAGCTCAGCTGATACGAGGTATCCAGTTAAAAAAAGTAGCAAGGAAAATACGACAGACATATTGAGCAACATGAGAGGCACAGAGAAAGCATAACTGCATACATCTGATGTCCCTAAGAAATCAGTCGAAACGATCAGCTGCCCTAAGATTTCAAAGTCCCAAATTTAGTGTCCACGGCATCACAGATTGAGATGTTTTTTTATGAAGGCAGACAAAATAAGCATATTCAATGAACTAAAACGTTTCTCTGTAAGTCAGTTGTCTTCTCAGAAACTTCAATAACTGAAAACCTCAAAGAGGATTTTTAAAGCACATATTCAATTACAGGCAACCTTTCAAAAAATGACTTCATATTTTTTGCCATCAAAAATTACCCACAGGTCCTTATTCACCTGTGCACGTGTATATGTGTATAATCAACACAAAGCCACACAAAGGCAGGGTGTATGATGTTAACATGACAGACCACTTACTAGTAAGACTGACCTAAAATTAGATTCCCAGTTGTGTTAAAACTGAATGTTGACTCTCTTCACTTCTTTTTTAATACTAAAGGAAATCAGGAGGTTTTGGCTGTAGTGACTTGGTATCATAATAAACATGTCTAAAAATCCCTTTCAGTTCACTTCATAATTCAAAGCCGAAAACTTCTCCAGAAGGCTGACAGAAGAGCTGCAGGTAAGTATATACCCATCCGATTCCCAAGGCCCTCTTGTCATTAAGACAGTGACGAACAGGAACTGAGCAGCCAGCCCATTCCCACTGCATTGCCTGACTTGTAAGCACCTTACAACCATCCAACAACACTTCAGCCAGGGGATTCTGATGGCACAAAATTAATTATCTACCCTACACTTTCCTGAAAAGCATCGCTGTGAAGGTACGTAGCTTATGCCTTCACCCTGATGTGGGTTTTTTAATTTCAAATATTTTGCTTTATCAAATCTCTGATCATTCTGCCTTTTACGGGGGAGCTGAGATGAGAAGGTTAATACTCTGCAATTTTCACTTTTCCATTTTACTGTTAAAAGATGTTTGTTTAGAAATAAGAGTGGGTGAGGAGGGCATAATAGTAAACAACTGACCGACTTAATTGAAAGCTACAAAGTTAAAACTTGAGCTACTCTGAAAGTGAATGGTTCAATAAAGACTCAGGTACTGCAAGAGAGCAAAACAATGACAGCTCTGCAAGGACTCCAAGTGTCCCCAGAGTCATTGAGTTTCCCTCTCGCCCCCATAACAGAATACATGAAAGACAAAAATGTTTGCTTGAGAATAGCCTGCTCGGCTGTCACAGTTCACGTAGAAGTAAGCAGTGCTATCATTTGTTGTCCACACTAAAAACAATTAAAAAACACATTTTGTAGCTTTCAACATTTTTTTGTTTACCCTTTCACCCCCACAGAAATAGCGTTTACTAGCGATTGCTGTCACTTAGGAAATACAACTAAAAACATTTGCAATCCAGCTTCCTTTTTTAACATATTCATGATACATTAAAAGCAGACTTTGTTCAATTATAACAAAGAAGAGATTTTAAATCACCGAGAAGTTCATTATCAAACTCAGATCTCTATTCAAAAAATCCTAGCCTCCTCCTGAAGCCATTGCAGTGTCAGCCTATTTCATCCTCCCAGAAGGACCAGCTGCTCCTCAGGTGGGAGATGCCCACATACACTGGAGGAGCCCTGGCCCCCACTTTCAGGCAGCCCAAGAAGATTTCATTTTTCTGAAATGAAAGCCACCTTCCCCCAGCTGTGATGCCCAGCAGGGAACTGTAGGGCCTGGAGCTGGTCTATCAGCCCTTCCACAGATCCTGTGGTCATGGGACAGCAGCTGTGGAGTCACCCCAGCAGCTCCAGCCTTCTCACACAGGGTATGAGCCTGGGCTGGCTGCCTGAGATACGACACCAAAACCGCGGCCATAGCACGGACCCAACACAGACCCATCTACCCCTCTCCGCAGCACAGATGAAAAATATTACTTATTTATAGGCACACACAGGAATCATTTACTAGAATTAAATACATAAATGTATTGAAGGGGCAGCATACTAATGAGAGCTACAATTACAACAGAGTCTTACTTACCCTGCAGCCTTACCCTACATAATGGTATCACTCGGTTGCATTTCCTCATCAAAATTAAAGAACTACATGAGATGCTGAAGCTACAACTGGTTAATGATGTAGTTCCTGCCCATATCCCTCAGAACAACTGATGAGGGTGAAGCTCCATACTATGCAGCCCACATTTCCTACTTCACATCTGACAATAAAATAAATATGCAAATCTGTACTTCTTATGAAAGAGCAGGATGCAGACCAACCCCAAAATGAACCAGGACTTCAAGTTAAATATTCCATGAAATTATTTATGAAGTACTAGCCAAAAGCCATCTATCTGTTCATTAGAAAGCCTAAATGCAAATGGTCCAATGCATTTTGATGTTAAGTTTTAAGAAGTATCCTTGCTTATATTTTTGCATTTAAACATAGAAGAACGCAAAACGCTTAAGCAGCTCTTCTCCCTTTCATCCCTAACTTCGCAATATCTAAGTTGTCTACTTATATATTAACTGGATTTTCCATCAAATTGTCATGGTGACATGCATTTTTGTTCTTTTTCCCATTTTCCCTATTTCATTGTGGAAAAATGATATTAAGTGATGAAAACCGAAGCAGAAGTTCTAGAAACGCAAACCTTTTTTGTGAGATAGGGAATCAGACTAGAGGAAGGGGAGTTGTTGGACAGAATTACATGCAAGTGTGAAGGAAGCAGAAGACCACAATTTTTCAGTTGATTTTTGCCCTTTTTTTTTTTTATCTATTACTCATATCTCTCATTTATCACAAGTTCCATACTGTATGGAGAGATGGAAAATTAAAGCCATTCTATTTATCTCAGAGATATTTTAACCTAATGAATATTTTTGCATTAATATTGTATTATAATATAATAAGATAATAATATAATATTTTGTATTAATATGCCTTGTGTGCATTTGTAGATGAGTCATATCAATCTTTTATCTATATTCAGTCCCTTTTTCAGGGTCAAAAAAACCTACAAAAGAGAAATGAAGCAACAGTGATCAAAGCTCACTAGTAGGACTTGGAATGGCATCAACGATTTAAAATGTGATGGCATTTGGTGATGTTTTACTCAGGGAATGGCACATCTATAATCCAGTTTTTCTCAGCATCATAACTGGTTCAGAGCAAGTACAAAGAGAGATACTAACAGACTACATGTAAATTTATCTTTCAGACAGCTTTACCAATCTTGCAATAGATTAAAATTGCCTTGCTTCAGCCTGACCTTCCACCTGCTTGTTCAAAGGGAAAACAACTCTGAAATTCAAGGTTCAGTTACTACAAGTACCCTTTTGAGCAAGTAAGAGTTTTAGATGACACAATCATCTGTTTCTATCTCAGAGAAAATATTTAAGCTTTGGAATGAATTTCCAAACATTTGCCGTTGTGTACTCTAAACCATGACTAACATGTCTTCAATTAATATTGAACTTAAACTTTAGTCAACTATTGCATCTGTCCAAAGCAACAAGTTTTTCAACAAATGCAAATTCCTCTTTCCAATAAACAAATGAGACCAAAAATCTAACATACATAGAAAACATTGCACATTCTCAAAACCAAAACATTACACACCAGACTTGGGCTCCTCAGATCTAGAAGATGAGTATAAATAACACTACACTTCAGTAATATGGGAGATCATAATCATGTCTCTGCCTCCGAAATGCCAGATACTTACAGAAACATTTTGTTCTAGTTAGGATTCTTAAACAGGCTCAACAGCCACCATTCAAATTACAGCACAAAACATACAACTTAGTTTGAATATACATGGGGAAAAAAGTGTATCTCAAAATGACCATAACTTGGCAGCAGCACAAAACACCTTTTGGCTTCAGGATTTTTTCCTTAAACTTTCTTAAGTAACTTAATATTGGGAGTGCTTTAGAACATGAAATGTCTGATCCACACTTGTTTTTTTGTTTTCTGCCTGCATAAATGAACAAGACAGGTGTATTTCAAAGTTGTGATTCCATTATAACAGTGGGAATGCTCTTCTGTTGGGATGTTCCTACTGTCATTTTAGAGCACACTGTTAACTTTATCTCTGTATACACTTACTTTAAGTACCTAACTACCCCATAAATTGAAATTTAAAATCCATTTAACTCATTTTAGACAAATATTGTAATTATATGATAATTCCATCACTATATACTGTTATATTTTCTACATTTAAATTAGCATAGAGTGACACGTTCAGCGTATCTCATCCAATCTAATGGTACAAACCGTAGTGTTACTGCGATTTTACCAGAGTTCCCTGTGAAACAAATAAATAGTTACACCTAAGTATGATGAAAAAGTACTTCTACATGTCCTTTCTGATCTATTGTCTAAAACACGAACAGGCCCGTTTTCTGAGACGCCAAGCCGTACCTGGTTTTTAATGCAAAATTACCTTCCGCAGCAGAACTGTTTTAAAACAGGGATTGCAAAGCAATTTAGGTTTCAGTCATATTTACAACCGTAAGATTATGCATAATGGATCCCGAATTCGAGAGCGCGTGGGCTGCAGTGCCGCTGCCGAGGCAGAGCCAGACCCTGGTCCCGCACGGGGAGCCCCGCTCCCGGCGGCGCCATCGCGCCCCGCGCCCGCCGCGGGACAAAGCGGGGCCGCC
>VZRE01016178.1:48029-65904 GCA_013396775.1 Cephalopterus ornatus | reverse complement strand
CCCCCCTCGCCCCGGGCCCCGCCGGAGCCGCGACCGGAGCCGGGGCCAGAGACGAGCGGGCTCTCCCCCGCGCCCCGCGCCCCGACCCGGGCGAGAGCCCGCCCGCCCACCGCGGCGGTTTCCATGGAGACCCACTGCCCCCTCCCCCGGTTCTGCGGCCAGAGCCCAGGCTTCCTGTTCCCTGTTTCCTCTCTCCATTTACAGCGGGCAGGGAGCTCGGGGGAGGCGAGGGTCGGGTCGTGCGCGGCTCGTTTCAGCGCACACACAATAGCGAACCTGTACGAACACAACGCGAGCGCATCTCTCCGCCCGCGGCCGCGGCAGCGCCGGGCCCTGCGCTCCCCGCAGGGACACGGCAGCGAAGTCAACGTGGTGCTTACAAAGAACGTTTCCCCACTGAAATCATAAGTGCACATAAAAGAAGATCCCGTTCTCAACGTTTCGGCGTTTGTTTCTTTATTTCCCCAATTGCTTTTCAAAGGCTCCTTTCTGCTGAAATACTCCCCCAAAATCAGCACGTCTATTTCTTTGAGGCATTGCCAACATATCTAATTCACGATCTACAGTATTCGGGAAAAAAAAAAAAAAAAAAACAGTAAAGAGATTTCAGGATTAAAACTTTTACGTGGTTAATTCCTAAGTGATGTGATACAACAGAAAAATTGCACGTCTATCCTCTGTAAGACAAACACAGGCCACAGAAATCTTTGGCAGCAGTTTTCAAAAAATAATTATGTATAATTAACTAAGAACTACTATGAGAAATAAATACTTGCTTGAAAAATAACATATATTGCATTAATATTAGAGTGAAATGCAGGCAGAGGGTTATATTGTATCACTCCCAAGTGTACAGAATTGCATTAAAAAAGACAAAAACACTACTTTAAAAATTATCCAAGAAGAATGTGTAGGAAAGAAAACGTAAGTGCACTGTTAGATATGCTCTAATGTTACATTATTTTTAACCAAACACAGACACTACAGATCTCCTGCTGAGAAAGAATTAGTCTCGAATACATAGCAGAATAATAGATTGTTGTTACTAAATATTTTATGATATTGGTAAATGATCCATCTAGCATAAATTTAATTTTACTTGCTACCCCATTTTTCATGCACAATTGAAGTTTGAATTGCATAGGAATAATGGTAGAAACACATTTTTACAATGAATTTGATCACAGAACTTACACAATTTATTTAGCCTGGTATAACACTGATGTGAATCCTTCCAATCCCACCTTACAAAATGCAAAAAAACCTGGCTTTACTAATAATAAGGAAATAGCAAAACCCCCATTTAAATTTAAAATACTGAAGTGTGTGAAGAATCTATTAAAAAAACTGACCTGTTCAAATTGTTGTTTTTCCAATCCATGCACTGTTTTTATTAATTAGGAACCAAACCAGATTGATCATCATTTTATAACGTTTGACATATTCACTGTCTTCCTACTTCCAGCAGAATCTTCTTAAATCTCCCAGCACCGTGTTTTATTGCTGGTACCATATGCTTTATTGTTCAGCCACAAGAGCTTCGCTCTGCACAAAGACTCATTACCTACTGCTTGCTGAGCAGCTTCAGGCTCACTGAGGCTGCCTGTGTGATCACATGGGAGTTTTGTCTGAGAAAGCCAGGCATGCCACTGATTTCACCGGCTACAGATATTTTTATCAGCTGAGGTCTACTATGAGGAAGGAATAACAAATTCTAAGGCTTCTTTAGCTCATTAAGACAGCAGTTGTTATGGAAATCCCCTCAACTTTTTTTTTCCAATTATTATTATTAACACTCCCACTTTTAACACTGGTCCAAGTAGAAATTCAAGAGATCTGTTAGAAGTAATTTTTTCTTGTGGGGAGTGGCACAAACCATGCATTGTCTGCATCGCTCCACACACAGCACACACTGAAATTAATATTCTGGAGAGGTAATATTTTGCCAACACTTAATCTGCCAGTGTTTATCCTTTATGGAGAGGATGAGCTTCCAAATGAAAAATTGTACCTAAAAAGCAGCCCCTTGATTTGAATTTGTCTCATCAGTCAAGGGCATTATCCTGTAATCTTTGGTCGTAAAATGAGTTTTGCTGGCTTCAGTGAGACTACTCAGGTGAATAAGAATTGGCCATTTGAGCGAGGATTAGTCTCTAATCCAAATGACAAATTATGTAATACAATGAAGTCTAATCTTTTCTTGGTAAGAGTTGGTGATACTCAGGACAGTTGGTTTTTTTTGTGTGTGTGCGTGTTTGGTTGGTTGGGGTTTGTTGTTTATATTTTAAAAATTATAAATTTGAGTAACATTTTATATTGGTTAAAAACAATATTTACCTAAGGATTTCATACTAGAATAAGTGAATATCTACTTTCAAATTACAAAAGCCTTTCTAGAAAACAGTAAATATTATTGATCTTTTTTCACTGATGCATTATCAGTATGAGGAATCCATGTTGGAATATTTGGAGATAGCTTAACTCCTGAAAAGTGAATTCACCGAATATTCTAATTTAAAGCTCTCAACAAACAGCTTGTGACGATAAATGAACATCTCTTCTCCACCCTGAAAACTGGTACTGAACACGCAATTATCCATAATTTTAACATTGCAAAGATGCAGCTATTCTCTGACATAGTCAATTATCTCTAGAATAATTCATAGCATTTTGATAACATAAGATAGCAAAAAGAAACCGTTTTCTCATTAACATTCCACAAATCAAATACCTCCTTATTCTATTTAAGATCGCTCTCATTAGAATAAATGACAGCTCGTAGCTCATGGTTGGCATTATTCTGGTCCTATGGAAGTGAGTGGAAGTTTTGCTACTGATTTCCATGGAAGAAGGGACAAGCATGACTAATACAGTTTCATTCGCCTTACCATGTCGTCATGCAAATCAGTGACAAAACTCATTTCTTTATTGTTCTTGGCATCTTGCTCGTCTTAGGTTATTAAGGTTTTGTAACAGTTGATATGCAGTCTCTATGATTACACTGAATTATACAAGATGGTTAGTAAAGGATTCAGAATCACCCACAACTAAATCCAGTAATGAATATCTTCTAGGCTCTCACATTCATGTTTTTTAATAAAAAATTCGATTATCAAAATGAGTCTATTTTAAAGTGCCACCATTTTCATCTACCCAACAACACGGACTGAGCAGATTTTTCGTGGCTGAGAACCTTCTACATCTCTTAAGCAGAAAACACTGCTGTGTATTCATTAATGAGAAGAAACGAAAGCAGACTGGATGGGTTGCTAACGAACAGCTGGTTTAGCTAAAGCTATGCATTTTTTTTCCCCTGGCGATATCACTGATGATGTCACGATGCCAGTGCAGGAAGACATAAACAAAAGGCAGGCATTTTTGCTGCAGTAGCACTAAGGGAAAGAATAAAAATCAAACCTCTAACAGATAGAAAGAACAAAATCTGGTCAGAAAAACAGTACTATTGTCACATTTTTGTGTTTTGTTGTTATATACACTATGGAACAGTTCTCAAATCCTGGAAAAGGTGGTTAGAGGAAAACACATTCGAGGACATGATACAGTTAAACCAGTTAGCAGCAAAGTGTTGTTTTTGCAGGAGACAATAGCAGCAAGCAGTCTCCAAGGCAGCCTCAGTTAATCACTTCTTCAAGGTTGAGGCAGGGAGGGAGGGAAGCTTCAACCCTCCATAGTGGAATTTGGAATTTCCTAATTCTAACTTGACATTTTTAGGTAACTAAATTATATTCCATCCCATACTCTCTTCTTACAGGATTGCTGAACAGAAGGAAGTCTTTGTCAGAGCAACATTGCTGAATTTCTGCTCAAACATACTACTGAGGAAGTGCCTTTTTGCCACCATGAAAGGCATTATAGATCACCCGAGAGCCAGAACTTAGACCTCCCTTGTCACTCCTTAGTAACAAGAGCTCCAAATGAGACAATACTTTCCAGTACGTCTCTTGTAAGAGACAAGACTTCGAGAGAATCCAAATTCTCCTCTCCTTGAAACAACTGTGGGTGGATGCAAATGCTTAGCAGTTTCTTCCACCCAAGGTCTCCCATGGGAGTCGAGGTAAGCAAGGGCTCTCTTTCTTCTAATGTAAAGTTCCTTATGAATCCAAATGGAAACAGAATCAAGAATCTGTTGGCCATTTGTAAATAATGGTAAACTGTCAGATCCCACATCTGCTTCATAGGAAAAACAATTAATAAGAACATTTTTATGTTTTCCTATTCCACAGAAGCTACAGCAAAAGCTAACTGCCATGGAAATCTGGACTCTGAGTAATCTCTATCATTAATTAGAAATAACTGTATAAATCCTGGTTTATTCTACTCTATATGCATTTAACCTTGAGTACTTTTATAAAGGTTATATGCATTGAAATACAGATCTTGCACAGAATTTAAAAACAAACGAAAAAACCCCAAACCACAAAACTCTCACAATGACCCAAAACCAGCCATATATTGCAAATCAGACTAAGCCTATGATTTGAAATTCAGATAATTTCCACCTTATACAACTAAATTATTTTGTTAGGTATTGAACTTAATCTGTTCAGTATCCTGTATCACAGTTGGATGAATCAGATATGAATCAAAACAATTACAAGAACAGACTGTTCAATTTCATGAAACAAAAAATGGGCAACTTGCACTCAATACCTTGTTATTCTAAAGTTTGGAATCCTATACCTTGCAATAAAATGCAAGAGCTCCTTTTTCTCCAAGTACACCAGAAATGCAGTAACTTCCATACCAGTTGAGTAAGAGAGGGTTTTGCTGAAATTCTTTTGCAGTCTAGTGCCAAAAAAGATCTGAAGTCCAGGATTTATAAAACGTGTTCAGTGGACCATGCATGCTCTACTCCAGCTCTTACAAACAGCATGGTTCACATGCCACGGTTTGCAATTTATGAGCTACAGCAGCAGCAGCTCTCAATGCCTCAGCATTGGCTTTCAGATTTGGAAATAGATGATTTGTGGTCACTTCTTTGGTAAGATCTATAAACCTTGCCCATGCCAACTCCTCTAATTTGAATTCAGGGTGAGGCATAGCTGCAAACTTCCCATGGAACTGCCATTATAGAAGTTCTAGAGAGTTAAAAATGCACACCTAAGAGAAAATAGTGTAATAATTAATCTGAAGGTACTGTCAACACTGCAGTAGGATAATCTTAAGTATAAATTCTACATATTTCTTTCCAGACCAAATATAATTTAATCAAATAAATTTCCACACCCTAGCCCCAAATGTCTCGCTTTCTCTAGATATATCACAGTCACAGCTAAACTATCTTCCAGTAGTGTCACATCAACTCCTTGGTTCCAAATACTAGGGGGCTTGATGGATTTCTATAGCCTGCCACAAAGAATGACACACTTTGGGTTCCTGAATTGTGCCAATATGAAAATCCTACTGATTCATAAGTGACATTTTCAACAAAGAAATACAACCATGTTTTGAAGTAAGAGTCTTGTCAGTGAAATGAATGAAAATAGACAAAATTTATTTGAAAGGTAAGAAGACATCCTCAGATCAACAGATGATGGAGAAAGCAACCTATAACTGAAGGGCAGGCCTGTGGGAAGCTGTTCTGATTTCTGCACCCTAGCAATCTCATCTCCCACTTCATGCAGTGGCTCTTAAGCTTGTCAGTGTAGGGCTGCCTACATTGTAGGGTGCCACCCTTTGCTCCTATTTGTGGCACCCTTACCCTGTCGTGTCAATTTGAAGGACACCATGTACAGTTGGCTTTTTTTTCTGACTCCTTAATTAAGAAGTACCTGCTTGACCAGGGCCCACTTCCTAAAAGCATGCACAGGGTAACAGTAAATTCTCTTTACACATACTATGAGGTATAGAACAGCATACCTCTTCCTAATGAATTTTAGCAAAACAGCTCTTGAAAACAACCTCATTTTTAATGATACATTCTTGCTACATCTTACATAACCTGCATTTTTCCAAGATAAAGCTAACCTCTTCCAGGGTGATATCTCAAAGGAAAGCACTCTTCCTTTCAGAAAACAGCACTGAAAGGAACTATGCATTAGAAGAGCTACTGTATGCAAACAAAAATACTCCCCAGTAATACACATACAGGGTTTCTTTCTCCTTTCACAGCTTTTCTCAAAACTGATAGTTAACTACCAAAATCAAAGAAATATTAGCTTTGGCAGGCAAACTAATGTACTGAGAGGTGTACAGCCAAGTGGCAAAAGAATCTCTTGATTGCTGTTGCATTAGATGATGTGAATAATCAAAGCAAATAATTAATAATGTAATGCTTGATACAGCCATCATTCAAAATGCCAGCAGAGCATAGTGTTTTTCAAATAAAACTAGGTAAGTTATACTTGAAAAAGCAAACTGGTCATTACCTTGTTTAAAAAAAAAAAAAAAAAAAAGTGTGTTTTACTTTTTTAAAAAAAAAAAAAAAAAAAAAAAAGACTTAGTAGGGAGATACTTAAAGAAGAGAGACTGACTGTGCTGTCTTGTATGGGCTTCATAAGCCAGCTTTGCTCCAGCCAGTTTCCATGACACCTCAGACATTGCAATATGATCCACGCAGATTAGTAACTCAGCACTACACAGAACTATGCTTCGTGTGGTTAGAAACTGCAAGATATAAACAGAAGAAACAAAGGTGCCTTCTGGTTTATAATTAACTGACTCCTTACTCCATTCCCTTTTCTCTTGCTTGGTCACTAAGCACACCTTTTCCCATAGTATCATTTTCCAGCTTACAAATTTCACTTGGCTGTTGATCAGCAAAAAGTTTAAAAATAAATAAAATTAAGAGATATTTGAAGCAAGCATGATAGCTAGTGTTTTTTCTCTCCAACTACTTGGTTATTCTAGTCTTCCTTATACCACAGTAAACCAAAAGAGTTTACTGACTCAGTGCGGTTGAAACAGGAAAAAATCCAGTCAGAAGGAAGCAGACTGGACTTGTCATCAACAGAGCTTTATAAAGCACCACTGTTGCTAAACCAGCAACATTGCTCATTCCTTGTTTTTTCAAGTTCCATAGTGGAGCAGACAACCTCTTTAGTTTTCATCTTCCACAGAAAGATGAATTTTTCATTGTTACAATTTTTGCATTTGTTCCTGTCTACTATAAACACAAGTATATTAATTTGAGCAGAGACAGATGTAAAAAATATAACAGACACAGAGATAGATCTAAGCAGTAACGTAAATTTTGTAGCAGTTAGTTTATGAAGCATTCCAACTTAAAACACAAGACATTTTCAATGTACTACTTAGAATAAAAAACAGAACACTGAATTACAAGTTATATGGTAACTTGTCACTGTTTCAAATAACATTTAAAGCCTAGAAACTGATTCTCCTTTAGTAATGTGCATTCAGCAGAACTTGAAAATAATTTTTATTTACTTTTTCATTTGTCTACTAGCATCACAGATAACATCAGCACAGCAATGGGAATTTTATTGCTTGAGTCTTCTCTACCAGCAGAACACAACTCCCAATATGTTCCCTGACAGCAGCCTACATTAATAGAGTAAAAGTATTTTACAGGTGACTTCCCTTCTCATACCCTAAAAAACATGGTAATGATTTCACTTGCCCTAAAGTCAGCATTAAAGAAATTAAATGAAAAAATAATTTCATATATTTTAGCATCCAAAATGATTTTCCTACCATGAATACACATATTCATAATATTAAAACCCAAAGCGCTGTACTTTTACAGCAAACTTCTTCCTATGTCATTGTAACATTCTAAAGCTGCAGAAAGTACAAGAGTCAATGGTGTGTGTTCACAGACTAGAAACCCAGCTGCATCAAAAGAGGAGTGGCCAGCATGTCAAGGGAGCTCATTCTGGCCCTCTACCATCACGAGAGCCCACGTGGAGTGCTCCATCCAGCTCTGGGGTCCTCAGCACAAGAAGAACATGGACCTTTAGAGCAGGTCCCAAGAAGGGCCACAAATGTGATCAGAGGGCTGAAGCACCTCTCCTATAAAGACAAGCTGAAAGCCTGGAGAAGACTTCATGAAGACATCGTAGTGGCCTTCAGTACTTAAGAGGGGCTTCGGACAAGTAGGAACTGTTTTAAACTAAAACGGGAGATTTAGGAAGAAATTCTTTAGTCAGAGAGTAGTGAGGCACTGGAACAGGCTGCCCAGAGAAGTTGTGGAAGTGGTCAAGTTCAGGTTTGATGGGGCTTTGAGCAACCTGGTCTAAATGGGTGCCCACAGCAGGGGGCTTTGAACTGGATAATCTTTAAGGTTCCTTCCAAACCAAGCCTTTCTATGATTCTACTCTATGAAAGTAAGCCGCTCCAATTCAGAGATGTGCTTTCTAAGGAATGCTGATTGCCATTTCTTCCATTTAGGAAGAAGATGGATAGCAGTATTTAAATAACCACATTGATAATAGCAAATCAGTGGACAGTTCCAGGATACACTGGTTTAAATCCATAACTTCATCATTTGATTGTACTGTTTTCAACTGGTGTTGAAAGACACTGTGTTTTTGGTCTAACTTTCCAAGAGTTTAGAGGGTTAAGTGTAGTAGTCACATGCCCTGAAACTGTGCAAGGATCAACATTTTTGCAACATGCTCAAGTTTGGAAGTTCTTTTGTAGAAGCAGCTATTGAGTGACTGTTTTATCTAAAGTTCTACCTAAAAGGGATCAGAACAAAATGAAGACTTTTACTAGAGCATTTTTATAGCCCAAATATCTTTCAAGACTTTACCACTTCAGAAACAATCATGAATTTTTTTTTTAATTAAACTGTTTGATGCCTACCAGCTGCAGAACCTCATGTTTCAGTTAAGAGTTTTGTTCATAATATTAAGTAGACACACTTATCATTCTACCAGCAGTACAATAGCCATGGGTTGAGTATGTCAGGCTACGGTCCCTAAAGACTGCAGCGTCTTGTGTTGGCATACTTGAAGGGGAGAAAATTTTTTCTTCCTTTTAAAATCATTATTCAACATATTTTCCAATGAACAGCTTAAAAAAAATAAATTAGACTTTCAACGAGGATTACATTCAAATACCTTGAATAAGGCTCACCGATTTATGGCACAGGTAAAACTTGTAGGGACTGCTGATATCACCTGATACAAAGTTGCATCATCAGACAGTTTCCTGTGTTGCAGAAAAGAAGCAATTACCAACTCTGCTGGATTTTTGGCATCCCTGCAACGATTGTGGTTTCTCAGCCAGATTTATCCCTTCGGCCTAGGATCTTAAAGCACTGAGAATATTGTTTCCATCACAATATTTTTCCTTTGAGGAACATGAGGACCATGTTTATTACTGCTCTATTAAGTTGAGATAATACTAGGCTTGTCAGATATTTAGAAAGAGTGTAGTCAGTGTGTCTGTTTTGACCTTCCAGGTCACAGCAAAGGTGCAAGCTGACAGCACCAGCTGTCATTTGCAGTTAACGTGCTTTTACCAGATCAACAGCTCCAAGCTCATAGGGGAACTCACCAGTTTTGTGACTGAAGAACAAGAAGTCAAGGTTCTTGGCTCTCTCTTTCCATCTTTCAAGGTGGGTGGATTTCAGTGACCCTACCACTACTCTAGCTGCCTACCTGGAATTCTCTCCTGCCCCAAGTCCACTGTTGGTAGCACTTACATAATTCTCTGGATACAGGATTGTAAATGCAGACTTCAGCCATTTTAAGATTTTAAGAAGTATTTGCCAGTGCCAACTGCTCTATTTTTTCAGAGCAAAAAACATTCTCACTGCCCTGGATGTCTTGGATTGAGAGACAGGAGTGACCCCATTTACATTCCGAAAACATATTCCATGTCATTTACAATGGCAATGAGTTCACAACTGCTGTGTATATCCTGCAGTTTTCTTATTATCTCCAGTACTGTGAGAATTCCTGAAAGGCTGTCATATTTAGCTTGTTACATACTTACAACAGCAAATTGGTACATGCTCTGTGCTGATATTCTTATTTTCTGTAGTTGCAAACAACTAAAAAATTACTTTAAGATCATAATCACACAGGAACAGACCCAGATCAACAATTGTGAGCCTTGTGACATTCAGTGTGTCAAGCAATGACATAGGCAGAGTTTGCAGAGAACAGCAGGATCTTGAAGTAGACAAGCTGAGATGAGTAGGAAACTCAAACCCTTTGAGGACATGAGAAAGGGGTCATAGACACAAAAGCCTGCCTACTTTTCTAACTGTAGAAGTTAATCTAATTAAAAAATGCTAATTTCCCCACAAACCTTGCCTGATGCCTTAAATTATCATACCACAATAATGACAGCATTAACAGCCTTAAAAGCTATATATAACCTGATACATCATTTTAGAAGCTAAATATCTTAAATGTCGAGCAGGAAACAAAGATCGATTCAAAGACCTAGGGCTGCAGAGAAAACAGACCTACCACTTATAACAATTATTTTTACATGGCAACTGAAAATTCTATGCACGTAATGACAAAGGTGAGTTTTAAAAAAGATTTAAAAAAACAATGAAATAGATTTGCAAGAACTGCTCAAGAACATTAGAAACAGTATAGGAGTTAAAAATTTTAAAAGTAACCAATATTAATGAACCCTGACAGGTAAGTGGAGAGGAAAAGACCAAGATCTTGCTTATATTTTAAAGAGGCAGAGAAAAAGAATGTACATTTATGACAGTAAAAACTGATGCTAATGGGGATACAAAGAGATGCATCAGCAGGTCAAAGTAACACCACCCTTAAAGCAGTGCTGAGATATACATGAGAACACAGAAAGACTGCATTTTTAAGGCCAGGATTTTGTGAAACTGAGATGGAAAAGGCTAAAAAGTTTGCATAAGATTTTTTTTGCTTCACAGTTAAGTCAACTATCTTGGAGGAGAGATAAACTGCTTACTGGAAAACAATCTTACAGTAAAAATCTGAGGGGGATACATCTATTGTTAGAAGAGACATGATAAATGAACTTTTGGTTTTTTCTAGATTACCCAGAAAAACTACAGATGGAAATGAAAAGGCCACTAAAAATATGACTGTATAGAAAGTTGTAAGATATGGAAGGAACGAAGTGCCTTTTCAAAAATAAACTGAGTAGCAATTAGAAAACTAAAAGAACCAAAAGTGGGGAAAAAAGCACAGGCAAGCCAACATTTTAGAAGATGAAATATGGTAAACTCTTTAAGATGGGTTGTGGAAGATGAGGCCAAAATCTTTATTTTGATATCTAGGAAATATATTTGTATCTAATTATATATGCTGAAAATAAGGCGCATGGGTCCTAAAGTAACTGAATGACAGAGAAAAATGAATTGAATGAGAATACCAGAAATACCATATTGTGACACTGACTGCCAATTTATGCTAGGAACATAATTCTATCCATTAAAAAGAAAAAAGAAAAGGAATTCCCCTTGCATCCTAACACTCCAACTAATTCAGAAGCAAAATTCAGCAAGTGTAATGTCCACTAAGCAAAGAGTGGAATATTTGAAAGGTGTCACTTTGCTATACAAAATCAGAGAATTTGCTGAAAATACATCAATGACCTTGGACTACTATCAGTGGGATGGGGAATACGAAAATCCAAAATACAAGACAGGCTGACAGCTGAGTCAAACACAGCCTGAACCAGAACTGAAAATTCCTGCCTGTCCACACATCCAGTGTTTCATTCCATCTAAGCAAACAAACAAGGTGACTCTGCTAAGGATATCCAACACTATGGTCTCTATTCCGCACCCAGTCATCAGCCAAAGCCAAATCTTCAGAAAACAAACCCAAATGTTCAGAGGCCCACATATTAAATGTCAAATAAAATGCAGAGGAGTTTTTTACTAGACAGTGGGTAACCACTGAGGACTCTCAATACATAGCCTGATTGCATACAGTTCACCACTAGGAATAACTAACAACTAATAGCAAGCCAAGCACTTATTAACTGCTATACTACTGCTATTTTCACTATACAAATGTTATTAATACTTTAACTAATGGTTATACTGCAAAACTTTTCTCTCAAATATCTTATTGTTACTTATCCCACAACTGTGCTCTTAATGGTTAAAATGTATGCTTCGAGATCACCAGTTAGAGAGAACCTGTTTCATTTAACAAGTCAAACAATTAGAGGAAGAAAATCAATTCAGAGTTACTTTGCATTTTCATCAATAACAAAGGGTGGGGGGAGGACAATTGTAGTGGCAGGTCTGAAAATTTAAGCCCGATCTGAACTTTACAATTCTAAGTAATATCAGTAAGTGGATGGGAAAGTACTGTTTCTTCTGATCAGGGTGATATGCTGCCACTTGGAATTTAAAATAAAAAACAATTCTTCAGACAGGAAAAATTTAAAACATCTAACATTATTTTAATACACATAAAGCAGTTAAAAGCCATTTATTTCTCCTCTCAAAGGTAATCCCTACTAATTGCTCCAGTTGTGGAAATACATTTTGTGGGAAAGGATAATGAAGGCTACTTGTCAAATTGCTCATGTCATTATTTCACTGCAGAATCCAAATACTATAGCCAGACCCATTCTCAGCATGCTATCAGCCTACAGAAAGGGACCCATGCATAAGCCACTCTGACCTTTCTTGCTAGTTTCTTCTGACCTTTCTGACCTCATTAGGCTGCTATAAAGAAAATAAAGGAGCTGTTGGGTACTCTTGACAGATTAGAAATAACAAGAATGTGTCTAGGACTTAAGTACTAAACCGGACCACTGAATCATAATGCTTTTCAATCAAAAGTATAATAAAGATGATGATTAAAAAATAGAGGTAGGGAGAAATGGATTCTTAAAATATTAAGTGTGAATAGTATGCTTTTTGGAAATAGTTCATCAACATCCTTAACCATTTATTCTGCTGCAATTTTAGATGGTTGAATTTTTAAGGCCCTATTTGACTGAGAACAGATATTAAAAAACAATGGTCCCAGAAGAGTTATTCTCATTAAGCATGAATCTAACTTAAGCACCGTGCTGGAAGAGGGCTTTGGTCTCTTCTGGTCAGATTTATTTAATGAATTCTTCAAATTCCCAAAGGAAGGAAACTCTAGAGGCTAAAATGCAAGTCTGAGAATTCCCTGTGTCACATTTCAAACACAACATCATATTATCAACAAAATCTGTATCTTCACAGACAAAAAGGTAGAAATTATGAAATTACTAATAAGCACTATGAAAGTGCTTATTCTTTGCATACACACCTTCTCCAGTGGAATTACTTGGGTTTTCTAAACTGCCTCCCAGTCCTGAAATGGAAAAATGCATTTTTATAGCTTATGTCCTAAGAAGTACAAGACTTACGAATTAATTTTGCTCTCTAAATATTTGGTTTTGCCACCTCCAGTAAATATTTGTTTATTTATAACTAATACTGGCATCTTAGCAAAATTCTCAGAAAGGAAAGCGCAGGCCACAACTTATAAGCTCCAAGTACTATAGGTAAATTTTACAGCAGCTGTTCTCTCAGTTGCAACATGGGACACATGCATTTTTTTTCATTTTGTATTTCTAATTTCTAGGGAGAGAAGTGCTAGAAGGGAATTTAGAGTCACAGAAATGTTCTAAGTTCCCATATATTGTGATTTCTGATTAAAAGCTCCTGCACTTAACCACTGGAAAATATTTAGGGGAAGAGAAGAATTTTTCTTCATATGCTAAACTACTACTAAAAGAAGACATTAGTAGATAGGCTGACCTCAGCCAAAGGGTTCAGGCTGTATTATGCTATGCATTAAAATGCAGACACCGTCACATAAAATTAAATTATGTCCTTTTTAAAAGTAAGACTATGCCATCATTTGTTTCTGAAATATCCTCTGTTCAGCTGTCCTGCAGTTTTATAGATCCTGACATGGGAAAACTGTTTCAGTTGTGATAGTGGGGACTGTCCCTTTCAGAAATTTATAGTCATTGGTAAATCTCTGCATGTCTCACATCTCTCCCGCACTGAGTGTTCAAGCAGCCCCGAGCCAACAGGAGGGAGGAGGATGCACACACTGCATTTGTGCAGGAGCTCTCATCAGGCTTTATCCCCACCAGCTAAAATGTCTTAAAGCTGCACTGGATCCAGATACTGTCACACTGCCCATAGAGCTAAGTTAAGTGACACAGTGGTTAAAAAACAATAGTGTTTCTAGCACAGATTTCACAGTTGCTGTATCTGGGGAGCTGTTCTAGTACATCTGGATTAGTAATTTATGCCGTCTCTCTGCTCCCCCCTTTTAAGACAGTGGATTAAGATATGAACATGTAAATTTTTCATCTTCATCACTATTGAGACTTTGTGAATGCAGAGACATTTCAAGACTTGTAGAAGCATTTGGCTTCGTTTTTGTTTGGGAGTCTGTTTGTTTTGTTGTGGTGGGTTTTTTTTTCCCTTTGTTGCTAGCCAGATATTATGGTGTGAAGATAAATGGTGGAAAAGGACGTTGTGTTTGGATATTTAAAATCAAAAAAAAAATAAAAATCAAAGCAGAATTCTTATGAGCTGGCAATTCCTCCCTCTTATGTATGATAGGGGCAAACCCCATTTCATCACAATTGTCATCTTATAGGTATGCAGACACTTCTATCATCTGTCTGTCCTGTAACTAAGAGAAATCCAAGGATCCCACCTATTTGAGGTTAAATTATTAATTTTCCCAGCTTGTCCTTGTTTTGGAATTTGCTTATTCCTGTGAATTGGCTACAGCAGTTAACCTGCCATTTAAAGAACACATAGAACAAAATTCACAAAACAAAAGGGCAAGGAAGAAACAAAAAATCAAAACAATGGGTAACTGTTCTTTTATCATATTATTTATTTATGCTATTATCTCATGTATTAGATAGGTTACTTATGTTATTTACTAAATAAAGTCTGGAAAAGGAAACCCCTTTCAGTTCATCTCTTATGTAGACCAGAAACTGAACACCGAGCATGGGAGGGAGATGCAGGGATGGGGTGGGAACTCCTATCCTTCCTCACATCTCAAATCAGAACAATATGACAAAAGCCTGGTTTCACACGGCAGGATTACAATAGGAGATCTAAGAAGGAATTAGTAGTAGGCAGTAAATGTCTTTCAGTGACTGATGATGACACAGAATTTTAGGTACAAAGTTTTGCAAAATCACTAACTTAGGCATCTAAAAACTCAATTCCAAAATCTGGCACATATTTTCCTGCTTACTGAAATAAATGAAGCACTTTGATCACTAAAAAAGTAATTTTTAAAAAAGTCTGAGATTCTTATTAAATCCCATAGTAAGTCAAGAATAACATCCTCTTCTATGTGTTATTGTAAAAAAAAAAAAAAACCTACCCAAAATGTTACACACAGAGCATCTTCATGTAGGTACCAAGCCTTACTTTCAAAAGTTTATCTTCAGTAATGACTGTATGAGTAACTTATGTTGCAAGACTTATTTATATACCATAATTCAAAACCAGCTGACATTATTATTACACTGCAACACAAATTATAACATGCTTCTGAAGAGTTTCCCAAAATTTTGCATATATATATATGCTACCTGTGTAGAGAAGGGCAAAAATTAACAGTACGCTATTCAGCTTGCTGTAATGTAATTTACTTCCTACTTGCAGATTCCCCACAACCGCCCTGTCTTATGCAGTCACTAAAGGAATATTGGTCTATTACCTTTCTAAATCACATTTTTAATTGCACCCAGCAGTGGACAAATGGTAACACTAAGGATCATTTGGAAATTTTTTCTGCAGCATTTACCAATCTAACTTAATGGAGCACCTCTTAAGTCAGCAGTACCATTTTCTCATTTCAGGGGTTTTTTTTCAGTAGGGTTCCACCTTTTACTGTATGTTAAGCACACAAATAAGAGAAACATACTTCACATCACTTGAGTACAGCGAAAGAAAAATACTTCCATACTGAAAGTGTTCTTTCTTAAATGAATATTATGTGAAAATTCCAATGTATTAATCTTTACTTATGCACTAAAAATGAGGAAAGTTGGGCCAAGTGAGCCTTCATTAAGTGGCTTGTGTACTCTTCACTGTAGAAATTTATCAGATAATCAAAATCATACAACACAATATATGGCTTAAGCTACTGAAAGAGAATCAACTACCTTCACCATCAACTACTATCACCTATGTGTGATAAGGATAATCCAGGTAAGGTATAAAGAAATAATATAAAAAGTTCATTTGAGCCAGGCTATAAAGACATTGACCAAGGTAAATCAGAAAAGGAGATGAGTAACTCTGTGGTCATGGACTACTGATCTACAGGGGTATGTCCACAAGATGCTGTACATAATCTGCACACCACTACACTCAGACCCGCCCCCAAAACCAGCCAGGTTTAGTGTCTGCATTAATATCCTGGCTAAGCCATAAATCAAATAGACCCTTCAGAATAAGGGTTACCTACACTCGCGCTTTCTGATCTTCCCTTCGTCAGTACATGCAACATTTAAAAATCACATTCTATTAACAAACAAGTAAAAGATAACAATTATACATGTCTTCCAGTATCTGAGTAAAGTTTTCATGAAATTACAAACAGGTTATGTAAGAGAAGATGCTATCATCATTTTCTTGCTATTTATCAAGCACTTTAAATTACACTGTGACATTATTAAAGTATTATACTAATTACACAGAGTTTTCTGAACACATTTACTATTTGAGATGTGTTGACCAGCTCTTTGTGGCTAAATTGTATCCCTTACTTCCAGTCCATGGAAAAAATAGATCACATCATGATGTGACAAATTACAAAAAAAGCCTTGAAAGCACCTCTTCAGATTAAGGTGGTGTTTTGTTCTCCAAAACATTGAAGAGCTGATACTTTTGCAAGTGACAAAATATGCAAATATGCAACAATTAACTTATTTACAAACATGGGCAACAAGTTAGGAACATTTTACCTGTCTGCATCTAATTACACTGGAAGCTGCTGATATATACTAATCCAATACCTTTCAGCATGAATTTTAAGCATCTTTAAACACAAGTTTGCAGCTGGAAACCTGATTTTTCTTTTACTAATGTTGTTCCAAAATTGCTAATCAAAATCTCTGCAGAGACGTAAAATATAACATCGTGTTTTGTATCATCAAATGGTACAAAAATGAAATTTGGCCTGCATAATTGTAGATATATGCATGTGAATAACTGCTACTGTACTACTGACCTTGTGATCTCAAAGAACGCCAGTTTCTCTCAGGAGATTTTTACATCTCTGAAATCATGTTTTCAGTCTGCAGACATTTCCTTAATCTGTCCTTAAAAAAACGAAATTCATGTCTCATTACTGTTAAAATGATACCAACAAACTTTTAGAACTTCTATCAAAGTATTGGCGATGCCATATGCAAACTCACAGAATAAACAGGAAATTCAGTTTGTTTGCAATGAAACCAGATACCATATTAGAGTGAAAAAATTCAGCAGAACATGTGAGCCACATGTATGAGTAAGCCATGGGAGTTATATTACGAAAATATTTAATTGTTGCAAACAATTATTTACTGATTTATAAAATAATATGTATTTCAGAAGAGCAGACCTGACTTTTAGAAAATTACATATATATATGTGTTTATATCTATCTATCTATCTAAAATAAAGGATCATAAACCTTTAAGCACATAGCCAGTATGCACATTTGGTTTCTGGTACACATGAGCTACTTCTGCTCTGACATAACAGGGAGTCTGAAAACCTTCCTGTATTTCACTGAACAGAACAAAATTCATTAATTGCAAGGACAATTAAACATTAATCCTGCTTACCATGGTAGGTGACAGACTTGCCATCTGTTGAAGTCCTTAAAGCAAGGTTGGATATCTTTCTAAAAGACATTTTTTGATACAGTTTTTTTTTGGGGGGGGGGGGGGGGGGGGCGCG
>VZRE01016178.1:4049-48023 GCA_013396775.1 Cephalopterus ornatus | reverse complement strand
GGGGGGGCAGGCGAGGGTAAAAGGAAAACCAAACCAAAAAACTAACATTTGATCCATACTGCAAACTTATGGCCGTGGCTGTGGTATAGAGAGAAGGGACTGGGGGCACAAGCCAGTGACAGTGCTGGCTTTGCCACTACAGAGGCCTGTTCGTGTCTGCCACATTTAAACCCAGCCAAGCCCCGTGCAGCCACTCCCCCACCAGCGGCACTGGGGAGAGGACTGAAGGGTAAAACCAAGAAAACTCATGGGTTTAACAGGGAAAATGAAAGCCATGCATGCAAGCAAAGAAAAACAAGGAATTCATTCACTGCTTCCCATGGCAGGCAGGCGTTCAGCCATCTCCAGGAGAGCAGGATCCCATCATGGGTAACGGTGACTTGGGAAGACAAACACATCACTCCAAACATTCCCTCCCTTCCTCATTCTTCCTCCAAGGTTTATATACTGAGCATGATGTTATATGGTCTGGAGTATCCCAATGGTCAGCTGGGGTCACTGTACCACTTGTGTCTGCTCCCAATTTCCCATACATCGCCCACTTCCTTGCCCGCGTGGCAGTACGGAAAGCAGAAAAGGCCTTGGCTCTGCTCAGGAATATCATCTCTGTATTATCAACCCTGTGTTCAGCCCAAATCTACAACACAGGCTCATACCAGCCATGTGAAGAAAATGAACTCCATCCCAGCAAAAACCAGCACAGTGTCGCTTTCCATTCTGGCCCCAAATACTTGTGATCCTGCTTTAGAATATCAGAATCTTAGCTTGGTCAGTTTTAGCTTTTGGTCCTCCAGTTAGACCCCTGGTGATTTTCATACCCTCCTTCAGCCCAGGCCATGGCTCTCTCGGGATACAGCTCCTACACATTGTCTTTGCTATGATCTTGAGCATCAGAGCTGCAACACTTGCTATTGTGCTAATCTCTACTTAAGGGATACATCAGATTTTTTAGGATCAATATGATTTGGGAAAAGAAGATTTTGATTGTGAATACAGGAACTGTAGGTGATAATCAAATTCTGCATCATAAAGGCAAACTAGATCAAATCCCAAAAGCATTTAGTACTTCCTGTTTTACACCATTAATATTTCTTGCCAATACTACTGCTGCTGTTTGCATGTATCAGTGTAGGCAGATGGACACAGAGCACATAACTCAAGCTTTCTGAAGCAAGAAAAATGGTAAAAAAAAAGTCTTATTTTTTGAGGTATGCAAACAAATGAGTTTGCAGCTAATCTAATAACATATGACTGAAGTGATGGAGCATGGCATGTCGTGCAGTACAGATGAAAATGAGTGGCTGTATCAACTTCAAAGCAAAAAACAGGCTACAAGAGATGCGTGGGCACAGGGGAGAAAGTGGGAAATAGAGGAGAAATCGGGAGGTGGTTCCATTACCACTGCAGGGTGCTTATGATCCAAATGTCATGACAGACTCATGGCTACGAGAGGCTTTCAGTAATTAGCAGATGGTCCATAAACTTACGACAAAAAATATATTTGGTCACAAAAAAGTCTGTATTGTAGTATTTCTCTGTCCTTAATTTGTGTGAAACTAAATATTCCTTCACCTACAAAGCACAATAAACAATTCAAAACAGAACAGTGTATTTATTATAAAGACCATTGAACTCACCCAAATTTTTAAAAAATAATAAAAATTAAAATAAATCCTTTCTCCATTTTGTTTTAACAAAATTTTCTGAAAATCCAAGCCCGGCTCATCTGCAAACCAAAGTTCTAGACATATCACAACATTTAATGACTTTCCTAGGCACGTGCTCTGACCCAATTCCTACCATTCTGTGTTAATCTCACAGTGAGAAATGTATATTTAAAATGCGAACTTAAGCTTTATCTGAAATGTCACACTTTGTCCTCTCTCCTGGCTGCTCTTTTGTCTGTCTGCAGAATATTCTCATTTTTTGATAAAATTCTCACATCCTTAAAGGAAGATGAATTTACTAAAGCAAAAAACATTTTTGATGCCTACTTGAAGTCCAATAGCTTGAGTAGCTTTATTCATACAGTAACCTATTGACTTGTCCTGTTAGTGAAGTAGATAAATTCACAAGAATGAGCCTTGCTACTGCAAGTTGTTACAGACCACACCCTGGTAGCTATACAAATAATACATTATTATAATGCACACTGTAATTAATTAAATTGTGTTATCTTCTTGCTAAAAACATAAAATTAGACATCATAGCAAAGGCAAAAATTTTAAACAGTAGTGTAACAATGAAATGGTATCTCTGCTCCAAGATTTTTTATGTCCATTCCACACTAATCACTCAAAACCAAGAATACTACTTAAGTAAAACAATCTGTAAAAGATGAAAAACAGTAGCAGAAATCAATGGGTGTGCTTCATTTAAAAAACAAAAAGAAACTTGATCGCTTTTTGGTAAAATGTAGGT
The DNA here is from genome assembly GCA_013396775.1 of Cephalopterus ornatus. Classification (NCBI taxonomy): domain Eukaryota; kingdom Metazoa; phylum Chordata; class Aves; order Passeriformes; family Cotingidae; genus Cephalopterus; species Cephalopterus ornatus. Next base: position 45,602 of record VZRE01016178.1, on the reverse strand, counting down.
CACCTATGGTTTCCATAGTAACCATTGCTGAACTATTGCTCTGCAGATGACCACTGCCTATGGCTGCTTTCCTAGCAGGTGATGTACAAATACAGTCATGCCTCATTAAAATTAAGAAAGGCTAAAGAAGTGCTTGGAATTGCCATTAGTTTACTTCCAAACACAACTCCTACTTAAACATTTTCAAAAGTTTTTACTGAGCTCCTCATCTAGATAAAATACTCAGCTAACCAACTGAAAACAAACAAAACCTAGTTTTCAGTTCTAAAAAATCTGCTCTTTGTCTGTATCTCAGGCCTGAAATCTCCAGAATGGAGACAAACAACTTTACAAGAAGTTTTAAATACAACAAATATTTATATAGAGCAACTCACTAAACATCAGTAACACAGAAGTCAACAAGCACTGCCATTAGGTTAAGCTTAGTTCTCTGACAGTGTATTGAATACATTCACTGAAAGTGGGAGTTGGCATATTAATATTTTGCACACAAGCACACAGTGAAAACTAGTCATGTAACAAGGCTGGAGCCATGGATAATAACAGTTAAAGCCTCACTTGGGACAAAGTCATATAGTCTTCAGTCAGCTTGATAGTGAAACTTCTCACCACTATTACTCTGGGGCATATATAATTGATGATGAATTCATTAAAACACAAAAGGCTCCATGTTACAAAAAGAGTGAACTGGCTTTGACAATGAACTGGGAAATAACAGGACAAGGCAAAGCCATTGATAACTGCTAACGGGTTTTCCCCTTCAGAATAATCATATCACTACTGTGTGAGTTCAGACTAAATGAGCTACTTTTTTTTTTTTTCAGGTATTATAAAAACTCTAAAATATAAGCTCTGAGGTCTGGAAGCTACCCACATGCCTTAATGCTATTAATACTACAAATACTACAAATACACAGTCAGAACACCAAAAATGCCACATATTCAGTAAATAGAAGAATGATGATCAACATTGTTGAATACCATCAATGAAGAATCATGTCCCCTCACCTGCCTTGAAAGTTCAAAACAGACAGATGAACAGATACATGAACACAAGGCACTGCAGCAAGACTGCTGGGAAGACAAACAGACAAGCCATCATTGAATGGAGACAGCTTGAGAAAGCTGTCTAGTTTCCATCAGAGCTTTAGAATCAAACAATTCATGCCACTGTTTTTAATACACTGAATTGGCAAATTCCAAAGAAACAATAGTTTGTATATATTCTCCTAACTGCAACTGCTGAAAACATCACTACAGTATTTTGGGGAGGGGATTGATACTCAATTTCTTTATATTCCTGTAAGGATCAGGATCTCCAATACACCACCATGCTCAGTGCACACCAGTGGACTGCCACGAGCACCAGGACATCTCAAAGAGCAAGACTACAATGAATACATGTGGGAGATTAATCAGGGCTACAGAGGAAGAAGAAAGTAAGAAGTCAATACAGCCTCTAGCAAGTAGAATACCTTTCTTTTTCTCTAATGTTTCAGTCAAAGTTCTTGAATTTTTCACTCACAGGTCAGTAATTCTCATGGATTTAGTCCTCCCTGCAGTCCTACATTTACTGTATATCATTGCTGTCTTATATGATTGTAAACTACTGGAGGAAGTCTGTGTTTTCTGTATGCAGATACAGCCTCTCATCTTAAGCAGGTCCAGGTCTAGGCCCAATAGGGTCAAAAAACCCTACTACAATACAATCATTGAAAGCTAATAAGACTGAAAACAGAGATAAGAAATACAATTGCATCTTTCTTGTAAGCATTAGAACAGCATTTCATCAAGAAGCACCAAGAAAAGATACAACTCCTAAGTACATGTGCTTGTTAATTCTCCTTTGCAAGCACAGCTGCTAGTCTATTAAAACAAAAAAACCAAACCAAACACAAACCACAGAAAGAACAACCAAACCAAATCCCATGGAAGGCTGTTCCCAGCTCACTGCTAGAGACTGAAGATCTCTTACAGCATGTTAATACAAACAAGAGCTGTATCAACTGATGGAGAAAAATCCTTTGAGCAGGAACAAGCCACTGGATTGAAGGAACTTCTAAAAGATCTACTACCAGCAGAAACTGTGCCTTTATATCGCTGTTGTTCTGTTGCTAACACCCCTGAGTCATGCCAATTGCTAAATCAGTTGCTTGTGTGAGCAAAGAACAACAGAGCGACGTTCAGCAAGGAGAAAACACAACCCAGTGGCTCATGTAGGGAGGGTGGTACTGACTGACATTAGTTATAACATTTACAGTAATGCACTATCATGGAGTGGTTTAGTTTGGAAAGCACCTTAAAGTTTATTTAGTTCCAACCTCCCCACCATGGGCAGGGATGCCACCCGTAAGGATCAAGTTGCTCAGGGCCATATTCAACCTGGCCAGTAGGACAACATGCTTTCTTAAAAAGCACTGAATCTAATTTGGCTTTAAATTTCAAAACATCTTAAAAGCCATCTTTACACAGACTGGTAGGAAGAGTTGTAAACTAGTATAAAATGCAGAATACATACTAAACATGGCACTAGATAAGGAGAGGATATTGCTATAATCTTTCTGAAGCTTCATTTGCTTTGTAAGAGCACATAAAACAATTCAAAGTCTGCTGAAGGGGCATTGGGACTCTCTCTAGGGATAAAAGTCAGCATTAGGACAGAGCAGAGAAAGCAAGCATGAGACATTTTTTCAGACAAAAATGAAGCTATTCAAAGTCATAAACTAGTAACAGAAAAATCCATTTTTCCCTCCTTGATTTGATTCACCAATTATTTCCTTACAGAAGCTAGTATAATGGTATCAGGCCACCCTCCAGCTTTCACTGGTACCCAAATGTTGTCATAACATTTGTTCTTACCTGAAGAACAGGACAGTGAATTTTAGTACCCAAGACATCCTAAGGTTTTTTTACCCTTAGAAACACATTTTAAAATTCTGATCTTACTTTCTAAAGACTTTCCAACCTTATGGTTCTACAGAGAAGGAGGTTGGCTGAGATTAGTTCAAATCCAAGCTAAAAGAAGAACTTTTGAAAGAATTTTCAAGACTGTGGGCTTAGGTATGTTCCTCTTTGTCACAAAAGCCGTGGTCATCATGATCTTGCATTTTTAAAATTGCGCACGCATGTCTCTGGTGAGAGAAAAAATAAACTTCACATTCTATGAGTCTATCAATTAGACCATAAAGTTATTTAAATTATTTTGCATGTTGTAACAGCATCTAAAGACAGCAACTGCTATAAAAAGTCTAAAACTGGGGGCTAAGGGTTGATCTGGTATACTTCTCCAATTGTGGATCTCATTTTTACTCTGTTTAACAAAGCAAGGGCGATATCCAACCATCCCACTTAATTTTTGTCAAATCTCACAGACAACCACCAATCAGCAAACATAGTTTCATACACTGTATTAGCATTGTTCTGAACTAGAGATCCCAGATTTGCCTGCAGAGGGTGGTTCCAGACCTGCTGACAGTACATACTCCTGAATATGGACCAGAATTTATTCGTATGTTCTCAATGCAAGGTGCTTTCTCTAACTGATAAATACAGAACATATCCGGAAATGCTACAGAATCTCAATCAACATTTCCCAGTAATTTTCTAATTTGTTTTTGAAATATGTTCCGTACATATCAATGTAGTGAGAGAAGATGACTCATTTTGACTAAGAATTTGCAAACTCCTGGAGCATTAAATTCCTTTGATCTTGATAAACTGGCTCATTCTCATTCTGTTCATTAGCCCCCCCTGTTTTCCCAGTTTTGAGCCAACCAATCTGTAGCCCTTTCTGCAAGCTGACATATTTACTAAGTAAAATCTGTTACCACTGCTTTCCTGCTCTCAGTGAAAAACACCCTGTTGCTTGTCAAGCTCCTCATCTTAGGGAACCTCCTTCTCTCTTTCCCTTCATACATGACATAGTCAACAAGCTGTCTTCCCACCCTGATCACCTCTTCATTAGTTCCTCTCTGTATTTCCCCAGTAACCACAAACTGCTGACCTGTGCATTCTGTTCTTCTCTTTTTTTTTTTTGACTCCCACCTAACAAAATTTCATCAAGTACCATTTTGCTGATGACTTGCAAAAAGTGCCAAAGAGCCTCTGAAAACAATCCAGTGGTGTTGCTTTGAACCATGCCTTGGTAAGTACAGTTCTTAAGGGTTAACCTGGAAATGTAAATATCTACATGACTTCAGAAATAAGAATGTCTTAAATTGTAAGTATAAATTATCATTAATTTTACAGAGAGTTATTTGGCAACTGTAATAGGGCTATTTTCTCATCTGCTTTATCTCAAAAATTAGCATATGTGGAGTCTGCCACAAACAGGTATCCACATTTAGACAGCAATTCAACTTCAATACTGATTAGCGAAAAGCATCTTGATATTTTCACTCTACTCCTTTGATGGAAAAATACTGTACAGCCCAAAAAAATCCTTTAGTACTTGATTCTTTACCAATCAAAATCACGGTTGTCATAGAAACTGTAAAAACTGAAGTCAGTCATGACATAACAACAGGGTAATGGAAAATGACTGCAGGCTCAGGTTTTTGTATTGGAGATGTTTCTGCAGTTTCTCAAATGCAACAAAGAATATGATAACAACACGTATTATTATTGTTTTTAATAAAATGTTCAGAGTCTGAAAAGTAACAGTATTTATCACTCCTGCTCTACACACTGGCTATATTAACAGTAAACAGACTCTTCCCAAAACATTCAGTGCTATAAGGGGACTGAATTTCTCTGATACTCTGAAGGGACTTTTGAGCCGTGTTCTTAGCATTCCTGAGATCCCATTTTTGGCATTTTAAATTGATGCAAACCACTTTAAAAATCTATATTGCCATTAGTTTCTGTCTCTTGCACGTACTGTTCAGAAAAGGACTTCTAATCTGCAGGTCTCTGCCCCAACTCAAAGTGATTCAGCTTCATTCCAAACATTATTTCAGGTTTTTTCCCCCCATGACACAAAACTCTGTAAAATAAAACTCTACTCCTGACTAACAAAGGCTACAAGAGCTTTTCCATCTCCCCGAGCTAATTCATAAACCAACTCCACACAACAGAGTTCTTCTGCCTTTTACTGGAACCACTTGACACTTAATAATTACTAACTGACAGGGCTGCCTTACTGCAACCACTTGCCCTTTAAGCAGAGACTATCCTGCTGAAAAGAAAACAATCATAATACACAGAAATATTGTAGGGCTGGCCTCACTGCAGGTGAGCAAACTGAGTAGCTTAACCACAAATAACACAAAAGGCAGCAATGAGAATGTGGAAGTACTCAGATCTTTAAAAAAATAATTATCTCAGAGCCTTGAATTGAATTTTGTGATGAAATTTAGGAGACTTTTTGTTTCAGCTAGTTTCCTTAAGACATATTTTTGCCTTTAATTTATTCTTTCAAAATACCTAGGTACACATATTTTGAATAGAGAGCAAACAGGTACTGGCATTCCCTATGCTTTCCTAGAATTATCTTAAATAAATTCTGTTTTATCATGATTGCATCTAGCCATTTCCAGACCTGTTAAACTGGTCACTGACACCCACACCACACCCCCGTCCCCACCCTGCTTAAGAATTAATTTAATGGCAGCAGTGAGCCTACTAGGTGGTGTGTAACATGCTTCAGCAGTCTACAAAAGTTTAACTGATGTACATAGAGAAACTTTCCAGTTACACCCAAGTTGAAGTTTGAGCCAGTGAAATTCACCTGTTCCCTAACCCTGAGTTTAGAAAAAAAAGTTTTGATTTAAAACAAAGTGAAATCCCAATTCCAGAAAATAACTAGCAAACAACCCATGAGTAAAATAGTAAACTTTTTTAAGGGAACAAAGTTAAAAATACAAATCAAATTTCCTTAAAAAAAATGGCATGACATTAGTTTACTGCATTATATAGTGCAGGTTTCTTACTAGAAAAGTGCCTGATTCACACAAATCCCTGAAATATATCACTCAACGCTTCTGATTGCCATTACCACTTTTACTGCACTTGGACGTATACATGTACAGAAACACACATATATATAATTTGACAAAGCTTATATACATATATATTTACACTTTTTTTTCATGCTATAAATATATGCACATGTGTTGACATGCAGCAGACCTGTATCTTTAATTCTGAAAAAGGCATATTCATTTCCATGGATGCCACTGAGGAAATGAAAAGCAATATAAGGGTACTGTAATCATTTAACTGATTTGGATATGCACATTTATTTTTTAATAAAACATGCTACCACAGGAAAATAAATATAAATATTAATGTATAATATTGAGTATTAATTATTAACAGCAGCCTTAATTTACATTCAGCTTCTAAAATACTGTTATACCATTCCAGTATCACAAAGAATTACTGTGTACTGACAGGGTTTACTGGAGCTCATGGACAGTAACGAATTTTTTAGATTGCTCTTTTGTGTCTCAGTAGTCCCTTGGAGAAGCAATGAATCTGCACATGTGTTGATAAATAAGAATAAGACGAATTTATATGAATCTTTTTAGGTTTTTCTGAACAGTAGATTGGCTTTGGGCACACAGTAGGAGACCAGACTTCATGGAACATCGTATGTACAGAATAAACACACATTACTGCATAAAGTGGGCTGAGGAGGTAAGAATTTTACACTGATCTCAGATGAGGCTAGAGCAAACATGCCTTACATATTTTAAAAGCCTGCTGGTTTGTGTGTAACATATGCTAGTGAGGATAGAGTTGTTTGCAACAGCAAGTGTTTTCTTGTTTTGCTCCATATTCAAATGATATGCAATCTTGCAACCTCCTTACACACACACACACAAAATCTTTATTTGGAAATATTCTTACTGATTTCCATTTTACATCTAGAGATTTTGAACTGTTAATAAATTTGGCATTTGGATTTTGCAGAAGCTGATGACTAATAGAAAATAACCACATCAGAGGACAGGAATCAGAAAACCACTACTATCAGAATCTGATGGTAAAGAAATGAGTTCTAATACAAAACGTGCAATACCAGATCCTCAAAAAAATCTTTAGTAAGTAGTAATCTGTTGCAGCAATAACTCCAATAAACTCATTCTTCCCAGAAAAATATAAAACTGTACTTCCAAAAACCAAGAGATTACAGTAAAATTTTGAAAACAAAACTTATATAGGAATTGCTAAATTTTCTTTGAGGTAACAAACAGGAAAATATCCAGAAGTTTCTCAGCTAATTTAAATGAAGTATTACATTTTCTCAGGCTGTAGGTCTGATTCTTCACCACCTTATATAAACACAATTGTGAAAAGTAGATGTGGCTTCTATTTTGACACCACTAAATTGTACAAGATTCAATCATGCAGAGCCAAGCTCCTTAAATTCAATCTTTGTTGTTTATTTCTGCTTTAAGAAAAACAAATGAACAATTGTGATTTATAAAGTCTGCTGCTGCAGCAGTCAGGAATGTTTAGGTCGTTTCTTCCCCACAAAAATATTATAAAATACTTACCTAGACAGTTATATTAGAAAAGTACTATCACTGCCTACAGAAATATGAGCAAATAGGCTGTGACTCTGTCAAGAATGAAACAATGAAAATAAATAAATAAAAAAAAATCCCAAACCTAAACAAAACCAGAAACCAACCAAAACTCAAAACCACATAAAAATAGAAAACAACTTAAAGCAAAGCAAAATAAATGTATCTGCATCATGCCCTGAAACCTATTCAGTAAACAAAAGCACTGGCAGACTGCAAAATAGAAGAAATTCCAGGCTGAAAATTCTATCACTAATGGAGAGTTCAAGTTCCAAAAGCCAACATCAAGAGCCTCAAGCACCATTAAAGTAGGGTAATGAGTTGGGGAGGGGGAGAGTGGGACATCTCATATCTACCTATGTCTCAAATCATCCTAGTCTTTGTTCTTCATGCTAGTGCTCTACATTCAGCAAGAAGCCTACTGAAAACCTGGGCTTTCAAACTCAATAAGTACTGGGCTGCCATCTGTATTCACAGAGGTGAGGCAACAGAGATGAACGTATCAAATTAGAACACAGGGTGTACACATACACTTTGCAGTAGAAAGGGGCAAATAGATCTCAGAGATAGTAAACTGATAAAGCAAAACACAGTTCTCTATAGACTTATCAGAAGACCAGGCTCAAAAGCAGTCTAGTTGAGGATTCGCAGCACTGTACAAACTGCTTCTGAACATGTGCTTGCTGCTACCACTCTCAGCTTACCAGTGAACGTGGCTCTGGAACAAGAACAAGCAGCACTACTTCAGCTCTCTCTGAACCTCTGATGCACATAAGCTGTAAACCCACAAAATGATTCAGGCTGGAAAGGACTTCAGAAGGTCTTTAGTCTAACGTCCTGCTCAAAGCAAGGGCGGCTGACATATCAGACAAGGCTGCTCACAACTTCCAGTCAAGTCTTAAGAATCTGTAAGGAGAAAGACTACACAGCCTCTCTGGGCAACCTTTTCCAGTGCTTGGCTATCCTCAAGGAGAAAAGTTTCTCCTTATATCCAGCTAGAACACATCTTGTTTCAACCTACATTGGCCCCTCGCCCTCCCATCACTGACCACTGGGAAGAGCTGCACACATTCTGCACGAGTTCCTCAAAGGTACTGCATGGTTCCTACGGGGTCCACCCAGAGCCTTCCCTTTGCCAGGCTGAACACGGTCAAGTTCCTCAGTCTCTCCTCACATGGTGAATGCTCCAGTCCCCTCATGACCTTGGTGCCCCTCTGCTGCACTTGCTCCATTTTATCAAAGTCTTGCACTGTGGGACCAAACCTGGACACAGTTCTCTAGGTCAGTTCCCAGCCTGTATCACTACAGGGGTTCTTCCTTCCCAGGTACACAGCTGCATCTGTCTTTGCTGAATTTTGCGTGTCTCCTGTCAGCCTGTTCCTCCAGTCTGCCCAGGTCCCTCTGAATGGGAGTTTTTCTCTTAAGGGCACCAACCATTCCCCTCAATGTGGTTCTCTGCAAATGATGTCACTGTCACCTCCTTCAGGTGATCAGTAACGATGTTAAGCACAACAGGTTTCAGAACAGACTCCTGTGGTGCCCAGCCGAAGTAAAACACAATCCCTTCACCACCAGCCTCGGCTGAACATCCAGGTCCCTCAGAGTACTTTTGAAAAGTCTGCTCTAAGAAAAGGTGGAACAGAAGTATCTCTTAGCCAGAGAAATCTTTTTTCTTTCGGGATAAGGAGCTACATTAATTCTATTGCCAGCTGTAATGCACAAATAGCTCTGGCCTAGCTTTATTAGGCAGACAATACATAACATTCTAAAAAATGGAGACACTCTTCTTGTTGCTACATATAAACTGTCAAATAAAGTCCAAATCACTTACTGCTACTCATTTACACATTGCTTACTGCAGATATGAGGCTTTATATAGTCCACAATTTATGCCAGTTTAGTAACTGGTAACCTCAACCTGAGAAGTCAAAAGAAAAATATGCTGTAAATTAACTATTCATGTTCAGCTGGCTGTGGGAACAAGAAAAGGATTTCCGTCCTTCAAGTGTCTCATGGAGACATCAAATATGAATCTAACACCCTCTCAGGGAGGATTACAAATTTCTTCCTCAGTTTACTCCTGTAACGAGTGAAAGAAAAATCCTGAAAGCTATATGGTTGCATTGGCTCAGGGGACAGGATGACTGATCAGATTCTGTCACAGATTGTGTACTCTACTCTCAACTCTGAACACACAGCATGAAGCAGAAGCACTGGCCTTCAAAGGTAGTTACTGGTGGTATTAGCTCTTCCCCCAAATCATCACCCAAAATGGAAGACATACTCCTATATACTTAAAACATTTCATACTAACTAGATGTGAATGATAAAGCACAAAAGTGGAGTTTCCTCTGAAAGTCACTGTGACATACAAATTTTCACAGAAACAATTACCAGATGAAATAGTTCTTTTTCAAAAATAAGTACTTCCTCACAGTGTCAGCATTTAAATGTAATAAAACAGAAAAACACTTCAAAATAAAAGCAGATAGCCTTCACTGTATTTCTTAAAAGTAAAATGAACCTTTCTTAGTTTGTATAAAAAGCAGTATCGTGCCTGACACATCACTTTAGTACTTACGAGTAAAATGATTAGAAGTGGATGGATGGACATTACTTCCACTGTCAGCACTTTCACTGCTGGACATGTCATCATCTGATTCCCACACACAGGAACAGGGTGAGGTACCACCAACTTCTTCAAACTTCCTCTTTAAAATTCCACTCATCGCTGCAATGCTCTCAACATACACCTGTAAAAGGAACAGAGGCAACTGACACACTGACACACTGTCTACTGTGCAGGTCTTCCAATTCATTCACCCTGGAAGAGTTCACATATCAGTCAGATGCTACTACCTGTAGCTAAATGGCTCCTTACCAAGAGTTTCAAACAACTTTTCCAAAAAGGAGTAAAAAAAAAATTATCAGTATATTTATCATCCGTAATGTAAATTTATCATCTGTAATGTAAATGCTACCTGTATTCTGCCAGTGCAGACAAAATTCTATAAACAATCTCATGTGTAAAAATATATATATTTTAGTCATGCAGCAACTTTGGGCCAAGCATAAAGTATACATACTCCAATATAATTCACCAAAAATGTGCCTTTATACAACACTTAGAAATTTACTTGGCACCAAGAAACATCACACGACAAAAATCAGTGTTCACTAATTAATATAGTTCAGCAAAAAACATTCTCTCTCAGTACTAACAAATGCCCACTTTTGCACTTAGATTATTTGAGAGCGGTATGACACACTTAGCATTAGGCCAGGCCCTGCAAACACAGTTCTGGCTCATTTTGTCATTTTAATTTATGCAGGAGTTTCTTGCATGGCCTTTTTGAAATTCAGATATGAATACTGGCACACATGTAGACTATTTCCATTCAAACAAGTATCAAGGGACTGAATCTATCCTTATGGACTTGACTTCCTAATAACATTGCCCAACAAAGCCAGAGTCATGTTGAATATTCCTTATTGTTTCTCTTTCATATATAACAGCTGATCTTCATATACCCACTTATGAAATACCAAGCAGAAAAATATCAAAATATTTTAAAGCAATTCCTAGATCATTTTAATACATCTGATGAAACTTTTTTCCTTTATCATTAATTAAAAAAATATCTTGATAGTTTACTGTCACTACTACTGATTACATCCTACTGAAGACTGAAAATTAATTCTAAGATCTTAAGTTAAAAGTTACAGATAATATCTACTCTCTGACTACATTAATCAGTGAAATGCTGTTGTAAATAGCTGGGGGAAAAAAGGCTGCTGTTTGATGCTTTTAAGCATATAGTACCAGAAGTTCCCATGCTTCTGAATGCCACTTGCCTTCATCTTGTTAAGCTGCCAATTCAATTGATTTTATAACAGTTATTTCCTTCAGTAAGCTTCACTCTACCTTTTTGGATATGTCTAAATTAGAGAAAAGATTTCAGTATAGACATGGAATCCTGACATAATGCTAAGAACAGATGCTGCATAAACATGACTTTCAGCTCCCAACTTGTTCGTATGCAGAGCACACTAAAAATTAAATAACGAATATATTAGGGTTTAATACTCTCAGTAAGACAGCTTTGAATGCATATGCTCACCATGATGTTCTCAGCTTGTTTTACTATTTATGAAAAAAAATGTTTTCCTGAAAGGGATTTCTTCAGGCTAAATATATGACTCAAACAGAATATGCTTAGATCTCAACCTCTGCCCTTTTGTCCAAAAATGAATTACTATAAACGGCAAAGAAAGGATTGTATTTTTACTCTGAGGACATGGAAAGGAGAACTTAGCATCACTTTGTAATAAGTAACCTTGGCAAAAAATGTAAGAATACATGACATTTTTATGAATCAACCTTTAATAAAAACACATTTATACACAGAAAAAAAAAGAAAGAAAAAAAAGAACTAAACACACACACACACTGAAACCTCACAATTATAAAGAGGGGGAAGAAACCCCTTACCCCCTTCCCGAAAAACAGATTTAGAAACAATTCCTCTGAATTGTCCCCCATGTCCTCACTATATCTCTTGCCAACTACCTTTTCCTTTGCCTCCTGCAGTGCTTACAGCACTGAAATTGTGAAATCACCATTATTTCCATGGCAACAGCCTGCAATATCAAATCCACAGGATTATAGCTTGACTGCAGAAGAGGGTAAAGAAGCAGCTGGAGTGTGAGAAAGAAAATGCTTACACTCAAACATCTCAGTGAAGAGAGTGAGAAATGGGCTGACAAAGACTTTATCGCACAAGTGAGACCTAAATCAAATCTATTGAAATTGTGGCTACAGGAGTTGTGGAGTTCCAGGTCCAAAGAACCTCAGCCATAAGTGCACTGCAAGGCAAACCTAATAGCTGCAATCATAACTAGTGCACAGACTGTCAGAGAGCAAGATCTGATTTCATAGCCTGAGATGATTTCCAGACAAAAGCCCTTTTGTCAGACACTGTCTTCCACCACGATACCACCCAGTGACTGGATGACTAATGTGCATCTTGCACATAAGTAAAGCCGCTGCAGAGTCTCAACAGCCAGAACTGTTCACAAGTGGCAGAAACAAATATTTTTCACAACAAAGGGTTTTAAATCTGCTTGCTTTTGGTACAGCCTACATTTGCAACAAGTGCCACAACCTGGAAGCAGCAAAGTGATTTCATTAAGATTTATAGAATGAACTATAACAAATTATTTCCAGGATCCTTGGAAATGGCATATAGGTCAGCTCGACACCCAGCTGGCTGATTTAGATAAGCCAGGAGGTACAGGAATACTGCAGAACCTGAGTATCACCACAACACAAAGAAGGCATAACTATGCATTATATATATTTAGTGTGACTGTTGCCTGATTTTTGTTCTGAATCTCTTCTAGGAAGATTATTGAGGAGGTTGTTTGACAAAGTAGTTGCGATACAAATCTAGGTGTTGCCACTTTCCCAAGATCTGTTGATTCTAATCTTTCTGCTGTCCAGTCTCCCCAGGAGAGGGAAAGGAGACACTTCCATTATTTAAGAGCTTGGCTATCACACAGATAGATTAAAGAGTATTTAAGCTGTTTGTATACATTATGTACCAGCAGGAGATCCCTTCAGAATAACATCTGTATAAACAGATGCCTCTCCATAAGCCAATATTCTTCAGAAAGAGGCACATCTGCACAGTAGCACACAGGGCATGTTCTATCTGATTGCCTTGTTTACACAGGCATCCTGCAGTACCTGTGAGACCCGCTTCTCCAGGAACTAGGACATACTAAGCATGGGACACACAACTTGTTTATGAAAGTGTTATTTTGCTCTCTGCTCATTATGTGATATATCCCAGTGGAAGGCAGGGATATATGCCAGAGACCAACAGGAATAAGCAACAGTCAAATTTCTACCAGCAATGATGCCACAAAGTTAGTGATATCCCGAAAGGTTCCCTAAGTCCACAATCAGGAAACCAGGACAGGGAACTCAACTGAATTGGTCTTTGTCCTGCACCATAATTACAACTGATTAGGTAATTTCAGATTTTGGGGAATCAAACTGAAGCAACTGCAGTCACAAAGAAATCTGAATCCAACCTCATCTGAACAGAAGACCCTCTAGGTTCAGGGGACAAAGCATCAAAGACGTACACAAGTGAACTTTTGAATACATGAATGGAAAGCAAAACTATACATAAACTCCATATCTGATAAGAGGAATCACACAGGTAATGTAAGTACACAGCAGTACAATTTTTCTAACACAAGTCACTTAGGGCATATGAAAAAGTACCACCACACAGGATGGGAAAACTCAAACACAGAAGTACTTTAGCGATATGTGTATTCTGAAAAAAAATGACCAAATGTACATAGGTATAGAACCCAGTATACAAGAGCCCACAACTGACTACAGGAACCAAACAACATGACTAAGAAAAACAAATGCAGAGTGGTGAAACAATATTCTTGGACTTCCAGTAAGACACCAGTGAGGTTCAGCCTTCAGAGGCAAACACTGAATAACAACCACCAGCTACAGTTAAGAGATCTGCTATATGAAACTTATCCATTTGGTTAAAAAGAGCAAAAGTTGTCTTGAAAAGTTCAATTAGAAACAGGCCTTTCCGGATGATTACTAAATAGCTGTCTAGTAGCTATGATTCATTTGGAGCAGCATCCTGCTGATTCACACAACTGAGTAACAAGCAGGCACTGGAAGCTTTCCTGTTTGTTGATATATCCTTCACACAAAAAATCCTTGCACAGAGATGTGATACATCATCCTCTGCCATCCCTCACTGTGCTCATGTGCCATTAATCCACGGCAAAGCAAAACAAAGTTGAAACGGAGGGAGCAGAGTATTAAAGCAAGGAAAACCAGCTAACACACAATGCTGTGAGCTCTAGGTCAAACATCAATTGCCTGACACAGTTAAGGATTCTTCAAGAAAATGGCAACCTGACACAGCAGAAGCATATGATGGATGTGGGCTGCAAGAAGGATACATCTTTCTTAAACACCCCCCCCTTCATTTTTTCCTCCTTTCTTTCCTAGTTTTCCTCCACCCTGAAGAAACTACTCCTACAAAGAGATCATTTCTCTAGTTCTCTAGCTGCAGGTATGCTTACTGCAGGTCCTCAAAGCTCCACGGCAACAGGCTTTGCCTTGCTATGATGTCAGATAATTGGCAGGCACCATTTATTTAAAAAGTTCAGAGGCAACACGTTATTACTAGAAGACAAAAATCCCATGTAAATGTGGGGGATATATTTAAAACTGTCACAATACTACCTGGAACCTACAAAGGAAAGTAATGTAAAAGCCTGGCTGGTTTGCTTTTTTTCTGGTACCTAAAAAGGCTGGGAATTTTAGAAAATCTTCATAACAATCTCATTGCAGCAGGCATCTCCAAATTCCAGTAAAATCCCCAAAAGAGTGACGTTAGAATTACTGAGGGAGTGAAGTGGAGGGACAACACTGTGTTCATATACCAGTGCTCTCAAGAGGAAATTCTTATGGCATTGCGACAACATACACTGTCAAACTTGTTCTACAAAACCTAACTGTAAGTTGCCATATCCTCAGTGTCTCACTGACACCCATATGGACAGAAAAAAAAGTAAATAAAAAAATAATCCACAAAAAAAAAAAGGCACCAGGACCACATTAGATAAGCACTGTAAGGAGAGGTAAAGGCATGTCTCCTAACTTGCGCTTTGGCTATTGCTTTGAAATGTGCTAAAAGATACTAATATAACAGACAAAAAGCTACAGTACGAAAATAGGGAATGGACAAAATCTTTGTGCAGTGGTGTCCTGGTTTAACACCAGCCAGCAAATAAATACCATGCAGCTGCTCACTCACTCCCCTTCCCCATCCTACAGTGGGAGGCAGAATTAGAAATAAAAAAGGTAAACCTCGTGGGTTAAGAACCATTTAATAACTGAAACAAAATTTAATAATAATAATAACAACAACAACAATAATTGCAGTTATAAGGAGAGGGAGAGAGCAACAGATCCCAAGATAGACATGTGATGCACAATACATTTGTTCACCACTCTGACTGATGCCCAGCCTGTCCCCAAGCAGTGACTGGCCTCCTTCCAGGTAAGTGCCCCAGTTTATATGCTGAACATGACAATCTGTGGTATGGAATAGCCCTTTGGCCAGTTCAGGTCAGCTGTCCTGGCCATGCTCACCACAGCTCCTTGTGCAGCTCCTCGCTGACAGAGCAGAAGACACTGAAAAGTCTTTGACTTTGGGTAAGCACCACTTAGCAACAACTGTTGGTAAGTGTGTTATCAACATCATTCTCATACTGAATCCAAAAAGCACTAAACCAGCTACTGAGAATAAGGCAAACTCTTTCCTAGACAAAATCAGGAAAAGTCACAAAGACAAATCCAAAGGTATTTTTATTCTTGCCAAAATCTTCAAATAAATGTTTTGCAGTATTCAGCACTATAGTATACAGTTCATACAACATCACTTGGGAAACAGAACGAGCATGGAATATACCTATAAAGACATAAACATCAAGCATGTACCATATGCAGTAAGCATAACAAAACAAATATGAAATCATAAAATAGGACCCTGCTTCAAATTACATACCCTCATGAGTTAGAGAAAAGCCTCACTATAGAAAACAGTTATTGACTGAAGCTCAGGAAAAATCAAGAGGAAAAACAGCCCAAGAACATCGGCACTTGGGGTTGGGAAGGCGTGGGAAGGGGAAAAAAATTTAATTACTTGATTCTTTGATTCATTTATGAAGCCTTATTTTGTACTAATTCCTTCTTCAGACCTGATCACATTTCATAATAAAATCTACCTGGATAAAAAGTTCTTATCTGAAAATAGAAACAAAAACAAACATAAAAGGTAGACATTAAACAAATACCTGTCCTATGAGTCACACTGCATTGTGCTTTGTCTCAAATGTATCATGTGAAAATAAAGAAGAATTTAAAGTCTGTAGCAGCAACACAGATTCTCTTCTGAACATGAAACACTTCTATGCAAATGACTTCAAACTGAACAGGAGGATGCAGAAAACAGATGTTACACATAAAACATTACTGCAAAGTACTCATCACAAACAACTCCCACCCACTGGCCAGTCAGCATGTAGTATAACATGCTAGGGAGACTTGGCAAATAATTTCACAGTTAAATCATGAATATTGATGCTCACAAGCAGAGATGTTTGGGTTATTTGTTGTGATTAATACTGGTTTTGAATATGGATCTTTTTCTTAGCTTGAAAACAAAGCTTCATTTTTTTTTAAAGACTTTCTTTCTACCTGTGAATAAATGTCAGCAGCAGAGATGGTTTTGAACTAATCAGTGTGCTAGCTTGGTTCCACATATTGCACTGAATTATTGCTCTGTGTAACTGACAGTTTTAAATTTGGGAGGGGAGAAGGTAGTCAAACCCAAGAGCACCTACAGTGACATCATCACTCACACACAGAATATTACTTGCTTCTAAAAACGACTGTTCACATAAAGAACTGCATTAATGCAGACAAAAATCATTTGCATGTATGCTTACAAACAGTGAACAACAGAGGTACACGAACATGAATCAAACAGCTGTTCAGAATTCAAATTAACGTTCGCAATACATGTTTTACTGTATTTGGCAGCTCTAACCACAAGCACCAGTTGCCAGAGGTAGGCTTGAGTAGTTTCAGTACTATGATCTGTGAAACTTAAAAACACATAGCAAGCCAATCCCACTTAAGACACTACACTGTATAGGCACAGGGAATATATAATCTTACTCATATATCTGTGCTTACAGCAGTGGTCAAGTTACACAAACATAAAACAGAAAAAGTCTTCCTCACTTTGATTGCTTCAGCCTAAGTCCACAGCAGCAAGTAAATCCTGCAGGATAAGGCTGCACAATTCAACCTGGGGAATCTGTTCTGGCATTGCAAGCCAAATCCTGCCAAGTCGGCTCTTTGCAGGGTTTCTATACCACCACTTTACAGCACTCCTGATTTCACACTTGAGAACTAATCCACTAATCTTCTAGACTGCCTACACATTGTTGTACACTAACACATGCCACCTAGCTCCACCGGCAAGGAATTTAAAATGCAGAAACAATGCTGGCATATGCTCACCTCCTGTCTCTACAATCAGTACAGATGCAATGTTGGTAGATCTGGCTCCTTTAGTCTTCCAAAAGCATCTCACATGGTCCTACATGCACTGAGCCTGCAAATATCCTCCCTCCATCACCTAAGTGCAAGAGTCCTGCATATAACAGCAGTGAAATGGCTTTCTAACTCCTAGCTACATCAACTGACGTCAACAGTTGAATTAAACACTTTTAGGATTCAGCCAACAGAAGAAAATTCTAGGCTACTTCTCACGTTTTCTCTGAGCATGCTCCCCAGAGAGCAAAATAACACAAGTAAGAGGTAGTATTAATTCAACCAGGAACCCAGGAGCTTAGCATACAGGTCTCCAATGGTGAAGGTGAAACCAGGGAGAAAGGGATTCAGAGGCATTCAGCAAGAGAGCTTTCCTACTAAGATGAGATTTGACCAAAAAAACTGTGTGGTTTCAGCTTGTGTTTCATTTATAACAATTTTCCAAGCTTGCTACAGCAAGAACTGCTTCTATGAGAATGAAAGATGCATAAATCACACCAAATCGTGGAGGGATACAGGAAATTCAGGAGAAAGACATGCTGAAGCAGCGTCACAAACTCAGGTTCATAATGCCTAACCTGCATGTAAGTAATTTAGGACACTTTTAGCAGCACCTGTCAAAGTCCTTTCCAAAGCCTTCAGGTAACACTACTGAAAATCTGGTATTGGGCACTTCTAGGTTTTTAAGTCTTCATTACGAAATTCCATCAATTAAAGTCTCTTCACCTAAAATCTCTGCAGAAGATTTTCTTTTGCTCTTTCTAAACAAAAAAAAAATCTGTATCCCAGAATAAATTTCAGTGTTTGTATGTATGCTCCCAGAAAAGGTTTACTATTGTTTAGATTGCACTGCCGACCACTTGAAGCAAAGTTCTGGCCAGGAGATGTCACAACCCTTCATAAAACTGAAGTGTGAAAGCAGAAAAAAAACAGTGCTACCAGTCCTACTGGCTTCTAGAGATACACAGACCTTAGTGCAGAATGAGCATGCAGGTGATGGGGAGAACTGGTCTGTCTGCTACGCGGAAGACATCAAACCAACAACACATCTTTATTGCACCTCTTCGCAAAAGGTCATATAACATTTGGCTTGCTTAGCACATTCCCAGCATTTGGAGTAAGGTTCTGAGACTGGCAGCAGTGCTTTTGGCACAGCAGCTTCGGATTATGCTGCTCCCAGCTGCAAGAATGGCAGTAGGGTCCAGTTCTGTAACCAAGATTGGAATGCTATCCATTTCCTGAGTGCTGGAAATAAGCAGTCTTTTATATAAATTTTGATCTGATTAGCCCAGGTAGTAATACTAATTGGCTCATTGCAACACCCCTTTGTACTCTTTTAGTACTGATTTCCCCCCACTGTTCTTTGATGAACATCAGTCTTGCTCACTGCCTGCAGAGAACCGCACAACATGGCAGGGTATCCTGTGTATCTCAGTACGCTCCTGCCAAAGTTCAGCATGGTCACAACTGGCAAATGCCAAAGGGGCCTTCCCACCTCTGTAGCCCCAAAACAATGGTACTCAGCTCCCTGTTGCCTGCTGTTTGACCCAGAGCCGGGCTGCTCCTTCACCATTAACATCAAAGCCAGCAGAGAGAGCATGAATTCAACAGCTTTCCTCTTCTGCTCCATTCTCTGCATCTTGACACAAAGGGCAGCCATTCTCTCCTCTGAAATACGTAGTCTTGAACAGAGTTTCAAAAAACAAACAAAACAAATCAAACAAACCCACAAAAACACCCAACACGCCCCAACCCAGAACACTTGAATTCCCAGAGCAACAGTATGAACTTGTAACACAAAAATGTACTGAAACGTATTTGCAAAACTCACTCTGAACTGGGTTTTCCTCCTTTTTTTTGTTTCCTAAAAAGATGGGAGCAAACTCTTCCAGCTTAACTATTTATGCATTAAGGGATGTGTATGCGTCCAGTGGTGACAGGGAAGCAAAGATGCAAATTTTAGGTAATGAGGGGCCAAATACTTCATACCTTGCTCTTGTCAATAATTATTGACAATAATGGTACTACTTCTATGTGACAAGATAAAAGAAGGTCTCATTTTAGGAGATTACACTTTAGAAACAAGATGAAGGGATAGTTTAGGGGTTTTCTGGAGAGCAACAAATGTGTTAAGATAGCTTGTCTTCACTTGCATGGTCTAGTATTAGCTGTACAGCACAGAACTGTCTTTCTTCAGGCATGAACAAGCAATGTTAAAAATGGCTGGAAAAATCTAGCCTGGCAGAAACTTCAGCTAATCTGTTTGCAACTTGTTATAAAAACCTGGAAACCAAACCAAAAAAAAAAAAAGCAGTACTTCCTCCATGTTAACATCACCATCTTCC
Organism: Cephalopterus ornatus; assembly: GCA_013396775.1. Classification (NCBI taxonomy): domain Eukaryota; kingdom Metazoa; phylum Chordata; class Aves; order Passeriformes; family Cotingidae; genus Cephalopterus; species Cephalopterus ornatus. The sequence continues at coordinate 25,545 of VZRE01016178.1, read as the reverse complement.
ACAACCTAGGCATGACAGGCAATATGCAACAAACTCTCTCATTACTGTTTTCACCAGATGAGAACTTCTGCTTCTATATCCAAAAAAAAAAAAAAAAAAAAAATCAAATTATTCATGTCAGATTGGCACAACTTGCCTACCAATATAAAACGCAATGATGTTACTTCCAGCAACATAGCATACCTTTCTTCCTCAAATAATGTTTAGATTTACTTATCTCCATGGAATCTTAAATTACGTACATAGAAAAGGGGGATTTAAAATTAAAGCAACTCAGGTTTGTCTATCTCAATAGAAAACAAGTTATACTCATTAAGAAGATCCGCTATGATTAAATTTTATTTTTCCCATAGAAAAGTTTCTATAATCCATTTAATAATCTGCTTTCCTAGTATGTTAATAGTCTCTTATTAAATGGAAGATATCAGATCCTTTCCTCTCACTCATACCACTGGGTTAAGAACTGGCTGGGTGGTCAGGCCCAGAGTGTGGTGGTGAGTGGTGCTGCAACCAGGTGGCATCTGATCGCTAGTGGTGTCCCCCAGGGATCAGTGTTGGGCCCAGTCCTGTTCAGTATCTTTACTGATAAACTGAATGAGGGGATTGAGTGTACCATCACCAAATTCACAGATTCAATCTGCTAGAGGGTAGTGAGGCTCTGCTGAGGGACCTGGGACAGGCTGGATCGATGGGCTGAGACCTACAGCATGAGGTTCAAGAAGACCAAGTGACAGGTCCTGCACTTTGGCCAGAACAACCCCATACAGCACTTACAGACTGGGGGAAGAATGTCTGTAAAGTGGCTCACTGGAAAAGGACCTGGGGGTGCTGGTTGACAGCAGCTGAACATGACCCAGCCTGTGCCCAGGTGGCCAAGAAGGCCAAAGGCATCCTGGCTTGTACCAGAAATAATGTGGCCAGCACTACTCTTGCCCTGTACTCAGCACTGGTGAGGCCTCACCTTGTATTCTGTATCCAGTTCTCGGCCCCTCAATTCAGGAAGAACACTGAGGTGCTGGAGCATGTCCAGAGAAGTGCAACTAGACTGGTGAAGGATCTGGAGAGCACGTCCTATGAGAAGCAGCTGAGGGAGCTGGGATTGTTCAGCCTGGAGAAGAGGAGGCTCAGGGATGACCTTATCCTTCTCTACAACTGCCTGAAAGGAGGTTGTAGTCAGGTGGGGGTTGGCTTCTTCTCCCAGGCAACTACTGATAGGATGAGAGGACAGTCCTCAGCTGTGTCAGGGAAGGTTTAGGTTGGACATTAGAAAGAATTTCTTCACAGAAAGGTGACTGGATATTGGAATGGGCTGCCCAGGGAGGTGGCAGGGTCACCATTCCTGGAGATGTTTAAGGAAAGGCTGGGTGTGGTACTTAGTGCCATATTCTGGTTGACATGGTGGAGTTCAGTTTTAAGTTGGACTCAATGATCACAGAGGTCTTTTCCAACCCAATTGAGTCTGTGATTTCAAGTAATCAAAATGGAAGTATTCAGCTTTTACTTTAAGTGATCTTTGTTACTTCTGTTGTCAGCTAAAAACAGGTTTTAGTTTTAATTTCCAGAGGATTCCTTATTTGTAAGTGTAACAATACCTTGTAATATTTTAATACTATCTTTAAGACACTGCATAACAGGAAAAATACCCTGTTCAATGACAAAAAAGTGAATCAGCATGCTGACTAACATATGCTACAAAAAAATCACATATATACCAACAAAATAAAAGAATAAGACAGGTATATTTAACCCAGTAAGAAAATGTCATTTATTTTGTTTTCTAGGCACAAGTAGGAAGCCATCCAGTGGGAAAGCGGAAATCGAAAAAGTAGCAGTGGTGTTTTTCATTCATACTGAAGACCAGCTAACAAGAGAAGTGATGATATATGGAGGGAATAAATAACAGAGAACAGGATTTAAAAACAGTAGTATCACAGAATATCCCAAGTTGGAAGGAACCCACAAGGATCATCGAGTCCAACTGCTGAAAGCAGCAGCTACAAATTCTTAATTGAAAAGAATTAATTCTTTAAAAGATTAAATTTCTTAGCAATACTAAGTAATGGCATGGCATTTCTTGCTTACAAAACGTTCCTTAGTAATTTAGATTTTGGCTTTTGTTTAAGGTAATTTAATATTTTACTTTAAATGGTTTGTATGATATTTCAGTCACTCGCAGATACAACTGACAAGGAAGCATTCACTAACGCAATAAATACAAAAAAAAAAATCTTGCATTTACAGGTTGTTAACTTACAAAGGCATGGTTTAAGCACATCTTTCCTATCACAGACTTCCCTGGAAATAAACCTGTATCTTCAAATATTATACAACACATACCTGCATCACCAATGTGATTTTTTTAACCAACTTTCTACCTGATTTCAAACTCTTCATCCAGTCTTTCTCCCACTCACATGCTCCCTTCTCAGCAGGGTCTCCAACACAGGCTAACGAGCTTATCTCCTTTCCACTGAGCTGGTGAGTGCTGGCAGCTGACAGGGAATAGTGGACAGAAAATGCAAATCTGTAGTTCATGTAGAATACCTGAATCATTAGGGAACTTTAAAACTAGTGACAGCACAGTAGTTTTAGTCAGTATCTTTCATGCTGTCATTATTAAGCCGTAGATATTTTTAGCCACCAAAAGCCAAATCCATCTGCAGCAGCAGTGTTTCCAAGGAGACAGAATAATTTAAACACATGTGGAACTAGATCTCTGTTTTCATCAACTCCTCTCTGTTACTGGAGCTCCTCTGAGTCAGATTTTTTCATTTGAGAGGAGAAGAGTGATTTGAATACATGGATTTGAGACTATAATTTAACAGTTGTGCTTATGCTTTCAGATACATATTTATTACCTACAAATAACAAACCTTAAGATGCAACTCAACTCTTTTTCAGTCAGTGAAAAAAAAAAAAATCAACCCAGTGTTTACATTCCAATACAAAAAAAATAAAGATATAGCTCATTAGCCTTTAGAATAATTTGTGAATTGGTGACATTTGCTGTAAATTATTGATTTTTTGATTGTTTGATGTTTTTTTAGCAAACATACCAGGCTTCATTTTCTGAAGAAACAGCTAGGAAGAAAGGACACCACTCCAGTGGCTGCAGCTGGTAAGGTACATAAATAAGTGGATGGCTTCTCCCAGTGCTTTTTAGCACTCATAAGAAGACTTCTATTGCCTTGTTCCAGTTTTTCTTTAATGACATCACTTTTTAATAATTTTAGATCTTCTCTAAGGGAATTCACTCAGTGAATGCAACAGAAATAGATATATGCATGTACTGATTTTAATCTCTGAAACCTGTTAAAACTAAATTTGAGCATTTTAGCTTTAGAAATATTCTGTTAATACATATACTTTCAAACCAATGATAATCACAATTTATTAATGTCAATTAAGATTTTTGCTTCAAACCAGAAAGTGGGGATGTGTATAATTATTTACTACAAGTAAAAGGTGGAAGTAAGTCAGTACAGAGCTGATACATTGAAATGCTTGCCCCAGTGAGGCCAACATCAAAATCCCCAATTCTTTCAGTGGGGCCAGGACTTCTGCCTGTAGTCCTATATCCTCATATAATGTGGCTTGATAAACAAATCTGTTTTCCGTATCAAGTTATTTGCTACTTGCCATCTCCAGTCTCTGTGAACTAACAGCTGCTGCTAACACAAACTGAGCAGAAGAAAGCTATTTCAACAGTTTATTAAAATTGGCACACAAATGCTGTGGGTACTACAAGATTTATCTGTCTCATACACATAATTATATGCATCATGTTTTCCTTTATGACAAAGATAATTTTATGACTCAATTATCAACCACATTTATTCCAAACTTAAAAATAATGCAAAAATCTACAAAATCCCTTTCAGTTGTTCTGAGGAATCATTCTTACTGTTTGTTCAACACTAAATAAGACACAGTTTTAGCAGCACTTCATCTTCCTATCCAAATGCAAAGAAAACATTTTTAGATCTTCCAGCACTCTCCTGCTGGTAGCAGACACTGCATTTTCAACAGCGAGTATTTCCATCACACAAAATGACCTCTCTTCCTACAGCTTACTGAACAACTTGGGCATCAATGAGATGCAATGCGTACACTGTCACATGAGAAAGCTGTCAGCATCAGGCATGCCTGTGATTTCACTGCTCATGGATCTCACATCGGCTGAAACCTCACGGGCAGGAGGAATAATAACTGAAAAGCTGCCTCATAGTCATTTGTGAGGAACAAGCAAGATGCTTGCACATGCATTTTTTATACCTGAAAAATGTTGTGGCAAGGATCAAGAATCACTATTCATAACAGGAATTTTTTTTTCACCCTTACCTGTAAATCGGGTTCCTGTGTTTCAGCTCTGTCAGTGCAGAATGAAAGGTTTACTCCTCCTTTTTCCGTCTATCAGACAGCAGTCATCCAATAACTGAAGTCATCCTGGCATCCTCTGGAACATGCTCTCTCCCTTATTTCCCACTCCCCACCCCCATCTGCATGCTAGCAAAATGGGAAAACAGCAAGAAGAAAACAGAACAAAAAAGCACATCTAAAAACCAGCTTTAATGAGCTAGTTAGTAATCAGTGAGGACAGTCTGTACTGAAAGGTAATGACAAAATTTAACGACAAGAAGAAAAAAAAGTCTCTCTATTAATAAACCTTCAGCTCCACTACTGAATAGTAATTCTCCCTTTCAGCTCCTTTTTGTAAGGAAAAAACAAGCAAACAGCTGTAGGAACACAGTTACTGCCTGTATACATTCTTTGAGACTGACTCAGCTATCCAGATCTTCAGTGAAGAGTGCTGCTGTGTATTTAGGAAAGCTTGTGATTATCAAAATAACAGTGGTGCTTTTATACAAACAAGGATCTGAAATCTCAATGCAAATTAGAACAATTCAGAGAGAGATGCCAGGAATTTCCTACTAAATACGTTTTCTTTCTGTTTGAGGCAGAATTGGTAAAATACCTGAAAGGGAATAATTAGCACATACTTTCTCTTGAAGTGTTGGCTATATAACGGTCTACCTGTATAACTGGTGCGTGTGCAATAATTTTACTGTATTTATAATATAGTAGACAAAGTTCAGTGTGGTGCATGAATTTCATTCACACAAAACTTTCTACCTAAATAAGAATTCAAATGCAAAAAGTGACTAGGTGAACAATTTTCAATTCATGTGCCTCAAATATACCATTAGTCTATTTGTAGCCTCTTAAATTGAGTTGAAAAAAATTACTTCCAAGATCAGAGAATTTTTATTTTCTTCATATCTATATAAATTGAGTATCAGCTCAGCTGAAAACATCACATTTAGTTTATGACAGCTTAATTACATTTAAAATCAAAATCAAGCATGAGTCTTCCTAGCTACATCAAAGCATTTGTACTCCAGGATTTCCCCTTGAAAGGAAAATGTTAAGCAGCAGAAGCTGACAAATACCTTTGTGTTTACAAATTTCCATCTTCAGCTATAGCTTTCCAATAAAATTAACTGTGAATTCCTTTAAATAAGAGCATCTGTTCCCTTCACTGAATTATTGATCTTTAACCACACGAGACTATAGCAATTAGCATACTTTCAGTACAAAGTAATAGCTGATATAGCTTCTGAAAAAATTAGCTGTCAGTCTTATCACAACGAACTGCCAGCAGATCCTGTGCATAACATTCAGACTCTGTCTTAACAAGTAAAGTAGGTATCTTTTTAACCAAATTACCTTAGTTTAACATAAAACCTCTAAGCACTAACAAACTATTAAGTTTCAAATCCAGACAATCAATTCTGTTTTCTTTAGTGGGAAAGAACTGTAGAGAACACTGAGGAAAACCTAAAGAGACATTTTGCCCTGATAAACAATTGGTTGGAAGACTTCTTCAGATTTATTTTCTTTTTGATCTGCAGAAAGAAATTTGGAGTTGAGCACCAAGGCTTCACCTCTTAACCAGCCTGATTGCTGAGGGAAATGCACAGAATACAGAATTGTAGTGTCATAACTAGACTTAATAAACATCTTTTAAATACAGATGCAAGGTGCAACACTGATTTCACCCCCAAAGCACTATGACAATAGCTAGTCAGAGAAATCGGCAGTATAAACAAAATAAATCAGAATGCCTTGCAAAATCTACTATGAAAAAAAGGAGGTTATTAACAACAAAATCCCCAACAGTTCTTCAACACTCCTAGAATGAAGCAACTCTACAAACTGTAAGTGTTTCTAAAGTAAAACACAAATAGCATTTCTACAAAAACTAATTAACTGGGCTGGTGCTTCCCCTGCACTTCGCAAGGGCTGCACACAGGAGCCTCCCCAACAGTGGGGTCTGTGCAATCTTGGTAATCCAACCTTGCCAGTTTCTTTGGATTTACGGGTAACATCAGACTGTCCTTGTGGAACTTGCCTCAATTTGCACATCAAAAATTAAGTAAACTCATTTACTTGATAAATGCATTTTAAATATATGAATCACTTTTCAACTACTGCAGGGTGCTGAGGTGCCCTGTGCAGGTGGGGGTTTGGCTGCCTGGGCACAAGGCCAACCTACAGACAGCGTGGCAGGTGGCCTTGAGAGAGGAAGGGAGCAGCAGCCCCTGCCCACCCTTTGCCAGGACCCTGCCTTCAAGTTCAGCCTCTTGCCCCTGGCCCCTGCCCGACTGTGCTCCCACTGCTGCAGCCTTGCTGGGGCCCAGCCAGGCAGTCCCTGATCCTGGAGGGCTGACCCAGACCCAACTGCCTGCTCCTGAAGGATCTCAGGCATGCCTCTCCACTTGACTCCAGACGGAGCCTGGCAGCCATCCCCAGGCCTGACCTGCTCCCCACTGCTGGGCTGCCCTCGACTTCTGTCTTACCTGCCCTTTCCAAGCCACCTGCTGCACTGGCTGCTCCCCAGCAGAGCACCTGGATCTGACTGTCCCTTTCCAGAGCCAGCACCTGTTAAATCTTAGCAATGCTTTCCAGCTCCAAAGTGCCATTATTGGACTAATTAATCACATATACACAGAGATGGAAAAAAGGAAATTGGCTCCTTTTTGAATCCAGGTTTGCACTCAGTCCCTGCTGTGACTCAATGGATTACTCTTTGTCCTTGTATTTGTTTGGCTATTTCTCCTCTTACTTTTTTTTAATTTACCTATACTTGATACTCCATACAACACACATTCTTTTTTTTTTCTCCAGAGCTGTTATACTGGACAAAAGGAAAACTTCACCAGGGAGCAGATTCCTGCAACAACTTTGTTCACTTCTTTCTGTGATTATGTCTGTTGCTACCCAAATATTTTCTTCCATTTTTTCTGACTCTACAAAGAATGGAGGTCCCTGTACGTAAGGACAGTACTGGGACAGGATCACCGCCTTCCTGAATAAACCTTCTGGTTAGGGTAGTGGGTAGCACCTTCAGCACCAATTCAGTTTCTTCTGAAATGTAAATCTTTGCAAGTAGGCGAGAAGGGAAACAATGTCTGGGGGCAAAAGGGCCTTGGAGATGTGTATCTCTCAAAGAACTCTGATTTCTGGTAACTAACATCTCTTGATCTCCACTCAGGCACTCACACAGCCCCTGGATCCCAGAAGCTATCCTCAGGTTATGTAACTGTGTGATAGCTTAGCACACAGTCCTCCACTAGAAAACAGTTACTGTAGATCTCTTCTGTTCAGTGCGAGATCAGCTCTAACGTACTGCTTCATGAAGACACGGGTGGACCTTGATGTTTGGAGAAAGCTACAGGCAGACTGAGACTGTTACCAGTTTATTTCCCAGGCTACTGACTGCAGGATCAGGCACTTGCCTACGAAAACCAGCAGCTCCTGTCCAGCTCAGGAGCAAAAGAGCTACCACCTGTTAATGGAAAAGATCAGGTCTCGATCAGGTCTCCACAGCATAATCACTCTTCTTAAAGATTGTTGTTTGGACATCAAAACAAATTTCTCACACTTATCTAGAAATAAGAACCTTATTCACTATTCAGGACCTTATTCACGTTCAGGAAGGTGTCATGTTCCACACATTAGATCTACTAGATCTGCTGAATGGAGACATGTAACACCTTGTTTCTCAGCATCCTACACCTCTGTGCAAATACTTCAAGAAGAAGGAACCTGGCTGGTTCAAGGCTATGGGAATTTCACAGCCACTGGTAATTCCCTGTGTCAACTTAGTATCCAGTGTCATTATCAAACATGCCAGCATGGTCCCGAAGCAGAGTAAATACCAAGTGAAAAAAAAGGTGATGAATGAACCCTGTATGACTTATTGGTGAGCACTCAGCTTCCTAGAAAAATCCTACATGGTCAAAAGAACCGGAACCCACTGATGTTTGATTATGAAAAGCAGGCCAAGGTTTCCTTAATTGAAGCTGCTGCCACTGCAAGGAAATTACTTCTGATTTGTGACTGAAAACAAATAGAAAATTGATGTTTCTTTCTCACAAATGGTAGACAAGTGCCATCATCTACCAGTCCTATAAATCTCTCAAGGCACGGAGAATTCCAGTAGTCTGAGGTTTAAACAGTGAGAAGCTATCAAACAGGATGTGTGTGATACAGTTTCCACGAGTCTCTGAAAAAACCCAGAACTCCACAGTCAAACAGCAAAGCCATACAACAAGCCATACTGGCTTTAATACCCTACTGACTGCATTAACGAAGCCTGAAGGGATGACTGTTCAGATTGGAGAAGGTGGTGGATAATTATGGGCAATGCACAGTGAAAACACATCACTGTATAGTTTGAAAATCAAAACTGCTTCAGGAAAGAAGAGTAGGATTACTTAGCCACAGCACTCATACGTTTTTACTCTTTAATAGATCCAAGAAAACACTACTGTGTCTCAAGCAGTCTAAGTGTGTTTGTTTCAGTCCAGAACAGCAGAAACCAAGCCCTTTTTAAACAGTCACATCATACTGGTCAGTGGATCTGACACTTGAATACGTTCCTCCTGTTACATTGGGAGGAATTAACTATCAAGCAGCTGTAAAAACTGCACGGAGACGTTGGGGGGTTGTGGTGGAATACACCTGGTCCAGGTAGCTCGGCTTGCCAGCTTCGGATTGAGATGCAGATTGAGCCCTGGGTGGGAGCCCAAGACAAGAGGCCGTGAACTGCCAACCTTTGAGACATCAAAGGGCACAAAGACCGGTGATGCCAGCCATGTAAATGGACACAGAGACACAGTAGGAGCCGGGAACTGCTGACATTTTGGATAACAAAGGAGGTGAAGTCAGGTGACATCAGCGAGGTGGATGGATGGACACAGAAAGGGGAGCTTTGCGCTCACCTAGACTGTGAGGGTATAAAAGCCCAGAGGTTCCTTTGTTGGGGGTCCCTCCTTGGAGGTAGCAGTTCGCGCTGTTTCTGTGTTACTGCACCGTGAATAAATTGCTTTATGGAACGAGACCTCTGAAACTCTGCCATGGGAAACCCGGGGTGAACCTGTAAGGAAACTGGTCTGACTGTGAGTGGGGTGTGTGGGAATTCAAGTGGGGACCCGCCGGGTCACCGGAGCTGCCGGTGTGAAGGGACTTCAGTCCCAGCAGTGAAAGTCTCTGGTGTTGGGAGTGTGATTGCCAGAGCGGCCCTGAATGGTCAGACTGGGAAGTTTCCTTAAGAGGAGGAGGGGGAAGGACTACACTGCTTATTGCACTGCTGAAGGCCAAACAGCATTTTTCCTTAGTTTTAACACACACAGTACTGCAGCACCTGTTATAATAAGTTTTTCTTTACTCACTGATAAACTACCATGTAAAACCAAAGCAAATTTTCCTTTTCTCTTAAAATATATGTAGAGAGCTTGTGTGAAATCAAGTCAAATAAATAAATAAAAACCCAAAACAAAACCACACCACAGAAACCTCCATGAAAACAGTGCTAGGTGAGAACAAATCAAAGGGTAAAACTGAAGAACATATTCAAGGAAGACTAATTTTAACTTCTTAGAAATGCAACTTACATAAATTTCAAGTTTCTCAGACTCCCACCCACTTACCAAGATCCATTTATATTCCTTCAATCAACTCAAGAGTACAGTCATCTGCCTTCAGTCAAAGCAAAAGTCGTATAATTAATGACACAAAAAGAGATAAAAGGTAAGCAAAGAACTTCTGCACAAGAGTATACCTGGATTTCCACTAATTCATCTGTGACTATCTTATAAAGCAGCTTTCTAGCATGGAAATTATTTCCAATTTTGATTATTTACATACAAAGTCAGGTAAGCTCTTCCCAAAATCACAACCAAATAACAGCACAAAAGCCTAAAACATCCGACTTCAAAACCAAGCTTCTCTTGAACCATAATCTACACATCATGACTGAAAGGCAAAATTAAGCAAACCTGAAAAAGTTTACTAACCCAGTTTTCATTAGCTGTAATTAAAAATTCCTGTTTTTCAGCTACATCTGCTCCGGTGAGGAGCACAGTGGTGGCACAGCACAGTAAGAAAAAAGGTGAGGTATTACCCCCTTGGAAAGGAACACAGACACAGACTGACAGCTAAGTCAGGGAAGAATGCCACTTCTGACTGCTATGACAGGCACCTTTTGAGATTTTACTTAGTCACTACAGCTGAGTACCTGAAAGATTAATAAGGGTTATTTTGCCAGTTAGATGAGTTTCTTCTTTTATTTATATTCCTCTTCCTCCACTAATGCACCAACCTAATGAAACCTTTAAGCTTAATAAAACGTACAAAACCATGAATGCGTGAAGCCAAATATTCTGAGCCTAAGCAGCTACACCACAGTTAGTTACAAACACCTAATTCAAACAGGAAAGGTGGGAAAACATTAAGAACCGGGATAATACCTAAATACATTTACTCCAAACATTTGATGCTTATCCCAAGGTGGTACTGTGGGCATCTCTAATTTTTTGAAGAATAAAATTAAAAATCAACTAGATTTAGATAAATTTTGCCCCGCATGCTACCATCCTGATTCCAACCATATGCACAGTGTCCTAATCCTCTTAATTTGGTTTTTCCCTATAACTTTCTGCTCTCTCCACCCAGCCCAGCTTCATGCATGACTCTACAGCTACCCTGTCCTCAGCCTCACCTACTGGTCATGTTCACTTAAAAGCAGCCTTTTACTCAGGCACAGTTAATATTGGGGGACTGCCACAATCAGTCCACATAAATTAACAGAGAGGTCACAAGACTACAGTAATATCTAAAAGTCACCCTACTTCTGTATTAGATTTTGGATTTTGTGCCATATGCCACATGTGTCCATATGGCAACCACTGATCAAAGACAGGTACCAAATGGTGAATCAGGTCCTCAAGTACACTGTACAAATATAAAACTTTTTTTGATAACCTAAGTTCTGGTTTAAAAAAAAAACCAAGGTTGCTTTACATTTCTACCAATACAAGTCCTACATTTTTAAATACACTTGTGCAAAATCTAATTCCAGAAATCACTGAAGGAGCTCCTGCTTTACCACATGCACAGTTTTAAGAAAGGCTCTTGCTATTGATAGTTCTCACCATTTTTCCCCAGTGCTGCTAATGCACAGCTCACCAAAACAGACAGGGAAAGAGGGCATCCAAGGAAATCATGTCCAGTGCATAAGGACATGTGACTAACCAGTACTTACCAGCCCTTCAATACAACTACTTCATTGGGGCCATTCTTGCACCTGTTCTGCAGCACATTTATGGCTTTTTCTAGAATGTATTTTTTCAAATAACATAATTGGCTCTTTAAGGTAAAATACACCATTGTACTTGCAACAAACATAAGAAGTTAGGCATCACATAGGCCCTGGGTAAAGATCTGTAATCACAAGAGATGACAGGTACAGCAGTAAGTTAAGCTATTGAATAGTAAACAAATATAAAGCTTGTAAGCAACATATCTGGTAGAAAAAAAAAAGGAGGGGGGGGGAAAAACGAAGTTATATGAAAGATCAGCTGCCCTTTCAGAAATTCAGAGGATGCCTGATTTGACTTGTTGCTCTGTGTAACAAGAAAGGTCTTTATTTACCATTTTGCTCCATCACAGCTAAGTGGAATTCAAAATGTACGTAGTTTTGCTGCTAAATTAAAATGTACTCATTCCCCAACTGACATGAACTTCAGCTGCACCAAAGCAAGCAGTGTTCTGCAAAAAATAGACCTGTGTCTTCACATACAGATTTGTAAAAATGTTCTAGAAGAGAATACTCACTTGGGAGGGAACAAGAATCTAGTCCCGATTTCCAAATCAATCTTGTGAACAAAGCTATCCCTCCACACAACTGAATGGCCCAGTATTAGACTGTTATGCCTCATTTCATCCAGTATCAACTAAAAAAAATTAAAAAAAGGCAGATCTGTGCTGAGCACTACCTTCCCAAAATTATTTCATAGCTTGTCAATTATGGCACATTTCTGAAAGATGCAGGCATCAATTTGAACACTTTCAGGCTGGCTGAGAAAAAAACCCAGTAACCAAGTCTCTCACTTCCTCAGGAACTGCTCTCAGCTACACTAAACAGGTACATGTCTATCATTGGTAGAAGAGAAAAATCCTATTATGTTAAGAGTTCACCCATAGAAAAGGGATCAGTGCTTTGGATTCCAAGTGCACACAGCTGTCGATACTCTAAAGCTCAGATATTCAGACATCCTGCCGTGCTGGTATGTCCATTCCAGAAAGGTAGAAATCCCAGTAAAATGCAGGATGACTGAATTTCTCTGTGCATGTTTGGCAGAGACACGAGCTCTACTGGCTATGTTAAAAACACAGTAGGCATTGCAGCTGCAGAGAGCCATCAAATGGATTTCCTGAGTTGCAAATGCCTTTTTAATCACCTTCACTGCAGCAGCAGGCCTGCAAGAAACTGCTTAGCAGAATCATGAACTTCAAAGGAACCATACCAACAAAGCTTCAGGGTTCACAAGGAAAGCAGGACAGTAGAAAGAAACCACCATTTTAAACAACTTTCTCAAGACAAGTCAAACAAGGTAAGAAAAAATTTGTCATTAGGCAGAGAGATCTCTTTTCAGACAGATCAGCTTCTGAAGAGAGGTCCTGCAAGAATCCCCAAGTTGTCATTAAAAACAAAAGCCAGCACTTCTGACACATAAATTATTAAGCCTTAGGTTAGGAACAATCTTAAAGACAGTGACAGAGTCTGCTTTATTTTGCATCGTCGTGAATAGGTAATAATTTCTGGTGAAGTTAACAAGCAATTGAAGCTTGAGAATGGGCTTTCATTCAGTGTTCAGAGACATAAAATCAAAGTCATATGCTATGAGAAGTCATTCAAGCTCTTCTTTATTTCAAACTTGCTACATGTGTTTATATTCAGTATGTCTGTAAGGGAGAGGTGCGGCCTCTATGGTCTTCCTACTGTATCTCTTACGAATCTTCTTATACAAGCTCAATCAAAATTTGTCTGAAAATGTGACCAGTCCAGAAGCCGTGTCCCATGATGAGAGATGCAGTGCTTAAATTTAACTGGAGGGACACTGGGATGGAAGAAATATGCCTTTGTCATACGGTCAGACGCTTCTATCTGACAGGTAAGTGGTAAGTTCAAACAAAGATGGCACCAAAGATGGTACTCTTATAGAGCTACAACACAGGGAACATACTGAAGGTTGGCCGTCAGACCATCCCAGCAATATTTCTGCTACATACTGAATATGTGTGGTGCACAGCACCACTCAAAAACCTTGTCTTTGTAACCAAGCTAACTTCTCTTATCTACTTGCACAACTATTAGCACTTCCCTTAGGATAACAGAGAATAGTTCTAAGAAAAGGCCTCACTTGTAAACAGATTAAGTATAAAAGGGTAACATGTAAATGCTTTTACCATTCATTAAGTGCTGTGGATTAAAATTTAATAGGAGAAGTTCAATACAAACTGGAAGATACAGGAAAGCCATTACAAGTATTTGCATTTATCAACTGAATGACTCTTTTTGCTATTTTAACCTATTGATGTGCTGTTCTCATCAAATACTTTCATATGCAATGCAAAAAATATTCATTTTGCAACAATTTAGACTTCTAATGAATGCTGATCATTCTATATAGATTGAAAAGATGAGTTCCCTAATAATTTATTACTAAAACTAGACTAAATACAGATTTTAAACTGCTTAAAAATATTTTAAAAAATCTAATGCTGAGACGCAAGCAATTCACATTATTCTAATAAACATGATATTTCTTTCTAGGGACATGGTATGGCAAGACAACAGAAAACCAGGCAATTTTAGCTAGATTCATAGGGATTTCCTCTTTTTTTACTGACATTTACAAACTTGATCTTCAACATCCCTTGAGGAAAACAATAGTTTTGCAAATAATTAAGAGAATGAGTTCATTTTACAGATAATGTATCACTATGATACATTTAGTCACACTCAGGATCAGCAGCAGTACGAGTAGAGTGTTTGATCAGTCGTATACCAGATACTGAGAAGAAACCCTAATAGGGATCAATTCAGGGACTATTCTAAGTCTTCAAATTATCTTCATTAAGCACAAAACATGTTGGTAATTTTTTTTTAAACCAGAATTTTTATCAGACTGCTCCTAAAAAAAAAACTGAAATAATTACTTTTAATCATTAGCTATTCTTAAATTTAATCCACACTACATTCTGAAAACTAAAGTAGGAATCTTCTTTAAAATTTCTATTCATAAGTCAGGCAAAAAACTTCTCAGCAAGAATATCAGTTTGATGCAATCACGCACTGACACCTAGTGAATACTTGCAGTTAAGAAGTCCTGTTGCTTATCTCCTCATGTTATCTTCATGCAGGACAAGTGTTACCAATATATTCATCCTGACAAGATGCTTCACATACAGACTATGTTTCTCTTCTTGTAATTAGAGAGACATTAGGATGTGCGATATTTCTTGTACATGAGCGTGAGAAGACAAACAGTATCTGACCTGCGCAAAAATATGAATGTCCCCATAAATGAGTCACTACTTTGTTCTGTTTTTCATCCATAATGGCAGCTTAGTGACCAGTGCACAGGGTGTCAGTGAGAACAAGCAGACAAGTTCTTCGAGATGAGATGCATCTTGCAAACCCCCAACTCCACTCAGGGAGTCAGCTGGCTCCATACACAGCACAATTGTTTTCTTTCCATTATGCAGCAGATGGTGCTGGAGATGATCTGAAAAGCCCTCAAACGTGAACAGCACATGCAGAGAAACAGCGGAGACTGCAACCAGAGGATTTATAGCCGAGAACAATCTGGGGTCAGTGATTATGTCATCACATTGTCACTCCTCCTAATGCATCTCAACAGAGATGCAGAAGCTGGCTGTGTGACCCATTCATCCAGCTTCATGCACAATCACCAGCCCCACATCCCCTCCACAAACAACAGAAAATATCTGACATTGCAACTCAGCTCTTCTTATTCTTTAATTCCATTTAAGGGATCCCTTTCCCTAAACTTCGTACATTTCTCAAGTATAAAACCCAAGTTTGCAACTATCTGTTCTCTTGAATTCTCAGGGAGCACTGGACAAATTATTCAGTGAAAAACTGCACTGCCTGGTATTACAAGCAAAGCCAGAAAAACAAATGCCAAAATAAGCCTTCAAGCTCTTACAAATGGGTTGAGGTTGTGTTGGGAGGCAGGGCAAGAGATAATGCAATACTCTGCCAGATGCTATCAGTCACCATAAATCTTTTCAGACCCATGTTCAAAAGTCCAGTTTTCATAGCTTGATTTTCTTAAATTCCCTAAGATATGGATGTCCCAGAATCACATACAGCACTCCGAATTATATATTACTTCAGCCTGTAAGCTTTTTTTTTTTTCCCAATTTTAGCACTAAATTGACTTCAGTGGAAGTCAGTTGGCAGAAAAAGTTAAAATTAGTCATTTCAGAACTTCAGTCTTCACTTGAAAAAACTGACATGCATCCAGAGCATTCAGGCCTCTGGTCTAGCTCAATTTATAACTCTCTGAGGTTATTTTGTTACAGCTTATGTACACAGGTGAAAGCATTAGTGAAAAGTCTTTTACAAATGGGTATTTGGATGAAGTTATTATCTAAATACTGTGTTGCCCTATTCCTGTACAATATTTGTCCAGCAGAACCGCTTGTCTTTGGATGAACAGCTTCAGTTGCAGAGATCAAAATGGTGTTTTATCCTTTTCATGATTCCATCATAATCCTACATTTCAGTGGTGATGGTGGCAAGGGGAGACAGAGGTCTCCCAGACCAAATCACATGAAGACCAACAGGCCACTGGCCTTCACTTTTCAAATTTAATTTTAATGCATCTCTGAACTGCCTTTCCCATATTACAAGGACAAATTTCTTAGATGTACTATTCAGAGGCTTTTACAACATAAAATTATCTAGTTTACCCATGCTGTTTTAGCCCCTGCATCATTCCCATTTTCTTTTTTACCAGTTACAAAACAAAACAACCCAAACTTAACTCTGGGGGTATGGAGGGAACTTGACAAATCTCGATAATTGGTTTCTTATTTTGGAACAAGTGCTCAAAAGCAAAAACAATAACAAAGGAAATCTACCTAACTTAGAAAAAAATGACCCATGCCCTAAGCATAGTTACAGGATAAGCCTTGATAGAGTAACTGTTTGGTTCAGGATACATCCCAAACCACCCATGTAGTCATCTGAGATGGTGAGGGATAGACACAGAAAAACACACAAGTCTATTGCCACTGTTAATAAATTTTAGTTCATGAATCAGGAGCAGTATTTTGAGACCTTTTAGTTAAAATGTGTAAGTCCACTCAAAAAGTAAATATTTCAAGAATACATCTTGGAAACAAGTCCAAGCCAAACTAAACATTACCAGAAGCCAATGCAAATCCCGGGCAACTTGAATTGCCATTATTTTTCATATGCATATGCAATGTTCACAAACACATCAACATACAAATTTCTATCTATATACAGTGGTCTCCTGTTTGTCAACACTGCACCTGGAAAAGGACATGTTTTTCTATGCTATCACAACAGTAAGCCTTGACAATTTTTCCACTGTCTCTTATACTATGTTAAAAATTAGAACAGCTAACTGTATTCTTGTCAAATAGGAATTCCCATTTAGGTGTAAGCTTACGGGCAAAACACAGATGATTAAGGGGAGGGACATGAAGGGGGACAGTAGAGTACCTGATCAGCTTTCATGGATCAAAATTTCTTCTGTAATAAAGAAAATTCATACCCCCTCAAACCAGTATCCTGCTTTGCAGCTCAAAAATCCTTGTTGTCATGGGAACTGCAAAAGAAGCCAGTGATGACATAGCAAGGCTGTAACAGAAACAAGTCCACTGTGAAATGACCAGTAGTCCAGGGTTTTGTATGAAAATACACTTGAGTATTTTCAGCCTGACAACAAAATGCTTCCTCAAATCTTACTTCCAAACCCTCCTTCCAAAAATATTTTGCAAATTTTCACTAAAATCTGATCATATGTATATATTATTTATACAAGCCAAGGCTAAGTAAATTTGTGTTTGAAACCTACTACATCCAGTGCAAAAATACCAACTTGCATATATGTCTTTTCCAGATATACTTGGTACAAAGTGTACACTATTGATTTACATTACTGTGCGATGTGTAGATGGACTGAGCAAACAGATCTTTCTGGAAAAGGTAGAAGAGACAAAAAAAAGACTAATGCATCTGGTGAGAAACACACACATAAACAAAAAAAAAATAAGATTGCATAGAACAAACTATATAAAGCAAAACTCCTAATGCAATTGTTTAAAACAATATTTCAAGGTTATACATGCAATTTGCCCTTCGTATCTGTGTTCTCACAAGGTAACAAAAATTAGTGCTTGATTACTGACATAGAGTAAGCCTTTTGAGAAGGCTGTTGGCACTTCAAAGCAAAGTGAAAAATCAGTGTCAAACCCTGAGTCACGCAATTCCCACTTGAACACAAACAGTTCCCAGAAGTGTGAATTAAAAAACCCCAACAGGCTGATCAAAGGATCCGTGTAATAACATGGAATTCATACGATCAAACATACCCTTTTCAACACCCCATTATAATCTTATCGAGGCACTAGATTTATTTTCCTGTCAAATATGTGTATGATACAAAATGCCTCAAGAACACTGCATGGTAAGTACTACACTGAAATGATGTGACCTCTAGGTCACATATGCCAATTCATAACACAACAATGAAGGTGGGAAAAAACCCTGGAGAGAACAGTTTTGCAGAACAGTATCTGCAAAAATTGCTTTTATATGTCAAAGCAGTCTCAATATATATGTTTAAAATACCTTTTCCTTCTAACGTTATAACTACTTAATTATCAGATTATGGCAAACTAGTTTAAAAAGAATCCTTGGAAACTAGGTATAAGTCTTACCTGCAGACCGGTTCACGATTCCAGATTGCTCTTCAGAACCATTAATTAGGAAATACATTCTTTTTTATCTGTTCTTAAATAAATACATTTTTATCTGTTCTAACAACACTTGCTTATCAGACAGCACACTATACAGAATGTATTATCACTGAAACGAATTAGTTTGGATTAGCTTCATTTCATCCCCCTCCCTGGAGTGCAGATAAGGGCGGCTGCCTCCAATCTGGCCATGCCCACTCTCCTTTTTGACCTGGCCTGTGCACCCTGGTATAGAACTGCTTAGGTCTTGCAAAATGCTTGGAGAAATCATCAAATAACTGAGAATATTCAGAGCAATGGAAGGCACTGCTAATGGAGAAGGTACTCACCTAGGAAATAGGAAATGCAACAGGTTTTGGTGGGTTTTTACCTATCAAGGTAAACAGGATGACGGGGAGGGGGGCAGCAATATCCGCATCTTTATTATGGCTTGCAAAAGTATTTTGCTCCAGAAGTCAAGCAATTTACAAAAAAGTGAAACAGTTAAGTGTGAAATACTTTTCAAGGTAAATTGTTATATTCAAAATAACATGGAATTACTCCTTTGAAAAGTTTTTAGAATTAGCAAAAATATAAGTTTCTTTAATCAGGTTGCAGGGCAAGAAAGTAACTAATATAGCACAACAACATACACTAGAAATTGTAAAAAACATCAAAAAATATTTAATCTTCTAGATCATTTTATCTGCATATATCAGTCCTTCACTTAACATTGCATCTATTTGATGAATCCATTTTTCAGATTCATATACTCATTAGGCAGATATCTTTGCTGCCAGAGACATCCAAACCTTATCCTCTGGCTCACTGTTACTCTAAATTAGTGTGGTGGTTTGGGTTGGGAGGGAATTAATTTTCTTCATAGTAGCTAGTGTTGTGGTGGTGTGTTTGGATTTGTGCTGAAAATGGTGCTGGTAATTCAGGGATGTTTGTTACTGCTGAGCTTGGAGTGCACAAGATGTTGGGAGGGGACACAGCTGAGATAGCTGATCCCAAGTGACCACAGGGATATCCCACACCATATGGTGCCATGCTCAGCATATAAAGCTGGGGGAAGGAGGACATGGAGTGACTGCATTTGTCTTCCCAAGTCACAGTTCCCTGTGGTGGAGCCCTGCTGTCCTGGGCATGACTGAAAATCTCCCACACCATGGGAAGTGGTGGATAAATGCCTTGTTTGGCTTTGTTCATGCACATCCCTTTTGCTTTAACTATTGAACCATCTTCACTTCAGCTCACAAGTTTTCTCACTTTTACCCTCCTGATTCTCTTCCCTCATCCCGCTGGTGGGGACTGAGCGAGCAGCTGTGCAGCACTTAGATGGCAGCTGGGGTTAAGCCACAACAATCAGTCAACATCAACCACTTGTAGAGGATTCCCCTATAGAAAGTAAACCAAACCACAGTTCAGCTCCATTCACCCCCTCTTCACTTTGAACAAATAGACTGATGTAGCACATCCATGCTGTAACACCTGCCTGTGGTAAAGCTGAGCTGTGCTATCGGTGTGACAATACCAAACCAGGCTGTGTGCCGATCTATATCCTCTCTACAAGGCCATATGTTTCCAAAGTACAACAATTTACAATAGTGGATATGTGTTGTACAACCTCCTGCCATTGCTTATTGCTCACTCCCCCCACAGCCGTTGCTATGCAATCACAAAGGAAGGAAATAATTTTAAACTGTTATTAGAACAACCTGACAGAATCCAAAATCTAGAAAGTAAGGCACAAGACATATCACAAAGGTAAAATCACAACAAGGTAACACTGCATGCTGCAAACACTCCTCAGACTATTACACAAGTAAAGGTCTCCACAGACTGAACAAGCTAGTCTACATTCAAGTGCTTTTTACTCCAAAAATCTGAGACTACCTAATTGACACTACTAATAGATTTCTCAGGGTTCAACCAACCAAACTTACACCACATATTAAAGAAAGTTCTATTTATTTAATGATAAAACCTAAATAGATCTAAAAAGCTCCAAGAGCATTTTAAAATAATGGATGCTTAGTCACAAACTATCTCTCCAAGTTCTCTGGTTTTGCTGCTCTTAGTTGCATTCTCTAAAATAAATTATGATGAAGTTCATACAATAAACACAAAAAAAAATATTAGAACAATAACCACAGATAAGAACAGGCATACAGAAAGGGTAGACTTTTCTTTATTTTTAAAATTTTTAAAAGCTGTATTACTTTGGCCTGCTTTCCTCTGACAAGACTAAACAGCACAAAAGTCATTCTGGAGTCACCCTATGATATGCTAGCCTTGGGTCTTTATTTATTTTGCCGCTTCTCAGGGTAAATGCATTAAAATTTACAAGCATCTTCGTTATGTAAAAAAATCCATTCTCTAGTTTGCACACTGACAAAACAAGGGTGACAAACGTGGATGTGAAATCTTCCGTGGCGGACTTTTGGTAACAAATCTTCCCCCCGTAAAACGCATCCTCATTCAGAACACTACAATATATGGGGGGTTTAATTCACCAGTGTGTGTGAAAGAACACGGGAGACTGAGCGTGTTCTTCAGCCTGTAGCAAGCCGTCTATTATTTAGCTCTACTGGCCCGGGTCAGCCGCTGCCCCTGCACAACTGTTTGCCTTTCCGATTTAGGGACTATCACTCTCTCTATGACTTACAAACCCAGGTGCCCGCGGGGTTTGCTCTTCTCACCCAGAGCCCGCCGCTCCCGGGATGGCAGCGGGTGCTCCTGGGCTCCACCGCCGCCTCTGCGCTCGGAGACACCCCCTGCGCTTACCTGAACCGCCGCTATCCCGGCGCATCCCGCCGCCTCCCCGCTTCGCCAGTCGGTCCTTCACTGGCACCCGCGACTAAGGAGGACGCCTGGCCGCAGCCCTCCATCCCCGGCGGGGAGCGCGGCCGAGCGGCGCTTCCCCACCCCCGGGGCGAAGTGACCCCAGGGAGGGGTGACCCCCAGCGGCTCTCGACGCCGCTCCCCCCCTCCCCGGGCAGCCGCTCGGCCCCCGCCTCCCGCCCGGAGTTCGCGGTGCCCCCGGGAACCACCCGCCCCCGGCCGCGTCTCCCCGCGCCCCACTCACCTTGCAGGCGCGGGCGGGGTCCGGAGCCCCGGATGG
>VZRE01016177.1:3244-22880 GCA_013396775.1 Cephalopterus ornatus | reverse complement strand
ATGTCCATTTTCTTCCAGAAATCCTACATCTGTGCACTTGGCTGTATGTGTGTGTATTGCGTACGTGTGTTTGTACATGTTTGCCTACTTGGAATACATACTGAATCTTGTTACTGTTTGAACTTAGGGATGTGCAGCTGTGGCAGCCATGCCTCTGTCAAGTTTCTAGGTTCAACACTCATAACATTTCTCATCCACGTGAAACACTGAAAGTCAATTTGATCAAAGGAGCCTGTGACAATGAACTGGGACACCGGACATATGTTCTTTTCAGCCATGTCCTCTGTGCGGCAGAAAACATCTGAGGACAGCAGTTGGTAAAATTATGCAGTAAACCGTTTAACAGAATAAATGCCTTGAATCATGCTCTTGCCCCCCCTACCATTGGCATTTATGTTGCTGTGACTCTTCAGTGATCAGTCCAGAACTTCTTCCTTGGCTGCTGAAATATTGGCAGCAGTCTTTTGTGCAGTGCTGTGACTTTTGTCTTTGCCAGAGCTTGTATCTCTAGGTCATAGGGTGGCTTGTGGCATACAGCCTTTGGAAAAGCAATTGGTTGCTAGATCAGTTGTGATATGGCTCATACATGTTGGACAGGCCTGAACATGGCTTTTGTTTTTCCTTTTAAGCAAATACCAGACTTCTATCTGACTTACAGGACATGGCAGGGAAACACTGGGAACTCTTTGAGAGCTCTTTGTCCCCAGTAACATGTCTGTGAAAAATCAGAATAGCTTGGTTTGATCTCTCTTCAGTCAGGGACATCATGTGTTGCTGTGGAAAGCTGCTGTGTAGCTATACAAAATCTCATATAAATGTTCCCAGTGGTGGTTGCTTCACTGAAGTTTGAGCCTGTGGCTTTCAGCATGTTCTTGCTCACTGTTCACGGTGGTACTGGGAGTGGTTTTGGTTGTGTTGCTGAGCTGACTCCACGCCTGCCTTCCCAGTGAGTGAGACTGCTCCAGTCTTTGGATAACTGCTGTCAGTTTGCTGCAGTACGCCTTTTCTCTTCCATGCGTTTGTATTGATATGGGAACATCTCTTCTGGTTGCTGTCCCTACAGGAGGTCTATAAAGGCTACTCAGGTATGCAGGGCAGTAGAAGAGAATATGTGGTAGTGAGCAGAGTAGGTTCAGCCAGGGCTGGGTTGAGTTTGAGGAGTGGAGAGCTAGACTAGAAAAAATGAAGCAAAGAAGTTTGGACAAAGAAAAATGAGATGTGAGGAGAAGACAGCATACAATGGGATGGCTTTTATAGATTACAGGAGATAAAAATGTCATGGCTCTGTTGTCATAGAAGCTTCTCAAATGCTTACAAAGAATCTGGTCTGTGCCTCAGCTGGTATGCTAATAAATGCATCGATGACAAATGACACATTTGTGATTTCAGAAGGGTATTCCTCTGAAGTAGGCAAGGTTGAAGGAGTAGGCATTCTTTTTTTCCACCTTTTTTTACCAAACTCTGTCAAAGAACAACCTGTATTGCAAGCAGGAATGTAGAAGTGGCTGTAGCAGATTGGGACTGGGCTGCACATCAGTGTTCCCTGCTCTAGAGTATTCAAGGTCAAATGCTTCAGAACAGGCTTTTTATCTTTTGCCTATGTTTAAAGTTTCTTCAAAACATCAACTGCTTAGTTGGACTGGATCCCTAGGCTTAGCTGTTACATCCTTTCAAATTTCATCTCCTGACTGTGAGAACTATCCTGCCTATCCTGAACTGTGAGCACCTTGATTATCTGTAGACTTGGTTTGTTTTGTGGGTGTTTCTATACTTAGCTGTGTATTTATCATCTCTGAATGTCAGGCTACATAGCTGGGTGCACGTACACTGTTATTTTCTTAGTAGTTTTCTGCAGTTCATTAGTTGGCTGCCCTTTCACGTATTTTTATTTTGTTTTGGTAGCATGTTTGGTGAACACTTTCGTATGTGTTATCCTTCCAGGAGCTCTCAGCACTTCTTGTGTCTTCCTTTTTCAGATGGCAAGTTTGGTGCCTACATGCAGGTACACATCCAGAACGATGGTCCTGTAACAATAGAACTGGAGTCCCCAGCTGCCACTGTTGACCCTAAACAGGTAAGTGACCCAGAAGGTCTGTCTGGAAAGAATGATGGGTGTCCTCTGCAGATTTGTAGCATTCTTGTTATGATGCAGAATAGCTTTCCTTAGGCACAAGGACCTTGTCCTTCTTGTGAAGCCTCTGGAAAGTCAAATAATTTAATTGTTTTCTTAGTTCCCTGGCGTGTTGGTAGCTGCCTGCTGTCCTGGTAAAGGTTGTGCATGTGTAATGCAAAAAAGCTTTTTACAGTTTATTCTTCCTTGTCATTAAAGCTGCTGTTTAATCATGACTTGTTAATGATGTTTTTAATGTATCTGGACAACCACCCCTGTCTGCTTTTAGTGAAGTTTCTTGCCCTGTAGGAGCTTGTGCATGTAGGTGACTGGATGGAATTGAAGACATGCCTCTTTGTCAGAAAAAAGGGAAGAACAAATTTAAGTCCTGAATTTAAGCCTGGAGTGGAGAGGAGAGTTAGGTCTTCTTAGGAACAGCACAAGTTATGCTGAAAACCAAATGCAGTAATGTCTTCTAAACACAACAGTGACTTTTCCAGGCTAAAAGAGAAGGGGGAGGGATTGTTATTACCAACTGTGCCTCAGCAAGGTCACACCAATCTTAGTTGTATAATGCTTCACTTAATCTTTTTAAAATTGTTACTGCAGTTTATAAGAAGGGCATGAGGGAAGAACTAGGAAACTATCAGCCTGTTAATCTAACCTCAGTACCAGGAAAAATTATGGAGAAGATCATACTGGGTGCTGTTGAAAGGCATTTAAAGAACAATGCAGTCATCAGGCACAGTCCACATGGATTCAAAAGGAAAAGTCCTGTCCAACTGATTTGATATACCCTTCTACAATAAGGTCACCTGCATAGTGGATGAAGGGAAGGTGGTGGATTTAGTTTTTCTGGATTTTGGTAAGGCTTTTGATAACTGTCTCTCACAGCATTCTTCTCAACAAGTCCTCCAACTATGAAATAAGCAGATACACTGGCTGAAGGGCAGGGCTCAAAGGGTTGTAATCAGTGGGGCTACATCTGTCTGACGATCAGTCACCAGCGGTGTGCCTCAGGGCTTAATTACAGTACCTGTTCTGTTCAATATATTTATCAATCTGGATGCAGGAGCTGAATGCACCATTAGCAGATTTGCTGATGATACTAAACTGGGAAGTGCTCTTGACTCTCTTATAGGACAAGAGGCCTTGCAGAAGGATCGTTTGCATCCTGTTGCATAGTTTGGAGCGTTGGACAGTCATCAGTGGCATGACAATTAGCTGGGCCAAATGCTGGATTTTGCAGATGAGACAGAACATTACTTGGCAAAAATACAAACTGGGAGAGGGGTGGCTGGAGAGCAGCTCTCCAAAAAGGATCTGGAGGTGCTGGCCAGTAGCAGACTCAGTAGGAGTCAGCAGTCTGTGCCTGAGCAGCCAAGAGGGCAAACCCCATCCTGGAGTGCATCAAACATAGCGTATGCAGCCAGTGTAAAGAGATGATTAGCTGTAAATAGCATTGGTGGAGACTCACCTTGAGCACTGTCTGCAGTTCTGGGCTCCACGGTTCAAGAAGGTTGTTCAGGTACTTGAATACATCCAGAGAAAGGCAACAAAGCTGGTGAAAGGGCTGCAAGGAACGTCCTGTGTGGAGCAGCAAGGAACTCTTATGTTTGTCTGGAGAAAACGAGGCTGAGGGTTGACCTCTTTGCTCTCTACAGCTTCCTCAAGAGGGCAAGTGGAGCAAGATGTTTTAGACTGTAAAGTAGTAGTTCTTCTGTTTCTGGTGTGTCTTTCTATACTCTCACAGTTTTAGCACAATGAGTTCTCAGGCCAAACTGTGCATAATTAGCAGCAGTAGCTCTGTTTTTGGAGTGAGAATTGCTTGTAGATTCAGGCACTCACATTCCGACTTGGAGGAATTGAGCTGCTGCCTGATTTGCCTGGGAAATAGTCTGCAGAAAGCTGGGTTGGCAGAGAAACACAGTGCTTTAATGTCCCCTTTGAACTGTCCATTAACCATCAAGAGTTATGGCCCCGTGTTTTCAGGTGCCATGCTTATAACTTGTTAAGGTTGAGGTTTAGTTGTGGTACTTGTGGTGGTATCAACCCTCTGATTTTGCCACTACAACTCTGTGGAATAGGAAAGGACATGGTCCCTCCATGCCATGAGGCAATGTATACTGCACAGTTCTCCATGCTCTTGCAGGGCTGTCTCAGTTGCAGGTGCCATATCCCTTGTATAGCAGCTTTTATTGTAGCCTGCTGTCGAGCGGATTAGCGACAAGATGGAGAGCAGCATCATGTCCTGCTGCCTGTGAATATGAGATGGAGCCCCATGGTGTCATGGTCTCTAGGGCAAAACTGGTGAGCAATCTTTTTTGTTGAAGCAGTCAGTGGGAATCATTGAACTAAGGGTGGGTGGATCCCCGAAGGATTGCACTGTGTAGTTTCTGACTGAAATGGAGAGGATTGAGAGAGCTTTTACTCCTGCTGCCCTGTGTGTAGTTGTTAAATAACTCAAGAGGAATCACCAAAGTGTGCAGGATTCTGCAAGGTTCCATTTCTTTCTTGGGGAATGTTGGCTTGTTTAAGGATTTTGCTTTCACAGTTCAAGGCTGCCTGCTTTACCCATCTGACAGTACCTTCCTGGTGGCCACAACATGGACGGAAGTAAGGGAAAGATTCTGGTTTTCAAACTTCTGGCATGAAATCTTTGTTTAGTGTGAATGTCTGATTCTGCTTCAGTCTTGCTTGCTGATTGGCTTCCATTCCTCCTCAAACCTCATTTCATCAGCAAAGATGAGGCTTCTTGTGCAGGGTGTGCTTTGAACACTGTTACTTGTCCTAAGGTAAGGATACACCAAGGATCTTCTTACCGAGTTTGTTTCTAAAGCCCGAGTAAAGAAGGTCAGAGTCCTTGTATGGGTATCTGCAGTGAGAGTAAGAGTAAATTTTGCTTGCCTGCCTTCTGCAAGGTGTTGTCCACTCACATTTCATGAGCCCCCTTGGGTTCCAGCTCATTGCTCGTCCTGGTATGGACAATTCTTGTCTGTCACAGAAATGGGTAAGGTTTTAAGGTGGCAGAGACACTGATAAAGGAATACAGCCCTGTATGCTTTGGAAGCACTAAGAGTTTGATCGACGCCACGTTTCAAAGAACCCTATTACTTGAAAACTGGCAGCACTTTTAACTGTTACTGGGTATCTTTTCTAGCTCATATTGGGACCTTAACACGCAGTCAGAGGCACTGGTGTTTCTGATGCTTTGAGGCATCCTTTCCTGATACAGTTTTACATGTGTACCATTGACTTACTCATCACATCATACAAGATGTGATGCGGAAGAGCCAGTTTAAATGTCATTCTCTTTTCTCTTCCCTGCCTGTGGCATTTTTTTTTGCTGTTATTTAGTCTGTTGATTTCCTTGTAGCATGGGAACTAAGTCTTAGGGTTGGTGTGGTTTTTATGTTCTTGCTTTCTGCTTTAGCCAGAAGAGATGACTGAACCATCCTGCAGTGTTTGATGCGATGTTAGCCAAAAGAAATTAGACAAATAATTGCTGATGAGTAGCTCATTTTTGTGATTGGATGTGGCAGTGAAATACCTCTTTTTGTCTGAGAGGTTATCTGTGTTTATAATTGGTAATCTGAAATTTATAATTCCTTTGCAATGTAATGAATAAAATTAAGTAATTCAAATGTATTTTTTAATTCCTTATGCTAGAGGGATATAAATAAATCACAGAATTAATAAAAAAATTAAAAAATGTGTCTTCCTTATACAATAAATATGTATGTGTGTATATATAACAAATACGAGATGTATCTTTCTGTCTATATTTTATATATATATATACATACAAGTAAAAAAGAGAGTATCACAGCTGTTTGCAAAACCCTAGTAAACAGGGGAAGAAACTAGAGTTTAGTTTGTTGTGAATTGCTCAGTTTCATTGTGGTCTGATTTAATAGTAAGCAAATTATTTGAAAGTATGAAGTAAATCAGAAGATTCTTACACCACCAGTCACTAGTGACTGCTGAGCCTTTACTGAAGACTTTTGGGTTTTTTCAAATTTTGGACATGTGAATGGAAAAGTAGAAAAGTCAAAAATTGCTGGCATTTAATTGAGCTCTTAAAACGTCTTTTTGGTAAGTCAGATGTACAAGAAATTATGCTTGGAAGTCAAAATAAATCCAGGGATTAGAAACTGGTTAAGAAATGTGAAAACAAAAAGACATAGAAGGGAAGAAGTTCAATATGCGATGATTCTGTACTGAGTTCAATAATAGTGACTACATTTCTTACACAGTCTTGGAGAATGAGGGGAGATCAGGTATTTCTCTTCACTCTTGGCTGTGATACAGAAAACAAAACGATTTTCCTTAATGTTCTAGTACAAATCACAAGCATTGTAGTTTCTGGCCTTAACTGGGGAAGCAATTTCGGGTAATTATTTTTGGACTTGTGTACATCCATTTGGATAATTACAGAGGTAAATGTAATTATCCAAGGGCTAAGAGTATAGCAAATTTCTGTGCTGTCTTGATGAAGTTAATTGGGATTATTGTTGAGATTAGTTTAGTTGTGCCCAGAATGCTTTGTAAGTCTATATCCTGTTTTGGGGGAGACTAGGGAGATGTACTTTGCATTTATTTGTGGGAATTTGTTGCTAATAGAAGTAACCAGACAGAAATGGAGCAAGATGAGGTTTTACAGGGCGCCTGGGGAGGTGACATGGTGACAACTCAGAAAAAAAGCCCATTGAACTTTGAAAGCATTATGAATAATTATGGAATTCCAGTTGGAATAGGCATAGTTTAATGCATATATTCTGATTAGATGCTGAACTGATCTCTGTGGGACCATTTGTTGTTCCATTACTGTCCAGAAAGAAATAAACTACATAATATTTTGTACCATATTTTGGAACTATACACTGTAGTGGAAGAGATAAGGAGAATGAAAGCATTGGAGCAGATCTCTGTTATTAAACCTGCCTGTATCAGTACAGTAAAGCAGTGTACTCACACTTGGTTGATATGGTAGTAAATAATAGTGTAATGCCCCTTGGAAAAAAAAAACAAACGAAAGGAACTTCTGAAGACTGACATTTCAGTAACTTACATTTTTAAATGTCAGGAAGACATGAATTCCACATAAATATTCTATTATTATGACTTTAAAAATGTCACATAACAGTGTAGTCTTGTTGGTAGAAGAGTAGCATTTATGTTGTCAATGAGTGTTTTTTCAGCTAATGAGTTACGAAGAAAATCAGTAGATTATAGAAATCCACACAGATAAATCGTATAAAGTGTGGTGATCTAAGTAGCTATCAATATATACCATCCCCGAAACTTACTGCGACCTGCTTCTCTGAAAAACCGGAAAGAGATGAAGTGGCAGCTGTGTGCAGCTTAGCTTGACTCTTAGCATTTTTACTGAGAGGTGTCAAGGCAGAGTTAGCTGAGGGTTTTGTCTTTGTTTTTGATTTCACGTGGTTATTGTATATCCTAGGTGATACTAAAGCTTACATAGATCTTTCTCTAGATAAAGAATAAAGTAAATTTATTCTTGTGTGCTGGATGGCCGAACTTGGGACACATCTGTTGTCAGCATCTTTGAAACTACAAAACTGCCACTTAAAGCTCAAAACAGAAGTTTGGTGGAATCCAGCTCTCTCTTGTGGTCCTTGTGTTTTATTCTTTTCCATGTTTACAGATTGTGTTGGACAAAAAAGGAACCCTAGAAAACTGAGGGTAATTCTTTGAATATGTGCACTTCTCTTTTATACTCTGAAGTGATTGTGTTAGTGTATGGTGGTAATTCACTGTATTCTCTAAATTTCTGAAAATCCTAGGCTTTTTTTCTTTTCTGTTTTGTTGATATGTGTATTAGTGATGTGAATCTGAGTTGCAAGTTTTATACAAATGCTCACATTTATGATTTTTTAGAAATAGACATCTGGAATGGTTTTGTTGCATGAAGTGTTTTCTCCTTACTTTGTGAATAGCTGACAAAACTTGAAAAACAGCAACAAAGAAAAGAGAAGACCAGAACTAAGGTGCCCTCTGAGTCAAGTAGAGAAAGAAATGCCCCCCGTAACAAGGATGACCCCAGCGCCAGCAGTGGAGCAGAAGGAGATGTGTCTTCGGAAAGAGAGCCTTAGCTCATCCAAAGCAGGCCTCAGGTTTGGCTTTTCCTCTCCTCTGTAAAGCTGTGGCCTCCTGCCTGGCAGTCTCTAACCCTGTGTGTCTTACTGAAGCAGCACATGCCGAGAGTTGCATTAGAAGTGCTGAAAGGTGAAATTTTGAAAATCTTGGTGGTGGGTAACCTCTGCTTCTATCTGCACTCACACCAGAATGTAGGAGTAGGTGAAAATCTCTTCCCAGCTCTGTAGTTGGCTGGACGTGTATCTCTTAATCTGGCCCAGCCATGATTTTTTCCAGGTTGACTCAAGAAATTTAAGAATTCGATTTTATAATACACCATTTGTCTTCTTCAAAGTAAAGATAGACAGTTGTATTTCTCTCTGTCTTCACCTAGCAGGCAGGTCATTCTGGAACAGCCCTCACCATTTGTAGTGCCGAAATAACACGTAGTCCCTGGCAGTGGAAGTGAAAAATAGCTCAGAAGTGGGAGACAAGCCAGAACTACAACTTCCTGTCATGGTTCCTACCCATCCATCCTCAGTTTGTTCTTTCTCAGGATGACTTGGTAACAGGCTATTTCACATACCTTCACCATGTAATAAGGACATGAGGCTGGCCATTGAGAGCCAGACTTGCTGCTAAGAGTTTGGCAGCAGATCTTCTCTCCCTTCAGGCACTTGACCTGCAGGACACACCTGGACATGAGTGAATGGGCTTAGACCGAATATAAACCCGATTCCTTTGCCATGGATTATCTACCTATGTAGATATGTATTTATTATACTCTTCCAGTCAGTTTTAAGTCTTCAGGACACACCTTTCATTACCTTCCTTTCCCTGCCCCTGAAAAGCTACACTGCTGACTTTGACTTTTCAAACATGTCTGAGCTCTCAAGAAAGTATTATTAACCTCATCTGCACACTGTAGCCCTGATTTGTGCAGTTTAATTACTAACAGCTTTGCAAAGTTGAAAAAATTTAAGGTTTCTTTCATTTTCCTGTCCCTAGAGTTCAGTCTGGCTGATACTATTCAGCATCACACATTGCTCACAAAGTTACTTTCTTTTCTTTCTTTCTTTCCTTCCTTTTTTTTTTTTTTAATCTATTAATTTTCCTGGTGGTCAGACATTGGGGGATTATTTCTGTTCTATAGAAGTGGTACTAATATAAATCAATTTGCATAAGGCATTGAATAGACTTCTGGAAATTTGTTTTAGATTTACCTTGCAAAGGCATCAAAGAAATTCTCAAGTCCTGGCCTCATGAAGAGCAGCTTCAAGATTGGCGTGAAATGGCTCTGTTTTTAATTGAGTTGCAGTCAGAAGTGGATTGTAATATGGTACAACAGCTAGTATCACATGAGTTCTGCTCTCTTTGTAAAATCTATGTTTGTTGCATCTTCCTCTTTTCATCCTGGAGATGAGCAGGCATGTGGGGAAGAAAAACGTGCTCTTAGAAAATAAAGTGAGGATGTACTATTATTTCTCAGCAACTGTTGGCCTTGCTGCTGTGCTACAGGGATACAAGTTTTCTCCGCACTGTTTCTGGGTTGTGTGTTGAAATAATGTGCTGGTTTAAAGGTAAACTGGCAGGAGAAATGAACCCAACTCAAAAGAGATTATAAGTCAGAATTACAATTTAATGAAAGTGATACAATAAATACAATTATACAGACAATTGGTTTTAACCCACAACACCCAGATGTATAGCTCAGCACCCTGGGGCACGAACAGAATGGTGTTTGTTGGCCCCCGGCCGAGCCCCACGTGGTCCCCCTGAGTCCAAAGTAAAAGGAGAGGAAAAATCTGTTGGTGAGAGTGGGGATCACAGTCTGATCAAGGTTCTGGTTGCAGTCCTGTTGAGGTTCTGGTCCTCCTCTGGATTCCACAGGTGGTGTCAGAAGTCCCCAGACTCCCAGATTATACATACCCAGGTTCAGGTAGGAATGCCCAGTACCTCCTCCAGGGTGGGGAGTTCCACAGTGGGTGATTGTGAGTCCTGGGTGTGAGGACAGGAACATCCTCCTATCTCACAGGCCTCTTAACACCCAGCTTATAGCCTGAGGGGTCAGGTGTGCTCTGGGCAGCTGCTGCAAATGGTCTCTTGTTAACAGTTTCTGGGAAATGGCATAGAGAGTGTAGAATATACAGTTTGGGTTGTACCCACACAGTGATGAACTGGTCCCGGCTGCTCTAACTAGGACAAATAAGAATAATTTAGGGAACTCAAGTTTGTAGACCTTCTGGAGTGCTTTGTCAGTACAGTCTTTCCAATAATATTTGAATTACTAAGGAGCTGAACATTTCTACAGTGTGATAAACAAATAACCTAGCATTAATTTTCATGCTGTGACAATAAGTAAAGATATTTTTCTCTTTTAGATTTGAAGGAATCCTACTGTATTGCTATTCTACCTATAGTAATGTTCCTGTTTGTTTGCCTTCCACAGTTTCTTATACAAAAGCTTCAGTGGATTCTTGAAGAAAAACACAATATTCGCCTCAGCAACACTCTTCAACAACTTTGGAAAAGGATGAAAAATGGGAAAACAGAACTAAGACATTAGAAACCTATCATTCTGCATTGAAACAACCAAAGCAGTGATATCAGAGTTAGTTGTTAATGTGTAGTATCAGTAGTGAAAAGGACTTTGGACATTTTTGTGTATGTGTTTTCACATGACTGCTGAATAAAGGGTGACTGTAGGCAGACTGTAGCAGAACATTCACTTTCAGTATATAAGCTCCCTTTAAAAAATAAATCAGGGGTTTTCCTTAAACTTGCACTTGAATTCTGAAAATTCTCCAAGGCTTGTATATTGATTCTCATTCTATAGTGTCATGTGCTACCTGTATCCATGTCAGCGTGTAGATCTGTGTATATTTTGGTCAATTGTTAGCTGCTACGTAACTCCAAGGTAGGCAGTCTGGTCTTTCTGCATGGATTAAGTTTTTACAAGGAAAGATCAGCAGCTAGTAGTTTATCATGTGGAACACATATGTCCTGTGAACTTTTTTAAAAACAGAAAAGACTTTATTAAACAAATGATGCTAGCTGAGTGCCTGTTGGTGTTTGTGTACTGCTTTCCCTGAGATACAGCTCTGTGTAACAGAGTGGGGGACACGGAGCTAAAGTTACAGGCCAAGAAACATCTGCTGATCCAACTCATCTACATCTCCTTTGGAAGGTTGGAAGTCAGGTTGCTGCCCTGAAATCTTTACTGTTTCTTACACATCTAAGTAACTTAGTTACTTTGTGATGGCCATCAAAATGGCACACAGCCACTCAACATGCTGCATAGTGTCCTGTGGAGACTTCTATCAGATCCATCAGAGGCAGAACAGCATTTGAAAGCTGTCAGCTTCCAACAACAAGAGCTGAGAAGCAGCTGCAAAACTGCTTTCCTGTGGGTGTTAAAGCCAAGGAAGCTTCAGGGGAAATGAAGACTGCAGGTTGTTGCACGTTTGATTTCTTTCAGAGATGGTGGTACCTGTTATAATGGCTATTCTCCAGGCCTTCCTTGCCCTTAGGGTCTTCCCTAGACATCTGCCATGACCACCATGAGAGCCAGGATGCTCACTGCACAGCTCTCTACCTGACTGTAGGGATAACTCACTGATGAGAGTTGTTGTTAATCCAAATGGACATCACAGTTACAGTGCTTACACACTGTGCAACCACTGCGGGGGGGGTGGTGGTGGTTTGAACTTCCTCTTGTAGGCTGCTGGTGTTGTAAAGTATCAGTCAACTCAAGAGAGGAGAGTTTGAGAACTGCACCCTTACAGGGCTTTTTTAAATCAAGCTTAAGTAAAGATTTGGCAAGCTACACACCTGGCATTTAAACAAGAATGGTGAGTAGGCAGGATAGGCTGAAGTTACACTTAGTCTTGCCTATAAGAATTACATAATTTCTCATCTGATCATAATATGCAATTTAGTTTGCCTATAGTCACAGCCTCGTCACAGGCAAGGCTCTTTCACCTCTGGATATACACCTGTTGTGTCTTCTCCCTTCAGAATCTTCCTCACTTGGGGCTACAGCCTAATGGGCTGTTGTCAGATCAGTGCTTATTTGGCTGCAAAATGCAAATTCGGGCAGGAAAATGGTCAGTGCCTGCCTCTCAGGTTTGTTTGGGCTGTGGAGCAAGCAGCCCTCAGTCCTGCCTCATTAGCTTAAGTGTCCTGCTTGCTCCAGCACCTTTGAAATACTGACTTCTGGTTCTCAGCTTCTCCTTAAGAAGATAAGGGTGTGGAGGAAACGCTGTCTTGGCACTCTGAAAGGTAAGTTGGTAGAAGCTAAACTACAAAGAACAATAAAGAGTGAAAAGAAGTGGTATCATAAATATGTTTCAGGGGAGGCAACAAGTGATGCTGTAGCTGTGTTTAAGGAGAGGTAAATGGCAAAGAAAGGGCTGTTGGGCAAAGATGGTGGGGAGCTTATGCTTGGCTCCTTGCTCAGCTGCGCTTTCTCGACATGGTCTTTCTGAGTCTCCTCTAAGCAGTAACTTCTGCCTGCCTTATGTGGGAGGCATGAGGATAAGCTCACCCTAAACTGGGATGTGGTCATGGTCTGAGGTGATGGAGGGCCAGGAAATGGAGAGATCCAGGAAAGCTGTATGTTTGGGACAGATGCTTCCTGTTATCCTGTGCCCAGAGTATTTTTATGCACCATGATTAGTTTCAGGATTCAAGAAAATACCAACCAGTTTTGTTAAAAGTACTGTTTATTTTAACAAAAGCTACTGCCCTGTTCTACTTACATCAAAACTTGGGAAAGGCCACTTTTACAAGTGCATTTACATGGCTTTGAAACTCAGTATCTATCCCTTGGATTTTTCTGCTTGTAGTGAGCTGTGAGCAAAAACCAGGAGACATGAATTCCTGTCTCTGTTCCTCAGCCTGATTTTTTTTTAGGAAAAGAATATTTTCTCAACAGAAGACTCTCCAAAGAAGCTCCCCTGGTAAGCAGAAGTTATGCTAGGACTTCTTTGGAAATGTACTGCTAGTTTTCATTGACTGCTATAATCAGAAAATACAATAATTATAACACCAAAAACCTGTTTTGCAGGTGTTTTAAGACATCTCCATTCAGATACTGAATCTATGGGCTATATTAGTTGGAAAAATGGGATTTTAAGAATGGAACAGTCCGAGTAAGTGATGTTTCTACAAAGCTATTTGGAAAAATGATTGGACTGTTTTAATTTGGGGTGCAAATACAATGAATCAAAGGCAAAATATGACTGTTGATGTAAGTACCCAATGGATAAGTTCACAGTTTTCAATTGTAGAAGCTAGCATGGACAATTAATTAAAAAAGGTCTGATTTACAGAAATGCTCATTCCTGGAGAATCCTTGTTTGAATGTGTTTGCAGTAGCTCCATCTCTCTGCTCTGATCTGGTGCTCCGTGATGATGGGTTTCAGTCTCAAAATAATTTGATGCACTTTTCTAAAATACACTTTTATAAAATACATTCTTCTTCAGAATGAGGGCAGTTTCAGGTTCATTGCAAGCCATGTTTCAATAGCCAGCCAAAAATGAAGTTACTTGTGGGTTTATGCGCTTGCAGTTAGAACAGATCTGCAGTCCTTTCAGTGATGACAGTGCTATTGATGGACCTGAGAGAGCTGGAGTCTGTGCAACAGGAAGAGGAGGAGAATTACCTCTTCATGGTGCAATACGGTAAAACACAGGGCTCTTAGAAAGGGAGAAACCTGCTCTGCCAGCAGCCTGACTGTTCTATTTACTGACCAGTAGCCTCGCTCTGACTAATGGAGTTCTACCTTTCAGTACTTGCCCAGCAAAGGGCAGCCAGACTTCAGTTAGTGCGAGGTATCTGCTCTTCCCTGGCTGCCAGTTGGTCCTGAGCAGATCCACAAGCAGATCCACAGTTCTTAGAAATGCCCCTTTTCAGTCAATTTTGCATCTGATTGGTTAGAAATGTTTATCCATAACCTCAGCTGCATGTAACTATGGACTCTGCAGACAAGAAAGATTTGGTGACAATTTAAAGAGAGCCTCCTAAACTTTTTGCACGTTCCCATGGTTCTCAATGCATGTTCACTAGTCCTCAGTGAAAGTGAGATGGCAGAGCTCTGGCAGGAATCAGAATAGATGGCATGAAAATATAAACTA
Organism: Cephalopterus ornatus; assembly: GCA_013396775.1. Classification (NCBI taxonomy): domain Eukaryota; kingdom Metazoa; phylum Chordata; class Aves; order Passeriformes; family Cotingidae; genus Cephalopterus; species Cephalopterus ornatus. Next base: position 8,533 of record VZRE01016177.1, on the reverse strand, counting down.
GTTGTCTGAAATCCCGAGGTTGGTCACCTTTCCATATTCTGGAGTACCCATTCCTTTCCATGCCAACCTCAATTTTATTGTAAATACTTCTATTTCCAATGCCACAAGAAGAGAGCACCCTGTCTCCTCCCCAGTAAACGCTTTGCTAGGCTTCCTTTGAAAACTAGCCTCCTGTTCACCCTGGCATAAATGGCTCAAAGCTGAACTCTGAAAGGCGTGAGAAGCCAGGCTGAATCTTGAGGGCTTGATGACATGGTCCTAGAGAATGAATCACGGAAATGCTGAGCTCTGGCTGACCTTGGATTTCCACACTCGGCATGGAAGAGCCAATGGAGCAAGTACAAACACAAATAAAAAAACCCCAATCATTTCCCTTATAACTACATCGCATGATGTGTTAGTGTAGGACATTTTAGGAAGCCACAGATGTAAATGGAATTGAGGTCACAGTGGCATATCTCTTCTCCTCGGTGGAGAAGAGATATGTAATGGTTTGGATCCGGCTTTCCCGCTGAACGCTCAAACCTTACAGTTTGCAGCCTCTCCTCCCCCCACCCCCTCTATGAACACAAGGGAAAGGGAGAAGGGAAAAGCTACTGAAAACACCGAAATGACCAAACCAAAGCTGTATAAAAATATATACATGTATTTACACCTATATACAATTAGAATACTATGTACACAGAAGAAGGGACCCCGAACACCTCCTCCCGCTGAAGGGAAAAGGGAAAGGGAAAAAATCCCCAAAACAGATATGCACAATCAAAACCTAGGAGCAACCAATAAAGAACTAACAAAAGAAAATCTTACTACTCTCCTTGAGATAGCAGAATTGCACCAAGTGACCGCCAGCACTCTCCGCTTCTCAAGGTCCACAAGGCCTCGCTAGGCCTCACTCCTCCACACGAGCAGAGCCGATAGCAGAGAACCTGCTCCCGCATCCACCGGAAAGAGAGGGAAGAGGCTTCTCCCCCTTCTTGTTTATACCCTGGTTTATGTAAAAAATCATATGGAATACTGAGAACATGGTCACTTCCTCAGGTACAACCTACTTACCAAGGAAGGCCTAGAATCAAAACCACTACAGATACCAGGGGTTGGAGACAGCCCACGGCATAGTGTGATCTGAGTATCTCTGCTTGCACTGGCTGGGACAGATGTTGAGGGCAGGACATCTCCATGTGTGTTGCTGTCGTGCTGTGCAGGCTTGTGTGTTTACCACAGCCCCTGAGAGCAGGGTGTGCTGCTGGACACCAAGGATTTGGTGTGGCCTCTAACTTGATATTATTTGTGCCTGTGTATCTCTATTAGCTCACATTTCTGTTGATGCTCTGGACTTGTGGTACCCATTGCAATGACCTTTGCCAGGCCTGTTCATGATGAGGTCTCTTACTCTTCCTCAAAATCTTACGGGTTTTGTCATGTACTGTTCAAATGAATCACTCCCAATGTTTCAGCAGAGATGAGATGCAATTTCAGCACAGCAGGGACAGCACTGATAGAGTAAGCATGTCAGTGAAAACATGATTTTGAGAGGGGGAGGCAGTGGATCTCTGGGCAAAACACTTGGGTGCCATGAGCAAGTCAGTGGTGCTTGCTCTGTTCCCTAGCCTGTCCCTGCACTGGGCTTTTGGGGGAAGAAATTAGGAAAGCAAAATGCCGTTGCCAGGGTGTTCTCTCAAGCTGGCTTCTCACAATTCTCTTAAGGCTTTTGATCTTATTTTGTGTATGCTTCAGGTGTTATCATTTACCTACTAATCCTTGTTAAAGGACTGCTTGGTAATGACAATTAACACTAAGTACTTAGACCAGGCTGAACCAGGGAACAGTTCAGAGGTTGCATTGCCAAGAGATTTTAAGAAAGGAAGAAGTGTGTGGTCAGGTTTTCCAGGCTGCGGCACATCTCTGTGCTGGACACTCATCACTACAAGTTAGGGGATGCTTGCTGTGTGAGCAGGTGTGCTGGGGCTCTGGAAGTGATACGGATGCATGGTCACAGCCATTGTCACAGCATTCGCCTTTACACAAGGAATGTGTCTTGGTGGATTTGCTTGTAACAAAGTCCTGAGGATGAATCAGGATGTCACAGGAGGCTCTGTCAAGAAATGTAGTAATGAAGAAGTTAGTGTGCACACAGAAAAAGTGAGATTGGTGTTTGAAACAAGCTTTGTGAATAATGTTAGAGCTGCTCATAAACCCTTACACCGCTGGAGTCTTGGTGAGACTGCTGAATTGCAAGTGTCTGTTTTGAGGCTTGGAATGTGTTGTTGAGAAGCACACAAAAGTACACTGTAAATATTCTTATAAAATATGTATTAAATAAATGGACTTTAGTGTTACTGAAGGCACTTGTGTACCGCATAAATATATTTTCAAAATATTTAAATATTTTATTTTTCCATGCAAATTTCTTTCAAAGAGCTTCTCAGATTTAATAAATACTTTAATACTTGCAGTCAGCAGTATCTGAATATGTTTTTGTTCTTTATGCTTTTAATGTTATACCCTCAATATTTTATTTCCTTGACAAAGAATAAGTATGGATTTAAGGAATATACTGTAACACTGGTGTATGGGATATGTGGCTCAGTCATGATGCAAGGAGAGGAGATTCACCTCTTGTGTAAGAGAATACTTTGCTATCCATTAAAAAAGTGTTTTTTCCTCATGTTTAAGTTATCTGGGTGATGTTAACCAGGGCCAGCTAAGGTACGATGGCAAAATTTTTTCCCATTAAGAACTGGGATTCTTTTTATATGGGTAGTTGAAAAAGCTTATGGCTCTACGGAGTGAATATGTGTCTTTTTACTAATTCTTTTTCACTAATACAACTGTATGCAAAAGATTGGAGTACTTGGGGGTGAACAGTTCATATGGTAGATGTCAAGGCTGAACCTGTAAAAGACTTCCATGGCATCTCTTCTAAAACTTTGATTATATTGGCTTTGTAGTAATGGAAATGGCAAATCTTGACTCAGAGAGGGTAAGGCATGATGTGGCTGGTGCAGCAGGAACAGAGATGTTTAATGCTCTAAGATTCTTTCCCTTTGTGCCACTTGGTGTCAGCAAAACCTAAGAAACTGAAAACTACTACAGTGGGTTAATGCAGTTTTCTTTGAAGTTTCCTTCCTTAAAGAAAAATTATCATTTTGGTGATAATTGACATCGTCGTTTCTTCGGAGTGTGTGTATTTGCTGTAAATATTTGCACTCTCCAGATAGCTTCTCTATTCTAAAATTGTGCGATATGATAAGGTTTTTTTGGTGTATGAACCCAATGCTCTTCATTACATTTGTGCAAACCCCTCAGTCTTGTAGAGAACCTGCCAGCGGAGTGAGCAGCCACTGGACTGGTGGTTAGACTGCAGCTTACACGTCTGTGTGCTGGTACCAGCATTGTCTTTGCTGCCTTAATGGAAGCCTCAGGCTCTGGGTTGTCTTTAGCTTAGAGCATTTGTCAAGTTACACTTCTGTGATTTTGGCAGCACGAATATATGTGTTATGGGTGTAAAGGCAGGAGATGGATTTTCCTGAGATAATTTCAATGCTTACAAATACCGTAAACTACTCCTTATGACTGACTGCTTGCAAAAATTGCTGTGTGCCTTGTGAATGAAACCGGAGTATGATCATCCATGTGTACAAGTGCTCTTTTAGGGGAGGAGGTTGCCTTTGCTTGTGCAGTTTTAATTAGGTTATGATTATATTTTTCATTCGAGCTTGAGAATTTGTTTCTTTGAAATGCTCCGGCTCCTCAGAAGTCAGATACCGTTTGTTGTACAATGAATTTTTATTTTTATCTGTAGGGAAATAAAAGGCTTGTGATAGCTGCAAATAAGTTTTCTCTAAATGCTTTTCTTTGTTTGTTTGGGGTTAGGAGGACATAAGATAGGAATGTAAAGAACAAACACATTTGTTGTTAATCCTAAAACACATTCACATTTTAAAAGCTATCATTTCAGGAGAATACTTCAAAAGGGCAGTCAGATGGAATATTTTTCTCTATGGAGAGTTGATTATTGTATGCTTTGGGATGTTTTGTCATGGTCTCATAATGCTGAGGTTTGCTGTTACTGAAGCACGCACAAAGAGCAATGAACTGGGTAACAACATTCGTGGGTGTGTTCTAGGAACTGGAGCAGTATGGACAACAGCCTTGTGATGCCCTGACCAGCCAAGGAACTCCTGGCCAGTGTGGAAAATTTCAAAGAAGGCAATAAATGTTTTTAAAAAGGGAACCTGAACAAACCCCCCCGAACCTGCTAGAATAGTTTATGATATGCTAATGCATAGTGAGGACTTGATGAAAGGGGAAGGAGGCTGGAGCAATGGGGATATTTATTATTTATTATGGATTAAAAAGAATAAAAATGAGAAGTTTAAGTTTTAGGAAATTTATTGGAATATAGCCAGTGGGCTTCATAAGTCCAGTTGTTCACTGCAACCATCAGGTTGTTGTCTGCCTGCTGCAAAACTGCCTCTGTGTTTCAGGTGGGAAGAGGGACATGAGAAACTTTTTTATGTTCAGTTAGTTTAATATAAGTATACTTTTAACACACCTAACTAAACTTTTTGAACAGATTTCCATTTCCTCACCTCTGTTTTGGGAAAAACCATGTTGTTCTGCTGTAAAAACTAATTGGAAATATTCCTGATGGTAGGAAAAATTGTATTTTTTTCCATTATGCTCCATTGGTGAAAGTATAGAGCTTGCCAGAATGTTCCTACAAATAATTACAGTGAAATAGAATGGATTATTGATTAAAATCCATAAAGAAAAATGATCCTAGTAGTTAGGTTCAGACTAATGTCTCTACCTAAGAGTGTTGTTGACAAGTGTAGTGGGTTGACCCTGGCCGAATGCCAGATACCCTCTAAAATCACCCTCTCACTCTCCCTCTGCAACTGGACAGAGGAGAGAGGGAAAAAAAGAACAGCTTCAATTCATGAGTGGAGATAAGAGCTGGGAGAGGTCAGTTACTGATTACCTTCACAGGCAAAACAGATTCAACATGGGGATATTACTTAAATTTATTACTAACAGGATAAGAGCCACAGAGTGAGAAATAAAACAGTCTTAAAAACACCTTCACCCTCCACCCTTTCTTCCTTCCATGTTCTCCCTCCTCCCCCTCCAGCGGTGCAGGGGGATGGGGAATGGGGTTTGCAGTCAGTTGTTGTGTGAGTCCATCCCTCGGGCAGCACTTCTTCCCAATCTGCTGTCCCGTGGGTTACTCCTCCATGGGGTGCAGTCGAGTCTCTGCACCCCAATGGTCCTCCAAGGGCTGCA
>VZRE01016174.1:0-19595 GCA_013396775.1 Cephalopterus ornatus | reverse complement strand
AAACAGACTCAAAGTGGGGATATTAATTGCATTTATTACTAACAGGATCAGAGGGAAAGAGCAGANAAGTAAAATAATCTTAAAAATACCTTCCCCCCACCCCTCCTTCTTTCCAAACTCTACGTCCTCCTTCCCGGCAGTGCAGGGAGACAGGGAATGGGGGTTATGGTCAGTTGTTGATTCTGCCACTGCTCAGGGAGAGGAGTCATTCCGTGGCTTCCCATGGGGTTCCTTCCATGGGAGACAGTCCTTCCCAGACCTCTCTGGAGTGAGTCCATCTCACAGGCAACTGTTCTTCACAAGCTGCTGTCCTGTGGGTCACTTCTCCATGGTGTGCAGTCTTTCATGAATGAGCTGTCTCAGCGTGGGTCCCTGACAGGGGCCACAAGTCCTACCTAGCAAAAAAACCTGCTCCAGTGTGGGTTCTGTTTTCCATGGGCTGCAGGTCTCTGGCAGGACCCTGCTCCATTTTGGGCCTCACATGGGGTTACAGCCTCCTTCATGCATCCACCTGCTCCAGCATGGGCTCCTCCACGGGTTGCAGGGGCACAGCTGCTCCACCAGGGTCTTGTCTTTACCACAGGCTGCAGGGGCCTCAGTTCCAGCACCTGGAGAACCTCCTCCCCTCCTTTTGAGCTCACCTTGATGCCTGCATTGTTGTTCACATGTTCTCACTCCTCTTCCTTGGTTGGAATTTTTTCACTGCACAACAACCTTCTGTTCTTAAATATGTCATCACAGAGGCGTTACTATTACTCTTAATTGGGTTGCCCTTGGCTAGCGTCAGGAAGCCCATCCTGGAGCCAGCTGGCATTGGCTCCACCGGACAGGGGAAGCTTTTAGCAGCTTCTAACAGAAGCCACCCCTGTAGCCCACATTCTGCCCTCTACCAAAACCTAGCCACAGAAACCCACCACAGTATGAAAGTAGCCATTCAACTGAGTTACTAGAGAAAACACTATGTAATGAGCAATATATCAATGCAAAAGAAATTTAAGAGTGCTACAGCTTCCAGGTTTTGGGGATTTTGTTAATGAGGCCTGCGATATGTGTTATGGAAACAATCAAGACAATAACTAAAATTGTGTATCTATGATATCATCTGTAACCTGGTACTTTTGATTAAAGCATCTCACTGTTAAGAAAACATACATTTCCATATATTCTAACATAGATCTACTGTTATTAGATATGGATTGGGTCATTTATGAGACTACTAGCAAAACTTTATCACCTCTTGAGAATTAAAAGGATGCAGTTATCAAAGTGAACTGTCACAAGCTTCAGCAGAAAGCAAAACAACATTATCAAGCAAAACCCAACCTACCCATAGTGATTAGAAAAGCTTAAAAAGCTAACAAAAGTTCATAATCCTGATCTGATGCAGATATAATAGCATTAAGGAAGCTTTAGGCCTCTTCCTTCATGATAGAGAAATTGTTTGCAGGGGAGGCTAAAACACCTTAACAAACTAAGAGGTTACTGTGACAGGCCTGTCACAAAGCTAATTTTTAACCCACAGGTAATGGATGATGGAATAAGATATATATATATAGCAATGATGTTCTGTCCCAAACACCAGTCTATACTGAAGAAACATCAAAGAAGTGTTTTGTTCATTTGTTTTCTGAGGTGATGACTCTCTTAAAGGAGCAGAACAAAGCTGCGAGGCTTTTTCATGATTATGAAGTCACCTCCCACACATCATAATCATCACGCAGCTTGCTGTAATTTTAAAACTTGGATATTAGTTTTCCTTCTAAAACTCTAAATTGAGAGGTGCTGACATTATCGCATTTATACACATCTTGAAACTACACGGAGTCTGTAAAAGACTCTATTCAGATTTGTCAGATTTAAGCAACACGGACTGGTGTTTAATACTTGGGTGTGCCCCTTGCATAAAAATGAAGGGCTCTTCTGAGATTGTTACAATAATGCAGATTTATTATGCATGAAAAGGTAATGAGACACATGAAAAGATACATTCATACGGAGAAGAAAGTATCCAGTAAAGAATGTCACATTCAGTGCTTAATCCATAGGTAATGAAAATAAATATTATTGAAGAATTAACACAATTCTTAATCAACACTGATTAATTAATAGAGTAATAATATTTTATAGTATTTCTACAAAATAAAAGTCAGAAAAAATTTACACTCATCTGTTCTACTACTCCAAAGAGTTAAATAGTCTCTTTTTCAATCTAGAAAACTTTTTACTATAAGGGATGAAATTTATAAAATAGTAAATTCTAAGTTTTATAGATTTCATTAGCTTTTGTAACAATTTACCTAATATGATCTACAGTATTTTGTGAAATCAGATATTCCTCACCTCAGTTAATTCTATCATTAGAGAGAATAAAAAGGAGTTCAATAAATATAATAAATAAATAATAAAATATTTATTTCAATATTTAGTTCAATAAAATAATAAAAAGGAGTTCAATATTAGATTGCAATGTAAACATTACTCTTGGAAAACACTGGGGAAAGGACTGAAAGGAGAATTATTCATTAAACTGCAGTCTTACCTTCCACAAATGTTTTCATAATCAATTGTGTTGATCAGTTTGGGCTACAAACTTTAAACTAATAAAAAGTGTGTTATGGCGTTATTTTTTAGATTTTATATTTCAAAATAATAATTTATGTTTTATTTAGAAATGTACAACAAACAGTTGAATTACATAAGGTGTATATAATACAAAAGAAAAAGGGAATAGAAAAAAGAAGAAAAATGTTATCGGGAACCCAAAATGCTTCTAACATAACTGCTTGATGCTTACATTTCCAGTTATTCTGTCTGTAAATGTGGAATACATACGAGAACAATTACTTTTTGTGAGCAGCATCTTTCCAGCTCTGATAGGAAAGGACTGAGCTTGGGCTGCACTACATGATCAGGCATCTGTGTTAAAATGCCAATGGTTACCTGCATTGTGTTCACACACTACATGTACACTGATACGTGTGTAAGTTAATTTTCTTAGAACTCACTCATCTGCAGTATACTAGCGATATTGTCAATCAGTGACATCCCTCTCTGTAAAAAGAGGTCAAGAACAAACCAACACATTATCAAGAGGCAGAGCCCGACTTTGTTTATTTCAGCATATATTCAAAAAAATGTCTGAGAAATGTGGCCTGCTATAAGAATACAAGAGTTTTAATGCATAAACAAGGGCATTTGCAATATAATTTTCCCATTTAAAATGTGATTTTTGAAGGCTAAATATATATTATATAAACACTGTGAGATGCACTTAACATACCTTGGACAGTAAATCATTCAAATATGCCATCTTCATAGACTACTAAAAGCAACAATTAACTTATTTAGCTAATAGATAAAAGAAAATGCACAGCACTGGTATGTCTCATTATTATGAGGTCCATAATGCCACTCAGCCATACTTTCTTCTAGTAAATGCCTTATTAATTTTTGCCATGCCCTTTAGGTCTTTTGCCTTACACACTTGAAATAAAACTGATCCACTACTGCCAGTAAACAAATTTTGCCAAAAAACAATTATATAACTAAACATAAAAATCTTGCACGTTGCTGTCAGGGGTTTTTTTCCCTCTTTCATCCTCTACCCTTTATTATTTTTATTATGTGGACTGTAACTAATCAAAATCATATTTTTTTAGGCAATTAGGTTGTATATGTACACTTATTCTAAACACAAGTATTATAAATACAGGGTAAAATATGTGCATTTCTAAAACTGTCTTTCTGCTGGATATCTATCTTCCATTGATAGCAAAGATTAAAAAACTAATCACTTCTTCAGAACAAATAATTTAGAATAAATAAGTCATAGACAGGTGGAGCTCCATCTCCTCTACCTACAGCTGCTTTTAAGCAATTACATTATGAAAGTAATGCACCAGAGACCACACTTTTTTCTAATTCATTTTTTACTGTCTTTTCACCAGGAAGCAAGGAAACAGGATCCAGGCAAGCTGACTACACACACTAGTGGTAAGACACAGCTCACAAGACATCAATCCTCTGATACGTACCAAAATAAATGACTGAAAGCAAACCATTTATGAGAAAGTTGTACTTCTACCTATTTTGACACTTAGCCATAAATCCAATGTGTCAAAAATTTACGTGACAAAACAACATCAACCACCGGAATAACATCAACACACAAAAACATCAGGTCTTCTTCATTTATCAGTATTTCTTAAATAAACTCAGTGACAGCTATATACTACTAGTGTCAATATATTCCTACTCTGCACGATTACAGACCATCAGAACAACTGTTCATCACTGACTGAACACTCTTAGTAATCATGAACCTTCTCATATGCACAGACAAGGCCCCGAATAGCTAACGTCAAAGTAATCCGTATTTATCCCTGACACAAACTCACTCACATGTTGTGGTTGTGCTGAAAAATAGTCTTTCAGGAAATACAGGAGAAAACATCCTACAGACCCGTAACATAGGTACTTCCCCCCATCTCTTCAATTAAAATCTTCAATAAGAAAATTATTAGTGCCAAATGTGTAGGAAAATTGTCCTTAGAAATGTTTCTTTAGGCAGCAACCCTTCTAATCTTGCTAGACTTAGCAGGATTTATACCAATAACCTAAGATAAGAATCTCTGTTTCTGAAAATAAGATCATCAATTATCTTATTGCCTTCAAAATTCAGGCAAAGGGTTTATAAGTCTTGTAATCTTCATAATTCTTTATATTTTACTCAAAGCTTTTGGTTTACTTCTATGATACTTGCAATTCAACCACTGATATCTACCACACAGCCTTGACATTGATTACTAATACAGTATTGCAGCTACATCCCCACGGCAACTTGTTTTCAGATAATTTCTCAAGACATATTTCTACCAACCACAGGAGATGTCCTATAACATCACAGTCAATCCTAAAATATGTAATATTTATTAAAAAAACCCCCAAACTACCTAATTCTCCATTACAATCCCACAACCCTTCTAGTTTATGTAATTTATCGATTTTCTCACTTCTTCAGTTCCTTCCTTCCTTTCTAACCAGTATTCATTACTGAGGAGTTGAAGTTAGTTTCTTTCCAAAATCCAAGGAGACAGCAGAAGCAGGTGTGCTGTCCCTCAGAGACAGAAGTTTTGAATCGAAATTTTGTGGATAGAAGGTGGTTTTGGCTAGAAAAGACAGATTATTTTCTCCAACACTCTAAAGTAGTTGAAATTTGTGGTCCACTTCCTCTGGTTTTCTTCTCATTGCCTGCCATCTCACTTCAATCTATCTCACTTAATGGACAGAAAACCCTTTAGATTTTTGGCTGAGTCAGTCTTTCTCTGGCTCTTGTGCTGCAACTGGTTTCCCAAGGAAATGAAGGAGCATCAGATGTGGTACCACAAAGGAGAGAGGGAACACAGCTGAGAGTTGTACATCCAGTAGCAATGAATAAGCAGATTGATTTGACTAGGTCCAGTCTGAATGCCAGGTACATCCACACAAAAAAAATATGAGACCATTCTTTTACTTCCCAACCCTGCTATTTGCTGCTCTAAAATGATCAATGCTCTCTTGTGTTCCAAAATACGCAGAGAGCAGTTTGTCTCAGTGTCAGGGAGATCTTATGGCATTCTCCTACCCCACACTTGTGTATGAACAAAAGACACTACAGTATATTAAAGCCATGTTCATAATTCCTAAGCTAAAAAAAAGTACAATCTAGTATTATGAACTTTACCTTCAGATGCTTTAATATTTTCAATTGTGAGAAAAGCAAAAATTTCACTTTAATTTGTTGAAGTAGCTAAGTTTTAAAGTATGGTATATTAAATCCAGAGTTTAAATATTTTTCTGGTATGACTGTCCTCAAACAACAGCTTAAGTGCTTAATACACTTAAAAATGTGTCTAAACACTTCTAAGTCCAAGCTTCATATTTTAGTGTTCCAGCTTAGCTTCTCACATCTAAATCTATCCTGTAAGATTCATTATTATATAGTGCTTTCTGTTACAGAGATATTTTCTGCTGGGGAGAAATTGAAAGCAGTTAACACCTGCGTTTCGAAAATGAAATTTTAATTTGACATGAATCAAAAAAGCATTAGAATTAACAGATAAGCATGCTGGAAACAAAGCTGACAGTCATCTTCAGTATAAAACAGATCGGTGTTTTTAATAGCATGCAAATACAGCTGACAGGCATGTCTTTATTCAATTAGTTCCTAGTTTTTAAGGGCAGAGTTGTGTGCACACATCCAAACTGTGTTTTCTAATTTTAGAGACTTTCTATATTGAATATTTAAAGCTACTTAGTATCTGAATCAATTTAACAGAATTTCACTTAAGGTACTTTTCAGTTTTGGCTTTCAATAATTTACATTGTATACCTCAACATGGCTCATGACCTGATCCATAATTACATCCAAGCAGACCTCTTGGCTTTCTTTTTGAAGTATTTCAGAACAGTTATACTTCTGTGTGTGCACATTTTTGTATGCCTCTCAGTATTATAAAAGTTTCATACCAATCCATCTGTGTATCCTACTTACTTCTGTGGCTAAAATAGCAGGTAAAACAGGCACTTACTGTTCAGTGGTTACAGGGCACTTCTCCACTCCTCCTTTTCCAAATGACTTGCCAAATCAAATCTGCTGCCTCTTTAGCTGCTGGGAAACAAAACCAGAAAAACCACACACATGTCAGAACTCAAGGAAATGAGGGAGAGGGTATTTTACTAAAAAAATCTCTTTCAGAGAGAAGTGTAACAGTGGTATTGACAATTAAACTTTTTCTCATAACACCTAACAAGGATCTCTGAACATGAAATTCCTTCACAAGAGTGCTGTGGCATGGCATAGAATTAACATATTTAGACAACAAGAAAGAAAAAAAAATCCCAAAAATCATAATATTAAAAATATATAAATAAATATAACAATATCTCAATCCTCTGTCTTTTTACCAAATTGTGAACCATCAGTATTTCAACAATGAATTAATTTTTTCTAACGCTTTCTCCACTGGTCTACTGTATTAAAGGATTAGCCAAGGTTTGTGTCTACCACCATATTAGTATCGTTTTTTTTTTATTTGCAAATACAAATATTTTCCCCTCAATACAGAAATTAGTTACTTTGAAGAAGCTTCTGTTTTATTTGTCTATTTTTTAATACAAAAGCTGCAAATATCCATTGGAAAAAATGCAGTCGAAAAGAAGGCAACTGTAAGAAACATGTTTTCCAAAGTAGAGGATAGCTGCTGATTACCCAACATTCCCCAAAGATATTAGTAAGCAATGCAATGTTCGCACTGGCTATTCAACTGAGTTATTAATAATTGTAATTCTGTCACAAATGAAATGTTCTGAAATTATGCCTATAAAAATAGTGTGCTGAAGCACCTACAATTTACAGTAAGCCTCATTCATAAGACAGCAGATAGCATCTTAGAAAATTGAAGTTTAAATAGTCTTTTCAAACCTAATGTATATTAGAGATGTCACCATGCTGAACACACTTCTTTTTCACAAATTATGTAAAACTCATCATGACTAAAACGTGAAATCTGTCAACACCAGTCACAGATTTTAAATGACCACCACCAGTTACAAAATGTTTTTCTATTCATAGCAGCTGCTGGCAATGCTGAGAGACTACATGAAGAGCCCTGTTGCACTACACACACCCACTCCTTACATACTGCTAAGAGACAGCCCCTGTATTCCATAGGTGAAAATGTACTAAAAATGTATTTCTAGAGAGAAGCATTCCCTGAATGAAAAGCGGCCATTATCTCTATGCTACAAATAGAAAAATGAGGCATGCCAAATATCATGGGGGAAAATCTACTTGAGAGCAGTGCTCGGATAAAATGAGGTCTGAACAACATCTGCCCACTCTACTAGTGTAGCTGTGCACAGGAGAGAAGCATAGATGAGATGCTACCAACTTCCCATCCTTGCCAGGCCTTCAGGGCAGGAGACCAGGAGCATTGTGCTGGCTAACAACTGCTTATTGGGTTTAGATGTGGAGAAAGTCAAAGAGACTGACTGAGGGATCAGTGAGGCCCATGCTAATGACTCAGATGCAAAACCATTAACAAATGGGCTGCAACCTTGCAGGAGGAGCCCAGGGTTGAACCACTGAAGAGGAATGGATCTCTGCCCTGTGGGCCTGGGGCATCTGCTGGCACTGGATAGCCTCTCCCCTGAGCCTGTGCTGCTGACTGTGTCCATGAGCAGGGCCACTGCAGCTACGACACATGTGAATATACATATACACTATACCAAAAATGCAAGTGTTTCATGCTCCTCCTCTGCACACCGTGCCCCAGCTGTCCTTTTGTGAGACACTAAATTATTGCCTTGGACCAACTAAAGTGTGTGTGTGTGGGAAGGGACAGGTCGAATTTCACGGAGGTGAGGGGATGCCCTGTCCCACATCCCAGCCCCGGCAGGTCTCCTTGGGCAGCCCTGGAGCAGCTGTCAGTGAAAAGCATCCTAGGAGCACTGCCACACCACAGCTCGGAGCCCCTGACCCAGCCCCAGATTGGCTGGCACACTGGAAGTCCTGCCTGGGGGTGGAGGGGGTTGTGGACACAGTGGGCCAAAGCAAATAAAAGCAGCAAGGTTGTGTGGAAGCTGGACTTGCACAGGACTCTCTAGTAGTAACTACAATTTTTTTCTTTTTCTCTCTCTTTCTTTACTTCTTCTTTTAACCTTCTTTCTCATAATTTTGGATAACCTGAGAATGAATGGGTTGGATTTTGCTAAATTGTGCTAAATTGCACTAAATTGCTAAAGCAATATGTTGCTTTGTGGAATGCTTTATTTTGCTCGAATATTTTGCTTGAAACTTGAGCCAAGTTCCCTTATTTTCTAAAGTTTACCAGTAAAGTACCTCCTGAGAATACATGTGCAGTGTCTTCTCCTTTGTGCTCTCTCTTAAGGTGTTAAAAGAATCGAAGGCTCTTCTAGTATGTCCAGAAGGTGAATATTGTTGAAGTCTTGCATATTTTTAAAGTAAAACCCTCTGGTGAGCTTGTAGCTCAAGAGCTTGGGGTCTTAGACCTCTGGCAATACCTAGCCAATGCAGAAATGAAAACCTGTAGCAGTTGCCTCACCCTCAGATTCCCTGTGACCCCAACCAACCTGCAGAAGCATCACAAGATAGCTGTAGCAGAACAAAAAATAGGTTTTTCTAATACCCAATGCATTCCAAGTACCTTACCCACCAACTTGCTTCCTACAGCTTTTTCCTTTTCCCCAGGAAAAAAAAATGCTAGTATTATTTTTAACTTATCAATGCTACAATTAGTTTTATCAAGAAAATATATTTTTGATTTTTGTTACAGAGGGATATTTTGCTGAAATTTCTGTTATTAACATTTCCATTCTTGCACTGCAGGAAACCTCAAGTTAGAGATGAGAGATCCTGTCAAAAAAAAAGCTTCTTTTCTGATGATAGAGTACTTAATCAAGTGCTTAATTAATCTCCCTTCCTCACCTATTTCAAATTAATGTCATCTTACTCATCTCCAGAATGACACCTGCCAGTACAGGTGTTTTACTTGGCATTTCTGTGTGTGCTCAAGTTCTGCAAAATGAAAACAGAATTGGAGTCAGGAGACAATGCTAGAAGGGCACAAACCAGGACACCAGTGTGGTTGTTGCATACTCTGGTTCCCAAAGCTACTCCATGAAAAATATTATCCCTACAAAATTGCAGAAGAGAACTGGGAAGAAATGTCAAGGAATAGAAAGGGCAAAGCACTTTCCTGTCCTCTTTTTGAGAACTCACGGAGAGATAAAGGTAAAGGAAATTGCAAACCACAAGCAGAAAAGCAGAAGAAAAGTAAGAACATGGGGCTACCAACCACTTCTGCCATTAGAACACAGGGAAAAGCACAAGAGAGAGCTCTTACAAGACTCCATTCTTCCACAGTGCGTAAATGGTGATTATAAGAAGGACAGGAACAAACTTTTTAGTAGGGCCTGTTGAAGTAGGACAAGGGGTCGGGGTTTCAAACTGAAGGAGTGTAGATACCAGCTGGATATAAGGAAAATGTTTTTTACAATGAAATGGTGAAACACTGAAAGAGATTGCCCAGAGGGGTGGTGGATGCCCCATCCCTGGAAACATTCAAGGTCAGGTTGGATGGGGCTTGAGGAATCTGATCTAGCTGAAGATGTCCCAGTTCATTGCATGGAAGTTGGACTACATGACTTTTAAAGGTCCCTTCCAACCCAAACCATTCTATGAGTTGATGATTCTATGATCACTGCGGAAGCAACTATTTACCCTTGAGGAAACAATTAGCTAAGGAACTGGTTCAGGAAATGAAAAATAATGATTTATGAAGGAGATCAGTAGCATCTGGAGCAGTAAGACATTAGATCAGCTCAATGGATTTAGAAGGCCAAGATAAATCGGCTGAATGCTAAACTGTAAAAGAACAATCTGAAAAGGCTCTCTTCAGCATTTTCATATTTTTTCTTGCTTTTTATCACCAAATGATGAAAACAGAGTGGGCTAAACAATCTACCCAATAGTATCAAGCTCTTAAAACTCAATTTCCAGTGGCTGAACCTCAGCTACCTCCATGTCTGTTACCCTCTATATTCCAAATACTGTCATGCATCTTTTGCAATAAAAGGGCCTGAATGAATATTAATAAAAAATTTTTACACTGCATAATCTGCTCTTCTTTCAGCAAGTCAGCATAAAATACCATAAGGTTTATCTGGATTTTTTAAAAAAAAAAAAAAAAAAACTGATCTAGAATTGCAAAAATAGTAACAATTAAAAACAAATAATGTATTTATATTCTTGAGCTCTAGCAAAATAAAGCACAACACATTCCACCAGTTTCTGCAACTAAACTTATTTAAATTAAATGCAGAAACATTCACCTACGCACAGTGACAGCAAGAGATACGAGTTTATAACTCTGGTTACAAACCTTAGGGTAATTCCTCCAGGTTTTTTGGGTTGTTGAGGTCTGTAATTTATCTATTCTTTCTAACATGGAAATATGCTCCACAATTTCTACTAGACACTGTTGTAACATCAAATGCAGTGTGTCTGTTTATCAGAACAACCCATTAACTTCACTTATTTCTATCAGTTCTCTATCTTGCCTTGCTCATCCTACATCCTTTCTTTGATGTGCAAGAGTTTACTGATATCATAATTAAATTTAGAAATTTAACTCCATAAAGGACTTAGCTTTACCAGTGTAAACTTTATTTTTGGGCAGAAATAAAAAGCTTATTTTAGATTTCAGAAACCAATTACTTAATTTGAAACCGTGCATGTACAGTATCTCTTGGAAGTTGCTGAATGCTCTGTATTCCTACAGATGTCCTTCATAATGTTACAGTTTGCTAATGAAGAAATAGTTAGTCTGAACTATCCATCTGTTTTGTATCTTTATTAATTTTTCCCCAATTGTTCTGCAGAAAATTACAGTGTGCCATCACAAATCCAGTTACAATACACATAATTATAATCTTTGTTAACAGAATGACTCTAAACAATCCTCTGGAAATCTAAAATATTTATAAAATATGGGCACAGGAAAAAAAGAATAAGTTTAACTAACAGAAGTATTTTCAGTACTTGGTAAGGAAATGCTACTTATATATTAATCAGTCTTTACAGTGACTGACATAGGAAACCTTTAGGAAACCAAGTCAGGGAACCAAATTAAAGTGATCAAATGCTGTTTCTGAAATGTTTATTTAAATTATTTCTAAAGTCATCTGTGCCACTGTGCAGTAGTTATTATTAATAGGGAGAAACAAACTGTATGGGGTTATTCCTTTCGCTTATGATTAAAGAAAAAAAACCAAGTGACCAAAATAAGTTATACATCTTTTGACCAAGTGCTAGACAAAACAGGTCACAATCAAAGCCTTTACTTGAACTGTCAGAAGTTTCATTCCTTGTGTAGATTCAGTAATTGCAGTGGATTTACAGCGGAAACAGGCTAAATCTTATTGTATGGAACAGAACACACAACACTAAATTTTGTGATCTGCTAAGCACCTCTGAGCAGGGTAAGGAACTATGTTTTAACTCATATTCCAGCTGTGTCAACAAAAAAAGCTCCTGGCAGATTAAGAAAAGAAGTAAAGTTCAACACTGCCTTCTGTGTCTTGAAGCAAATACAAGATAGAGATAACAATTTAAAATAACAAGACAGATATTATCAATTAAGTTTGAATTAAGCAAGGCCATTTTTTTTTGCTTTTCTCTTAATATTGCCTGAGATAGAGCAGAGTAAGATTACTAAGATAATTTGCCATTAGCAAAGCTTAAGGTTGGACGCTTTCAGGTCTCTGTTAGGTGCATGCATTCCCCAGTGCGATGTTCTTTTTTCTATACTTAGCTGGAATCCCACTGAGCAAATGGATTGCACAAGAGCAGAATGAAATCAGGCTTTTAGTGTGACAACTTTTCTCCCTACACCAGCTGGGGAAAAAGAAAGAAGATTTAAAGTATAAAAGAATAATTATAAATAATTTCAGGGAATCTATTTAGTAGGTAGATGTGTAACAGGTTTTAGAAAACCATATCTGAGGTTTATGTGTAATCAACATTAACTAAATAATTACACAACACGATTGATTAAATTTCAAGAAGTAGGGGAAATAACTAAGCCACATACAATTTAAGTAAGTCACTTAACTCTCTTTTCAGCATTGTTTAGTCACCATGAAAACAGAGCAAATAAAATTAGCTACCATCCAACATCAGTATTTCTAAACTCTCAGAGCCAGGGGTAAAAAAAAATCCAGGGAAAATGCACTGTAACCTTCCATAACCTCAAGGCTGTGGTTGCATTTCACATACAGAATCACAGGAAGCCTTAAACTCAGCAGTACATTGGTGCCTTCTGCTATGACACTGAGGCATGAACTCACGGTGTAGGCAGACTCCCAGCTCCATGGGTATAATGTCTACAAGGTCTGGAAAAGCTGGGATCTACGACACCATAACAGGAATTCAGGCAAAAGTCTACAAAAACTCTCTACCAAATTAATCAAGACAAACGTGTTTCTGATTAAGTGTTTTGACTTGAGATGCTCAATGGCTTCTTCACCTCAGTCTTTATTTGAAAAACTGGCCAAGAACCAAGGGAGCTGACTGATGTCATTGCATGGCAATCTGAAGAGGTTCTTGAAGGCTGGAAGAAAGCAAATTTCACTCCTACCTTCAAGGGGGAGAAGAAGAAAGATCCACAAAACTACAGGTTGGTCAACCTCACCTCAATCACTGGGATGGTGATGGAGCATCTAATACTGGAAATTATTTTCAGGGACATGAAAGACAAGAAAATTAGCAGAGCAGTAAGCATAGATTTATGAAATGGAAATCATGGTTAACTAACCTAATTACCTTCAATAATGAGATAACTAGCTTGGCAACTGAGGGAGAAGCAGTGGACATTGATTATCTCATCCTCATTAGGGTGGCTTCTGACACTTTCCTGTAACATCTTCATGGACGAGCTGATGAAGTATGCGTTATGTAAGTATAGTGAGCTGGACTGAAAACTGGTTGAAGGGCCAGGCAGAGAGGGTTGTGATAAAGCAGTAGAAAGTCCACCTGGAGCCTAGCGCTGTACCACAGGTGTAAATACTGGGGCCAATACTATTTACATTTTCATTAATGACCTTGAAAATGAGACAGAGTCCACTCTTCAGAAGGTTGCAGATGATATAAAACCAGGGGTGGGTGAGGGAAGCAGCAGATGCACCGGATGGTTGTACTTCCACTCAGTGGGATGTCAAGAGGCAGGAGAAATGGGTAGAGAGTAATCTCAGGAAGTTCAACCAAAAAACCCACCAAGTCCTGAAACTGAGGAGGTATATGTTCACACAAGTGACAGATCATTCATAGAAAAAAAATATTTAGGGCCCAACTCACTGCAGCAGTGAAATATGCATTGCAACTGACTATACTAGATGGTCTCTTGTACAGTGAGCTGTTGTCTTGCTTGAATTCAAAGACAGGCAAATAATCTTGGTTACTGTTGTTCTTTGAGTTTTTTGTCACATATTGAAAGTTTTCAAGTGGCCAGAACCCCTCCGGCAATGAATGCTAATGAATATAATGATTCATTTAATGCCATGAATTAGCTTTACCCTTCAAGAGACAGTGCTGCTCAGTTTAGGGACTGAGAATATGTATTCTCTTGATATAGAAATTGTAAGCTAAATGTGCAGCCAAACAGGGAAATCCAGAGAATTTTCCACAGGTAAAATCATCTATATGGCTCTGATGATGCACACCTTTGGTGAAAAATAGACTATATGGCTGAACTGAATGATTTCCCTGCATCACAGATGTTAGAGCTTGAAGAAAATGTTGCGCCAACAAAGGTGAACAATTCTAATAATAACAGTACAGTTAAACATCAATACACCCAAAGTTCTTCAATTACTCCATTTAAGTTCTTCAGAAATAAACGTTCTAACACTGTTCAGGCAGGAGTTCTCAGCAGTAATGCCAATAAAGAAGCACAAACGGGTAATTTCTTTATCAGCTTTTTTACAGATTTTCATATATCATGAACACTTGCTGCTGTTTCCTGTGTTCGTGTTAGTTTGCTTTCACATTGTGTCTAGAGCGGGGAAAAAAATTATAAATGGGTGATTTCACCATGCACTACATCTGGTCTCAGTCAAATGTTATCATTCACTTTTTGTATAAAACAGTTTAAAGTACAGGTTGTTACAGAATGTTAATACACAATGAAAGACCTTGTACAGTGAAATGTAAGAGGCCACCAAGTGTGCTTTATAAATTGTCTTACAAAACCTTCTGAGCAAGTGTAATTAGATGTTTAAGACAGACAGAAAGAGTATGAGAGCCTGATTGCCATCTTGACAGCATAGATATAAGTCAACTCAACGAGTGAGGAACAGATAATTTGATGCAAGGCTTGTGCAGCAAGGATAACTGCAACACCTCTCATTTTAGTCTAAAAATATTTTAAACTGTGTGGTCTAGTCTGTTTTGAATGTTACAGACTTGAGTGCTAGTACTTGAATTTTACTGTAACTTGGGTTTAGTTGAGTTTTATTAGTGGCAACTGGATAACAAAGAAGTCCTTACCTAAGTGCATCTAAAATCTATAAACTGGATCCCAGAACAGCCTAAAAAGAACCCCCAGAACCAGATTTCTTTGCCTTGTTGGGGCTGCAGTGGGGGACGCATACAGGAAGTTGAAACTACAGGGCCAATGGAAACAGGATGGTAACTGCTGATGACCTTGAGGGATCTCTGGGACACAGTAAGATTTTCAGGTATACATTTAAACTTCCAGCACTATAGGAGTATAACCATGATGGATTTTGCATTGAGGTTTGACATTTGGATGTTCTATAGTAAATACTAGAATTATAAATGGCAGTAATAATTTGAATCAGCAGCAAATATTAATTTTTCACTTTAGTTTCTACTTTCCTTAACATCTTTCCTTAAGATTTATTTCAAAGAATTCAGAAAAAGGTAAATGAAGACTTATTAATGGATATAGTCAAAACTGGATTTCTAAACTTCTTTCAATCTCAAATGCACAATTGTTTTGTTGAGAGAAGTGTCCCTACAAAAATGTTCATCTGATATCCAAAAATTAAATATCATAATTTTTTGTCCACATAGCAGGAAAAAAATATTTTTTAAAAAAGGTTCTTCAACACTATAAAGTTTTTAAAGAGCTGCTTTGTGTAAATTCACAAACTATATATCTAAAATATAAAAATTCTTACATTCTAATTTCACATACAAAGGCTGCAATGCAGAAAGAAGGGAATATTCATCAATTCAGACTTGAAAAACTAGAGGACAAGCTCTAAACTAATTCAAGACTATTTTAATAAAGATTACTTAGATAAAAAATAAATAACATTATATAAGGTAAAGCTAAAAAATGCTTTCCTGTTTACTAGAAAAGAACATCTGCAAGGATAGTTAACTCCCAAGGGTAGCCTACCCTATGATAGTTTACTAAACAAAACTAGTCATTAATGAGTTTATGTTCTCTGACTCTTGCTTTAATTTTTTTCTTATTATTTTACACATTATTTTACAGTTTGATTTTTCCATCAAACTGTAATTTCCACTCATTGTTCACGCAGTCCTAAAATCACATGAAAAATAAAGATTTGCAAGGAAGATGGTTCAGTGACCACATGGTGTTCTTCAGTGACTGTTGGGTACCCCTAATAGAACACAGGTCCCCCTAATAATTAATGTACACATTAAAAAAAAAATTAAAGAAAGAAAGAAAGAAAATAATGAAAACGCTACCCTGCAAAAGTACTAATTTATCTTTATATTATCTAATAGTGGGCAATTCTTCTGTTTATTTGTAAGTTAACAGGCACGGACTTTTATTTCTCTTCAGAGTATTTTAATTTCATCAACAGTTTACTCCCAAGCCTGAACAAAATAAAACACATAGAGCTTGATCCAGCTTCTCTCACAGTGCAGGTGGGTCTTGCCATAAAGATCACTGAAAATTGTCGCATACTCTAAGTCTCAGGGTTTAGTCTTATAGCTGAACAGAGTAAACAAACTTCAATCTAAATTTCCCTCATAGGGCTTCCCTGTTTTTATCAGAAATTCTCTCTGATCCAGAAAACCATTTTCCTTTCCCCCAGCTTACATCCCTTTCAGAGTCAGACTTACCCATCTTTCAGTATAACTAGAAGACAATTGCTCAAATTGTATAGCCAGATTTTTGCATCTGAGACTGGAACTGCTCAGCAAAAGAATTTCACATTCTTCTTACAAAAATCAGAGAGGCTACTAGTCCACGCAGGATTAAACTGACTCTAGCTCAATAAGAAAATCACCTGCCAAGTTCAAAATCCTCCCAAGAACTAACTCCTCCCCGCCCACCTCGTTCCCCCCACCCCTGATGATTGCTGCAAAGTAGTTGAGTCAATCAATCAAGTTTAGTATTTGTGAAATAACTACTTTGTAAGAAGTTATTAGGGGATTCTCAGGTACACCACACCCTGACTGTCATGTCTGAAAGTCATTTGCTTGCAAAACAGTGCAAACTGAAAATTACAGAATATGTAAGAATACAACTGTAAAAAATAATTAACACATGCTCCATAATGTTAGAATAGCCCTTTAATACGTATAATTATAAGACTATTTCTTGTTTTATCTAAGTTTAAATTATATTCATCCCACAGAGAGCATGTTCGAAGAAAATTTCCATTCACTCATGGAACTAAGTTTCATTGGCTTCAAAGTATTTATTTCCTCTCCACTATATCATTACTTTCATGTCACTGTCAACTGAATATGCTCAAATATGTAATTTTAGGCTGTTTCATAAAGAAATATGTGAATAGGACATCTTCCCAACAGATTTTTTTAAATGACAGCTAATGTGAAGTAAAATTATAGTTACACTCTGATCCCATGTCCTGCAGCAAAGTCTTACAATAAATCCCACAAAGGGGTCAGCTCCTTCAGTCCATCTCTAGGTAAAAAACAACAACATCACAGCTATCAACATGTCCTTGGCTATAATTTTGACAGTTTTGACACTCAAGCCTCTAAGGTTTATCAAGATGCTATTGAAGTTGCACCTAAACAACACATAAAAATTTATGTCTCCATTACTTCAGTACCAAGAATTGTCAATAAATTTCTGTAAATACTTTTGTCTTTTAGCATAAATAATGTTTCTACTCCTTTACTGACACAATGTAAGTATGTATGGCTGCTCATGTACTTCACACACAGCGAAAGAAAGTTTAATTTGCATAACAGTGAAGGGCTGGAGACCAAATAGAGTATAATCACTATAGTTAAACAGACATGTTCACATTTTGCTTTTCACAGAGAAATAAACCTCTGGTTTGTATTTAGATATGCTCTTAGAGCTCAGAATGCTTGTCAAATTAACAGTATTGGAATATTTTGTCCAGCTGAGAGTACATTTCTCAATCAATGGATTAAAAAAAAAAAAAGGAAACCAGACCAACCAAAAAAAAACTCGACCCCTCATTTAAAATCCAAGTCAGCCTTAAATTACCACTGGGAGTTTATGTATATATATTCTTAGATATTCAGATATTTCTACTAAGAGCATAATATGCTTCTACTGCTAGAAATATTAATCACTAAGAATGCTTACTGCAAATTTGTTTTCAGGTTAGCCAGGAATATTTTTGTGGGGTAATTTCTTTCCATTTAAATAGTGCAGTGAAATGACAAAGTGATATTAAAGTCTTGGCTCTAATTTCAATAAAGTAATAAATATTTTTAATAAAAATGTGGAAAATGTTTTTCACTGAATTATGTTCTTATGTAACAAAAATATTTGTCCTACAAAAAGCTCTACTGATCTTTTAGCAACTGTGTGAAAAATTAAAATATGGTCACGAACCCAGCACTTCACGATCAGTCTTCCTTCCATTTCTTTTTGGACCCATCATAAATAAGGAAAAGTTGATTTTTTTGACAGTAGAGTTCAATTCAGATAAAGTCAAATGCATCTTCAATGCTTATCTGTGACACTTCTGAATACAGCTCTTTTCTGGAAGTCAGAAGGGAAAAATCAGGAGCTCTCAACAAGAACTTTCCCATACACCTTTTGTCATTTCTGCCAGAAATTAACTGGCAATGTCGCATTTCAGAGTTCCTACCTAGTTTCTCAGAAATACAGGAAAGCTGCAAATTCGAACAATAAAGGAAACTTTAAGATTAGGGGTTAAATACTTTAAATCTTTATTTTACACTCGTGCCTCTTTGTTTTTTGTTTTAATGATTTGGCTTATTTGAAGCAGTGATTATAGAACAGTAGAATTACTCAGTCTGGATAGGTCCTCTGCTCAAAGCAAAGGACAAAAGGATATCATGTTATTCAGGGACTTGTCCAGTCCAGTTCAGTATATCTTTGAGGTGGAGATTACACACCATACTGGGAATCCTGTTCCAGTATTTGACTGTTGTCATTATATTAATGTTTTTCTGACCAGAATTTCTCATTTATCACCCCGTACCCATTGTATTTTGCTATATTGTCATGCACCACTAAGAATATATCTCCATCTTCTCTGTATGCTCTCATTAAGCAGCTGAAGAGAGCAGTAAAGCTTCCCTGTAGCCTTATCCTTTTAAGGGTAAACAAACTCAACTCTCTTAACCTCCCCTCAGTCATCATGTGCTCCAATCCCCTGAGCATCTCAGTAGCTTCTCATGGAGTTCACTCCAAGACACCAAAAACATCAGTGTCTTTTACGTCATGAGGTGCTCAAACTGGACACAATACTCTGGATGCTGTCTCACAAGTGCTTAATAGAGGGGGAAAATTACTTCCCCTAGCCTGCTGGCTTCTTTCTTACTAATATTCTGCAGAATGCGGTTGGCTTTCCTTGCAGGGCTTTCTTTACCAAAGAAGTCCACTGGTGACCTTCATATCTTTAGCCTTTTTTTTTTTTTTTTTTTGGTGAATAACAGGTGTGCAGAACATCTGACCTAATTGCCTCACTGATCACCTGTGTCAAGAAATTCAAGAATTCATCTACTTACTCCTTTTGGGCATGCAATTTGTAGCAGATGCCTTCCACTATGT
>VZRE01016172.1:0-64522 GCA_013396775.1 Cephalopterus ornatus | reverse complement strand
GTGATGGTGGTTGGTTCATTTGGTTGCTTGTTTTTTTTGGTTTTGGGGGGTGTTTTTTCGGTCTTTTTTCCTGAAGATGTCATTCCTGACTGGCTTTCCTATCTTTAAGTGATCAGAAAGTAGGGCTTGCTCTTCCTTCACTTTGAAAGAATATCATATTAAACATCTCAGTGTTTAGGATCATTCGTTAGCTGAAGAAGCTCCATTTTGACATTTTGACAAAGATTTTATGTCAGACAATGGTGTACAGAATACTAGAACTAAACAGTTGCTAATTAAACTCCAAACATTTCAGTCATGCAGAACCCTTCTGTCTTATGATTAAAAAGGTAACTCTAAGACTTATAATACATATATTACAAGAAAAAATCCAATAAAATTTGTGCTAAAGATCCATTTCTAGTGTACTAAAAAAAAATTGTTTCTTTTTCAAATCAACTGTAATATAAATATTACCAACATATAACAAGATAATATTTGGTATCAACTAAATTATTAACTCATAAATGCCCTATTTGACCATGCAACACTGTGACGTTCCATCCAAATACTTTAAAATTCCCTGGATCTTTTAAACTTTGGGATGCATTTGGATTAGCAGGTAATATATGTTTGGGTTAACATATTTTAACTTAATAAAATTTTTTAAAGGGAGGAAAATAATTGCAAAGAGCTTGGATGGCCTCAATTCTCATTTAACAGAAACCAGATTTACAGGTTTAAGTCCATTAAGTTATATCTGGTTTCCACACTCACATGCAGAATCAGAATCAGACTCATGCAAGGCTGCTCCATCAGTTCTCAATAGCCCAGATGATTTTAAAGATAAAAGGAAATCACAAGAAGTCAAGCAATCACTCAGTGAAAAGGAAAATATAGAAGAACCCGAAAAAAGGCTAAAGATGAAGATCTGTGTTTTATCTTTTTACTGATAGGACACATTAAGCATGAAATTAGTGTCTGTGATGAAAACTATGGTAATATTACTGATTGACACAGAAGAAGAAATTTTAGAGTGTTTTGAAAGAACAGGTTGAATTTACAATGTGCTACAATTTGAAGAAAGGAAGGCACATTGCAAGTAGCACAGAAAAACATCTAATGGGATCACTGCAACAAAACCATCATTACTTTCTTTATATCAACTCCACCTAGTGTCACAGGGATATTGGTCCCAGACATACTCTCTGTTTAACTTGGTTTACATCAGGTTAGTACAGCAAAGAGTTCGGGTGCTAACCTGCTAGGAACAATCTATCCAACCGCAAGTGGAGGCTGTTTATCGCCTGTACACTGCTACTGTAGTATTACCGACACAGAGAATACAAACAGGAAGGAGAATGTGCCAGGAAAGCTGCTGTATGCTTCAGCAGTCCCCAGAAAATGGAGCAATGTTTCCATATCCATCAGACATGCCCTAAAAAGTGTGGACCAGCCATGATCTACCTCAATTTACACTGTCAGGATGATGTGCAGTCTATGCTCTGTGTTCCCATGTGGCATGTCCTTGTTTTGCTCTGTGACCCTTGGCTATAACATGTCAGAGAAAATCTTTGGGACAGACTCATATTACAAGCAAAAGGATATTTATGGACTTCTGTTCGGTCACCTCCCTTTATATGTCCGCAATCTTTTATAGGCCAACTAGCATATTTTATACAGTTGTAAACAGCATCCCAGAAAAAGCTTTTGTCAGTTAAAGGAAACTATTGTTAAAGTACCCAGTACAGATGAATATATACTTCAATTTCTTGAACATAATATATCAGAAAATATTTTCCAGAAGAATAAAAACATCATTCTTAAGGCAGATAGACAAGAAATAAGATCATTTCCTTTCCATCAAATAATAAGAGAATAAAAATGCATTAAAGTATTTATGTCTGGGAAGATATTTCAATATAAAAAAAAACTTACCCATTTTGGAAAATCCATAGGCGTGGAATATCTGAAACAGGAAAGAATTACACTGTCTTGAGCATTGAATTTAACTTTCCATTAGTTTATGATTAAATTATGCTGATGTGAAGGTTATTGTGCCCTTGAGCCAAAGTTTAACAGTCCACTTACAGTCTAGTAATAGAGATTTTAAGAAATGATGATTCTGTCATACTGCTGGTGTTATAATAGATATATTTGGATGACTGTTCACATACAAATGTAGTCAAATGAAAAGAGCATCATATCAATCATGATCTGCAACACACCATGGATTTTTTCTGGCACTTTATCTATTTAAATTACCTCTAAATTATAAATACTGTGAATATCAGCAGTTAAAGTAATATTAACCTAACAACAAAGGACATGGATAGCAGAAACATTTTGTTACTTCACTGTGACCTACAGCTTCATTGCATTTTACGATACTATTGCAAGACTTTTATTGAGGTGACATATCACATGCCTCAAATTGTATCCTTACTGACTGCGTGGCTTATAAGGCCCTGAAATAAGGTGTCCAATGTTAATTACTTCTTTTTTTTAACATCATAGATGTTTTGACACCTTCCTTGCTTGTATCCTACCCTAGTGATGTTTTCTTAAAAAAGTTTTTCTTAGGCAAAATGGCAACAACTATACTTCAAAACTATATCCAGTAGCAGCTACATGCCTTGAAAACCTCTTTTCCTAAGGACATTTTCTGCCTTTTCGGTTTTTTTTCCAAAATTATGGGAGGGAAGAAAAGCCCATCAAACCAGAAAGACTTTATTAAAAAATCTGTAGATAAGTAAAAATCATTCATTATCTAAACTTGTGGAAAACCTGTAGGACTAAATATAAGCATTTCTGTATAAGAAAAATCAAAGTTTCTCAAGTAAGCTAAGCTGTTCCTCTTACTAGGTCAACATGATCCATGTAACTCATCAGTGTGAAAAGGTTCAATTTCATATTCAATCTGTACTTAATGGCAAGAACATAATAAAGACAGTATATACAGGTCACACTTGCACCCTGCCCTGATCTGAGAGTAAATAAATGTATGGAAGAGCAGCTGTGGCTCTAAAAGCTCTGTGATTAGTTAAAACAACCATAGGAGCACAAGAACAAAAATCAGTCTGTCTCAATGTTCTCCCTCTGACAGTGGCTAAAAGAGTATTCTTGGGGAAAACTGTAAGAAGCATGACCTGTACAGAGAAATTGTTTCTAGAAAAGAGTAGCTTAGTACCTTTAACTAGAGGTTATGGTTGAACCATAATGTTAAATATTCTCTGGTGGAGCTCAGCACTATGAATTTCTTTTTGAAACCATTTATACTTTGACCTCCATGAGACTTGTAGCAATGAGATCCAGAGTTTAATAATGGAGACACAGTGTAAACTGTTCCCAGTTTACCTTCTCCACACAATATTTGCTTTTATGAACTTTCATTGTCTTTCCCCTCATCTCTTTTTCAAACCTGAACTCATAGACTGCTTTGTCTGCCTTTACAGCACCCTGTAGCCATGAGTTCCAGAGGAAAAAAAGTCCCACACTATTTACAATGGTACAAGCCCTTATGTTATCTTTCTAATCTGAAGAATTCAGGTCAATTTTTTAAGTAAGCTTCACTTTTTAATAGGAGGTTTCTTCAGACCTTTAATAACCTTTGCTACACTTCCGCGTGCCTTTCTGAGTTCTTTGTTTCTTTTTGATAAAGGAAGCTTAGAGCTTGCAGAAGTTTTTAAATTAGAGGCATGGCAGGGATTCTTAGTGGAACAATGATTGCTCTATTGGTTTCTCATTTCTTTTCAAATAATTCTAAACAGCATATTTTCTTTTCTGACCATTGTGGATAATGCAAGGAGCTTTTTAGAGAACCACTCAGAGTTTCTGCTATAAGAATATTGTTTCAGAGGCATGTAGCAATGGTAAATCATGCAGACCTGTTGTCATGTGAGAGAAGCTAATTACTGTCTTTTCTGACCTCCATTCAAGAACCAATGATAAAATACATATATTTATCTATCTTGTATCTTTAGATGTACCTTTATAGGCAGACTGATATAAAATTAAGTTTTATGTAAAACATACATTTTAATTTGAATTACACTTTACAATGAAATGTACACATTGAGTTAACAAAGGTGAGGAGCGACAAGTCAAAAGTTGTTTATTAGCTAGTGAAGTAGACAAAATTACATCTGATTTAACAGAGACACATTAACATTTCCATGGATGTGGATTAATCTACTTCTTTACTTTAAGAGACATGACAAGACATGACAATATCTTGCAGAAGAAAAACATAAAAAAAGTTTTGAGGAAAGAGATTTTATGTCTGAAACTTTGGAGGATTTCAAAGGAGAGATTGGCTATAAAAGCTAACATGCATCACCAAGACAGTCTGCTCTCTAATAATGCAACATGAGGAGCATGATAAGCAAAAATAGAAAATCGCTGACAAGCACCTTGTCCTGGCAACTTATCACAAATCACCTAAATCTGAGAAAAAGGAAGAAAAAGATAGCTCTTTCTCACTTTTACACTAAAGCAAGCAAGTTAAACATAGTTTTGCTTCCACCACCCAGCCTTGTAAACTTCTGAAGCTGTTTTGCCGCTTTTGCATGTTGTAAGAAAAAAAAATTATTCTCCATTTTACTTACCAAGGAGTTAGATATATGGTAGACTCAAACAAAACTGATAAGTTGTTAACAGTAAGACTTTCCTCCCACAAAAGTGAAATACATCTATTAAACAAACTTCCTAGCAGAACTCAGACTCCCAGGATAATTTTCTGAGTATCCAAAGCATAAAAGGGTGTGTACATTTTCATCTACTTAAAGCAGTTAAAGTAGTGGCACCTGGAGTTGGGTGGGATGAGATGAGATGAGATGCAATGGGGTGAGGTAGGTTGGGATTGGAAGGATTTTGGGCAGGGAGGGCTGTCAGAAGGGTGACTAATGTTTCCTGTAACTGTTGGTAGTCAGGTTGGTTTTCTGTACTGGGGACTCTGGCCTTGTAAATGTCTTGTAAATTTTCTTCAGCTGCTCACTGTGATTGGATATGAGAATTTTTCAATTCATTATTCTTCATCCTTATGACTTTACTTAATGAGGTACTGGAAAGCAGAGATCTATGCACAAAATTGTGGGTGTAACTTTTCTACCATTGAGAAATCTGCTCACCTATCCCAGTGTTACGATTCTTATTCTTCAGTCATTTCTTAATCCTTACAAGAAAGCCTCTCTTCCCTCTCATACTTTTTGAGGTTTTTTTGAACAAAAGTATCTCACACACTCACTGATTCCTCCCAATACACCTGCTTAATGCATCTTCTTTCCAAGTCACCTGTGTGGAACATTTTTTGCACGTGTTTATTCATCATATTCTTTATTTTAGTTTTTAACAAGCTGCCTGATATTGAAATGTGGTCTACAAACACTTTTCATGTTTTAAATTTTATTTTTCTCCCTCCTTTCCTTGAAAGAGCTTTTAGATAAGCAGTAAATTATGTCCCAATTAGATATTTATCAGTTTACTTTTTGAGTGCCTGATGAACATTTGGGCCAATGTAGTTAATTCCATATTCCTATATTTTTGTTTTCAGCAACTTCAGAGTCTTTAATATCTAGATAACAGTCACAATTCTTGTCAGAATAGAGGTCTAATGACCTTTCTTTTGACCACATCTTTCAGGCTAGTTTCTGGCCAGATACATTCAGTGATAAATGCACTGAACTACAGTTTTTTATATTATACAACACTTTGTCTGGATATTCAAGTGAATTAAATTCTTATCTTAATATGAATTAAATGTGTCTCCTTTTCAAGCTAAGCCAAAAAGTAAAGCTAAAATATCGTGATTAATTAGCATAGACTAATTAAATTCTTCACTAACTGTTTCTGTATATGAATCATATAAAAGGAGGATGTCAAGAGGACAGAACCAAACTCCTCTTTGTGGTGCCAAGCAATTGGACAAGAGACAAAAGAGAGAAACTGATGCACAGAAGTTCTACTTGAACAGACTTCTCACCTCGTGTTGATGGACAAAATGAGCACTTTTTAACTTTAACTGGTCTAAAGTATGCAGCAAGAGCATTCCCTTCTGGCCATACTTCTTCTCTTAACACCAAAAAAATATTAAAGATGGATGAGGTGAACTCTGCATAGGTGTCTCTCTACTGACTCGGAGGAAAAAAATACTTAATATATTTATGAAGATTTTATGACATTTTTATAAAATTCAAACAATAGTCCTTTCACTGATTGCCAGCCTTCGATAGTGACACAAACTGAAAGATATTTTTAGAATTAGTATAAAGAGAACATTTGTATATCAATTACTTGCCAGGTAAATGCAGAGAAGTAAAATGGCACAGCAAAGTGTCAGTGAAACAGTTAGATTAACCACAAAAATTAAAGAACAGCTGTGGAAAGGGAAGCTATCTTTTTTTTTTTTTAATGAAAAATGTAAATTAATTTCTAAGCATTTAAGTAAAATACAAATATAATGATTACATATACCAAAATAAAATATTTTAGCCAGCTGAGACAGCTATAAAGAAAGCACCTATGTACTGAAGAAATAAGCAGTCCGTTTTTACTTTTGAGAATGTTGTATAATGGCATACAAATATGACTGGTGTGCACAGGAAGCAACATATCATCTTTCTAAGCAAAAGGGTTTTTAGGTATGTTCATGTGTTGTTTTACAACACAATCTGCCCAGAGCCATCGCAATACTAAATCCTATGTGATTTTTTACCCTAAGGCCTCATATAATTTTCTGGAAATCAAAAATTATCAGAATAAATTATTTCTAGCTGAGCTTCCTCTCATCTGAAAGTTCAAAGTTCAATTACTATGCAAGTGGTATTTTTTTCCTTATGTGAAATAGCTAAAATAGAACAAATAAAAACCAATACAGAGATGAGAAATGACATTGCTCTAATGTCAGAATGTAAAGATACAACTGGATCCAAGCCAGCAACGAGTGGTTAAGGAGAGAAACAGGAATCATCAGGAAACAATTCTCTTGGCTGTTGTGGGTATCTGACAAAGAGCAGCTGAAACTCAATTTGGGGTATCCATTTCTCTCCAACAATTATACTGGTAGCATAAGGAAATTAACTGCCTCTAGCTTTTAGATATCTGAATTTAGGTGAGATGAAGCATGTCTTTATTGACTGCTACACAAAGACATTGTAGTTAAATGAAGTGAACAGATGAAAGTGGGTCATTGGGGACAGAGAAGAAAAGATAAGACTTATTTTTTCTAAGGTCATTTTAAAAATAAAAGCAAACAAAACAAAAGACACAAAAAACCAAACCAAAACAAAAAAAACCCACCACGTCCCAATGACCACACTCCTGTCATAGGAACCATGTTACCCTCTACACATTTTGCACCCACAGAATACCTGGTCTGCTTTGGTTTTACTGGTGTTGCACTACCACAAATGTATGCCACCCTTCCCCTTTCTCCACCAGCAGGTGAACAGTAGTGCTCTTCATGCAGAGATGATGTATGGTGTGTATTGTACCGGGTATGTGCTGTTAGCAGGGGCCCACTGCCTCTGCTTCCAGGTGACAAGCGGGGGAAGTAACAGTGTTTGCCTAAAGCAAAACATCCTCTCTGCTTTTCTTCTTGGGGTAGAAAGCTATTTATCCTTGCATTCTCAGAAAAAAATTTCTGTAACATGGGGAATGTTTTACAAAGCAAGTTCTTTACAAAATAACCTCTCTGTCTCTTCTCATGTAATTGCATGCTTCCCTTCTCTAAAGAAAGAATTGTGTATAAGTAGATTTTACTGGTTTAGGCACTCTTCTTCGTTTTATCCAACACCATGCAAATCTCATTCTTCCAGGTGCAAAGCTGCCTTTTCTTTTAGTCCTTGCATTTTATCTTTGGTCACTTATCTCCAGAACCTTGTCCTTCCACCCTTCCAGGTTCCCTCAATCTCTTACTGCTACAGCTCCAGAGGAAGACTGAAGCTGGAGAGGGGATAGGAACACAGACTTATACATAATGTTTAGTACAATTGATATTTAGACAAGGAATTTGCCTGCAGCCAGTAGGAGAATGAGGTAGATTAAATTAGTTTGATGTTGTAAAGAAGTGAGTGACATTTTTATACTTCAATTAAGTGAGACTAGCAACTAGAAAAGAGTAGGAATGCAAGGGCAGGTGGAGAAAAAAAAAAGAAAGGAAATTAAATAGAAGCTTGCATGAAAAGATGAAAAAATAATATTACTTTTCAGATTCTGTATTGTGAAGCAGGGGATTATAACAGGATGAATATGAAAATGTGAAGGTAACAGGAAACATAAGCAGGACTTCAATTACAATACGTTTCAAATGACCTTTTTATCTTGGAGTCTGCAACAGAGAATAATCTGTCAATCAACAAAGCTAATTTTAAAAGAGCATTCTGGGTATTACTGTTATCTAATGCACCTTGTTTAATATCCTGGTTTTTTATCAGAAGCGATATATCAGGGGTCAGATTCCCTTTCACTGCACATGCTGAGTGTAGTCACGCTGACTTCAAGGAGACAGTGTAGCAAATAAAATGTCACTCAGTAAAGCTCAGACATGACCAAATGTATTTGTCTGTATATCCAGTCAAGGTGCTAAATACAATATAGGAAAATATTTATGAATTATGCCCCCAAACATGCCAATACTTTTTTATACAAAGAGATACTGGTGTATTTCAATGTAAAATCATGGGGATCATAGATCAGGTTGTTTCTATCCAAATTTAGGCATGTATGGGAGATGACTCAGCAAAAAACCCTCAAACAACTAGAGCGTCCACATCAGTCATGGAGGGATGAAGGTTTCAAAAGGGGTGGATTCAGATCCAGTGTAGTTAGGCCTCTAATTTTTCTCAGTGGGATAGTACAAGTTCCCAACTATGACAAATAGTGTCTGTCCGCAAAGGTACCTTCTTTCTTTTTAATACATTATGATTCTGCATTGTCTTTAATATACACTTCTTTCAAATATCTTTGACATTTTTAAAATCACAATCTAAACTTTAACTATCAAGTGTAAATAATATTAATGCACATAATATTAATGCCAAAATATTCCACTTGCTCAATTAGTTTTTTATAAGATGATTCCCTACATTCAATGTTATCAGAATATTATGCTCACAGAAATTATGAAAGAAAAAGTGGCTTCTAAAGGTGCCTATCACTCTCACTACCTGAATAATAAGCTTAGATGACCCATTTAAATTAAACACCTAACCTGGTGAAGTTAATGTGTGTGTTGACTCTTGCATCATGGGAGTTTAGAAGCATCCAACTTTAACAGACATACAGAAGAAGAAAATGTATATAGCATTTAATAGTATCTGACAGATTTGTGAATGCCCTTTCCTATGACACGTATCTCATGTAATGTGGAATGCAATTTTGCAAGAATAGCCAACTTCTACTCTTCATATCATCTGTTTTTATCAGTGTCAGTGCAAAGACAAATTCCTTGATCAGCCCTCTGACCAAAAAAGTACTAAAAGCAACCTTGCACTTTGATTTGGCTTTTTTCTCTCCTTTCTCTTTACTAAAATGTATTTACATTCTGTAATTCTTATTACAATTAATTTCTCCCCAGGTTTTCTTGTGTTTGGAATCATAAATTCAGAACATTCTGCTTTAGTTGGAGTATGTGTTACTTTTACTCTAGTTACAGTTAAATTATCATCATGTTTTTGGTGTAAGTGATACAAGCTAGAATGTAAACACCACAAACTTTTCTTTTACCTTTATTGTATGTTAGGTGCAGAAATATAATTTACAATACTCAAATATTTCAGGCTAATGGTGGCAATTAGGTTTTTCAACCTAACATTGTTTATTTCCCCAGCTGGTGTGCTTTTATCCTTGTAATCTCCACAGTCATGCAGTGTGTCTGTGTGCTTGTCTTGTCCTCACAAGAAGATTTCTGTAGAAATCAGACAGTGTGAAATGCAAATGGCTTTCCGATTGACTAGACTTGTTTGAAACTAACTTTTGGATTATTAATGGAATCCAAAGTTCTTCCACATCTGTACGGTAGAATTAGTGGGTTTGCTGGGTCACAAGCATGTGATTATTTGAATATATCTCTGTTAATTTGTAAGATTTTTGTGTAGAACTGTCCTCCTTTGTACACATTCACACAAAGAAGAAATCATCATGGCCATTTGTTATGGAGTGCTTTCTTCCCCCCACTCTTTTCTAATTATAAAGTGATGGCAATTGGTTTTGACTGGTAAATGTATTAGTTTGAATAGCAGCAATAACAAAGGTGTTAAAAGTATTCTTCTGTATGTTCAAATGTGGGAAAGGCATAATGTTTTATTGTTCCGCAGGGAGTTATAACAACTGCTTTAAATGTAAAGCTGCAACGAGCATCTAAGCAACTATCTGAACTCTGGAGAACAATAAAGTGCTTTTAAACTCACTTGAATAAGTTCACAACCTAAGGGGAAATAGTGAAAGTGAGAAAAAATCTGAAACATCACTCCAATTACTATGATTCCTAAATGCTCACAGATGTTATTTGTGTTTAGGAAGCCAGTTCGCCTTACCCATGCTACCTAATTACTTTCTAAGCCTTTTCCTTTTAGAATCAAATGAAAGCAGACATATACTTGTAAACACTTGGAAAATTTGATATATAATGTTATACATCATGTTTTAATCCCTTGGGACAATTCAGTGATAGAAATATCCTTCTACAGTGGATAATCTTGCTGGTTTTCTCCTTTTGATCAATGTGTTTCCATCTGTGTTCACATATATGGTGGGAAATTATTTTGTTGCACAGGCACACAGAGTTTGTTAAAAGCTAAAAACCTAACCGTTGTGGGTTGATTCCAGTAGGCAACTAAACACCATAATCTGCCCGTGTCTTTCCTGAATTATGGGGACAAGAACTGAACACAATACTGCAGGTGTGGCCTGACAAGCTCTGAGTAGAATGGGATGGTCACATCTCTCTCTCTGCTAGCAATGCCTTTGTTGCTGCAGCAGCGCTCTGCTAACACACGTTCAGCTTCTCCATCAGGACTCACAAGTCCCTTTCATCAGCGCTGCTCCTCAGCCACAGAGATCCCAGCCTACGCTGGGCTCTTGGGTTATGTTGAACCAGGTGCAGTCATAGGTCTGTACTTTCCTACCGAGAAAACCAAGTCAAATGAATAGATTATGCCACAAGCATAATCTAAAGTAACTTGAAATTTTCACATGAAAAAATGGTAAAAATGAAAAAAAAAAAAAACCAAACAGGTTAACAAGTATCTCAGATAATACTAAGCTCTTGTGACCAAGCAACAACAATTTCAGAGCCCTACTCACTAACATTGAGAATAAAACAGATGAGGTAGGATTTAGTTCTCTAAACACACAGCCAAGCTGATTTTCCTAGGATATCCTGCTTGGCTTACAATTATGTTCCTGGAAGCATCATGTGTTACCCATAAACCCATTATTGTATCTTCCAATCCAATGCAATCCTTTCAGCTAACATGGAATCTCAAAAATGTCTCTGCTTAGCCAAATTCATTTTTTCTCACAGTTTGTGTGCCCCTTATTTCTTAATCTCCCTCTGTGTTTAGTTTAGAATTCACCCTGACATAGACATCTAAAGCATTACATTTTTATGAGACATGGAGTTTACAGGAGACCTGTCCCACTATGGACAGTAGTTAAAGACCAGGTAAAATTTTCTAGTGTACCAAAAGTGGTACAAAATTAATATCTGTGAATAAATGAATTTTTTCCATGGGAATTATACCCCACAAGATTATTAATATCACATACATTAATCAGCTGCTCTGAATATTCCCCTGGCAAGGCACAGAAATTCAGTGACTATATACATCCTTCATTGACCACTGGAGACCTAAAGGGTTTTTTTCTGTGGCTCTAAGAAGGTGATGGAGACAGCGTAAATCCATCCTCAATAAACGGAATGTGTATTTTGGCCCAGCAACTATGTTGTGCTAGGGTTCCACTGTATCCCATTGGGGTTCAGAATAGTTCTCTAGCAGCAAATGCAGATTTTCTACTAGTTCTGTGTGTGGAAAACAAGGCCACAGCATTGATATTGCAGGCTGATAACTAAGTAACCATTACCAAACATACAGGAGAAATACCCTGGAGACCCTAGGTCCATTGCCATTGCTGTTTGATTTGGTGATATGAAAAGATATATAGCTAAGGTAAAACTACCATAGTTTGTCTCCTTCAATAATCAACAGCATCAAATAAGCTCAGAAAAAGCTGTAATGATACACCTTTACATTAAATAACTAATGTTTTAGATCAGTCATATGCTTTTCCACTCTTGCTACAACTGAGATATGTTAAGGTCTGTTTTATATTAACATATTATTTCAAATCTAGAATTGTATAGTAATCAATAGGTATATATCAGCCATGGCTACTGAAAGATTTTATCATTTGGATTTTTTACATCTATATTTTATTTCTTCTTGCTGTATCCCACAATTTACTCTATGATAATAGGGTAAACAATAGTTTGTTGAGGTGATAGTGTTACTGACGCTTTGCTGCAAACCACAATAACAAAAGATTTAAGGAGACAACTGAGGCTTCGACAAAGTCAGAAAGTCTAGAGGGCAAAATAAGAATTATGAAGAAGGATAAATTACTTGAAGTTGTCATGAATTTACACATACTGGTGATTTGTACATGAAAGATGACACTGCAAAGTAAAGTTAAATTATGCTAGCAACACAGCTTTAAGGTAAGCCAGGAGTGACTCAGGAAAAAAAAGAGTCCATAAACATACTGAATGATTTTCTAAGTATATTTTGACATGGATCCTCCTCAGTCTGCTTTATATTCAGTTATGGAACTTTGGAAAGATGGGAAGATACATGAAGAAATACAATGTCATTGAAACAGAACAAGAGCAGAGTTAGAACACTGATCAGGGAATAAGTTATCATCTATGGGATTGATTGAGTCACTAATTGTAGTATCAGTCAGTGTAGATGTTTCTAGAAGTACTGAAATCCCCTCCTGTTGGCTATTAAAAAAATTTGGAAGTCTAGCAGTTACATCTAACAATGCAGTCTAAACATAAACTGATGGACAAAAAGAAAAGTATCATTTTGAAAGGATAAATCAAACAGTACTACTGGCCAAAATTCACTTGTACGCTATTCACTCACATGTTTGTGTGAGTTTTGTGGGGCTCCTGAGATGTAGACTGAAAGTGTATCTGAGGAATATATTGAGTATGTAGAAAAAATATTAAGGGACCATTACTTAGGTTCTACTCAAGGTATATGCTGAGATGTTCAACTATCTCAAAGACTTCTTTGAACATTTCATTAAGCTATAGTTTTTTGTTATCAAAGTTAGGTTAGAAAGTACAAATTGTAATGAAGAAATTTGTTTCTTAATTTAGAATATTATTCCCAGAGGGTCTGAGATTAAAGAGAAATTGTGTGCACTTTCATCTCTGTAATACACTCTCTCAAAAACAGTCCATGCGATATATGCTTCGGTATCATTTGTAGGATGTTTATGTGTAATATATTCTATATTGTTGTCAAATAACGTCTTAACATTTGAAAATAGTATTTTTCGAGTTGCTAAATGTGGCTGAAGGACTGTTTGGGAAAATAGTCCCTTCTTCTCATCCCATGCAGCAAAAAAATTAATTGGAGGAAAGCAAACATGTTGATGTTATAATGAAATGTGAATGCTGTGTGATTTACATGAGGAATTGGTCTTGAAAATACATTCTGAATTATGCTATGTAACCTCATACAGTTGCATAGTCCATCACCAGACTTTATCTGGGAAAGACAGGAGCTGAAGACATTAAAATTTAAAAGGCACATTTACAGAGAATATGTAATGAGTTCAAGAAAGATGATTGCAGTCAACTATCGTACAGAACATGTGTAATGAAAAAATCAGAACATATTTCTGGAAGAGATAGAAAGAGTAAAATCTTTATTAATACTCATAAAATCTAAGTGTCAAAAAGCAGCATAGAAATCAATGAGATTAAGCAATAGTAAAAAGGCAGATGTCAGGGATTTCAAATGCAGATATGGTAGGATAAATGGAATAATGTGCACATTTCTAAAGCAAGCAGATCAAGTGAAGCAATTGTATAATGTGAATAGTTGGCACCTGGAAATTCACAAGGAGAAGGAGAACAAAACTAAACATTGTTCTTCCCAGACATAAACTAAATAAGAACTTCTTGTATGGATTAACTTTTGGGTAAAGTGTAGGGACAACATGGCAGTAATTAAAAACAATAAATATTTAAACAGAAAAAAAAGATTAAACAAATTTCTAAAACGAGAAGCAGATTTCTACTGCAGACTGAATGTATTAAACTAGATTCTTAGTATGTCAGGGGAGTTTCATTACCTACACTGGACCCAGGCCCTAACATGGAAACAATATGGCTGGATTGAAAAAGCAGCATTTTCCCCACCAAGTGATATACACCTGCCATCCTGTCAGTACAGGTATAGATTGACAGCTGCCTCTGCCTCTCTTGTAAGTTCATAAAATATATTGTTTGTGTTTAGGTATTTATTAAAAAAAAGTTTCATGTGTCTTGAAAATGTTTTGGAAGCATTAAATGGAAGAATATTTCCTTTGCACGTGCAAAAAGATTTGGGGAAGAACATTAAAGTAAAAAATCAATAAGAAATTATCAGCGTAGTAATATCAGGGAAACAAAATTCTTGTTTGTCCAGGATTGGCAAGAATAGAATAAACAACATAACCTTTAAGTTTCTGTACCTGATGTAATTCATCAAGAAACTCAGAATCTCCTTGCCACAGAGCAAAATTTTGACAAATGGAAGAATTTCAGAGGGCCAATGTTAATATTTACAAAATATAAACTTAATATAAAGAATAATATATAAAAAAAGAAAACAGCAAATTTCCCGTAAATAAAATGTTAAAAGCAATATCAGTGATTAATGCAGGGTTTTAGCAGGGAAATATCCTAAAGGCTCTGCCTAGTCATAAATACTTCAACTACTTTCATTTTTGTGAAATACTTGATATGGCAGATTGATATGGCACCATTGGCTGCATGTTTTGCAACAGTAGCAACATAGACAACCCATAATATTCATCTGGAGGACCTGACAGACTACATATACAAGGGAAGATGCTAAATATGGACAGGCAAGCTGGGCCTTTCATTTCACTATGGATATTT
Organism: Cephalopterus ornatus; assembly: GCA_013396775.1. NCBI lineage: Eukaryota > Metazoa > Chordata > Aves > Passeriformes > Cotingidae > Cephalopterus > Cephalopterus ornatus. The sequence continues at coordinate 49,365 of VZRE01016172.1, read as the reverse complement.
GTGCAAGTGATAGATTGGTCAGATCCTCTTCCAAATAAAAACAGAGGATAAAAGTCCCTAGTGTTTAATAAACATGAGAGGTTTGCTGATCAGAACAGTCACAAAGTTCAACATATGAGTCTCTTCTGCAGAGAAAAGTCTCTTCTTCTGTTGTCGGACAGGTTTCTTGCACTGCTGGGAATGTGCACAAAATTCTTCAGTTCACAGCTTCACCATAGACTGTCGATGTCTAAATTATATTAGAGATATAAAGCCAAGGAATGAAGGACACAATTTCTTTTCTTGGAAATATATTTCCAAAAATATCAAGATAAATGGGTAAAGATGGCCTTCAGCTTTGCTTAGAAAGGACACTGAAAGGTGAAGATCAGTTTTTTAATTTAATCCGGTATCCTATGGGTAGCATTATAAGAAATGCCACTCAGTATATAGGCATAAATGGTATCTACTGCAAGGATATGTAAGCAGTAAATTTACACTTGTAAATCACTCCAGGATCTAAAATTATAAGTCCAAGTGATAAAGTAAAATGTCAAGTTTCACTAAGTTCTGAGCCAAAGGAGATAGAAGTTAAAAAAATTGTACTCTGACCCAGATAATGTTTTTATTTTAAGACATTTTGAATTTCTTCTTTCACTGGGAGGTGAACTCCCCAATATAAGAAACTGAGATCTTTGGGAACAACTTGAACCAATCACTTTACTTGGTTTGAATGAAACATAATTCATATATTCATTTTTAGAGAATAAAAGGCTACAAAATCTTGGTTCATGGAGATAATCTTTAATAGGATGGAATTCTATCAGGTCTGAAATGTCTACTCACTTTAGCAACAGCCTGTCATCAGCTTTCTCCTGGGAAATCAGTTGGAAAAGCTCAGGCTTCAGCGCATGGACCGTAGGGGTAAAGATAGCAGACCTTCTCCACCTTTTGTTGTTGTTGTTCTTTTTTTAATTTTTGTTTGGTTGGCTGTTGGTTGGGGGTTTTTGGTCTTTTGTTTTCAGGTTATTTTTTGGGTTTAATTTGTAACTGGAAAATAAATTCACTGACTTGTTTTGGTTCTTAACCTTAAACTAAGAAAACATTTATAAGCATCATCTTAATAATGATTCCTAGAAGTGGGCTTCTGAATAAATTATACCTATTATAACATTTCAGAGAAAATTATTCTGAAATACTCAATAAATTATTTAGTGGCAACATTTAACAATGTGGTTCAAGTGATGACTCTTAAACGGCTTTCAATCAGGAAAATTTCCTTTGCAAGGGGGCGTGCCATCTTTTGCAAAGATCCAGAGTTTGCACGCAGATTTATGATGTATACTCTCTGTGTTCACAACTAACATATGCACACACTCAGAGTTTGTACAAAAGTGGTCTACCCAGCGTAGCATGGCACCACACTTGCACCCCCGAGAACAGATGAAGGGCCACGGTACTGCTATGTTAACAAGTTTATTTCAATCCCAGATGTTACCAGGTTACACTAATGTCTGCCATATAGAGTGAAAATATGCTTTTTGTTAGACAGAAACCATATCAGGTATGCTACTAAATATCCCTACTACATTTTTTTTAATTTAAAAGCATGCCCATTAATTAGTTTATTATTTAAAATCAGTTAAAAACTCATGGCTTTTTAAGAATTTTGGCATCTGTGTCCGTCTTTATTTAATTTCAAATTATCATGGAAATGGAATAAACACGATGTTTAGTCCTTCTGTCATTAATATGCATTGAAATTTTGTTCATAAACTGCATTTGGGGAAATTAAGTTGTAATTTAGCTTCTCTCTAATTGTTATTCCATAAACTACAGGCAGGTCAGGGGAATAGCATATGTAACTCATCAGTTACATACTGTGACAACAGGGGTAGTACCTAGTCACCCTTACTTTAGTCTTTAAAACTAATTTGCATGCAGCAATTCAATTTGCTTCAATGAATGACTGCTATTAATGTGCCAAGGATTCTGATTTGTAGGTTTTTCATTCAACTCTGGCTGCTTTCTAAAGGTTCTGTGGTCAATTGCTTTTTAGGCACTTGGGCATGAATAACAATTTACAGCACTGCTGCCTTGTCAATCCTGCTTAAATTACTCAGCATCAGGGAAAGAACTGAAACAGGAGCACAGGGAAAATCTTTTGATGCGAGACAATACACCAGTCTGCAGAGACCTGAGAACTGTGTTTGCCCTCCCTTTAGACTGCAGACTACTCCAAAACCCAGGAGAGATAATACGTGGACAAAGAAAATGAAAAGTCAGGTTAATCCCACTTGACATTATAAACAGTAACATAAATTGGTGCTCTCTCTTGCCCATACCACAGGCATTAGTTAAGTGATCACTTCCAGGTTATACCATGCTCGATTTCCTCGAAGGGTCACTGGCTCACTGGCTTTGGTATAACCATAAAAGCTCCCAGTTGAATTAATTATGAACATTTCCATTCTAAACCAAATTTTCATAAAGGATTTTTTCTTAAATGATATTGAGCAATAGAGTATACTAGATTCATCACGTTACATTATTTCATATTATTTTGGATTTTTTCACAATATGTATTTTATATATAGACTTATTATGCATTATGTATAGCCATGTATATTATGCATATGTGAATCTATACACATAAATCATTTAAGATTTTTATTCAATTCATTATGTGTATTTGAGGAAATTTTAAAATTTATTTACATTTTGAAAAATTCAAGTTAATGAAATAGCTGTCTGGGTGACTCAGATGAAAGGATGATTAGCTAAGTTTTTTAGAGCATGGTGCTAATAATGCCAAAATTGCAGGTTCGATCTCTCCTCCATTCACTTCAGAGTTGGACTTGATGATCCTTATGGGTCCCTTCCAACTCAGAATATTTTGTTACTGCCTGATAGTCCAGATGGTACTATTAATTACTATTAATCACCTGTATACTACTACGAATGTAAGTGCCATTGTGTGAAAGATAAATTCAGTGGACTGTGGAGATCACAATAACATACCATACAAAAGAAACAAAGACAAAGCATGGAACACATGGGAAACTAGAGATAGAGAATAGTGACGAGTAATGTAGAGAGGACTGCCTATAAAAACGAGTGCTCCGAAACAGTTTGAAGGAAGAGATGAAGGTATGTGGTCTGTTCACAGGGCTGCCAGAGACCTCTTGAGTCAGCTCCCTGCAGACAAATCAAACATGAAATCACTTTCATAAACCATCCAAGTTCTATCTTTAAAGCATTTGCGGGTGAATTGCCCTCAGTCACTTCTGCCTGGAAAACTGACCCAGAACTGTGCTCTGAGAGTGAGAACCACTGTTCACATTCCAGCTTCAACTCAAACTCTTCATTTTCCTAAAAAACCTATGTCCCTTCTCTTCAGATGTTGTGATTTCAGTTCATTCTTCCTTAATATATTGATCGTGGAACATGATATGAGATTTGAAATCTCACCAGGGCCTTTAAAATTACATAGAGGTTTTACTCTGTCAACTCAGCTCCTGAGAGCACCTCTCCAGATACACTATAGAATCACCACTGGGTTTTCATGTTCATTTCTCTGTGATAGGAAATAGCCATTCTGAAATCCTGTCATTAGCTAGTACCACCAATCATTTCACAGAGGAAGTATCGCCTAGCAGAATTTTTTTTTGTTACTCCAAGCATTAGGATGCCTTAGCAAGTAAACAAAACCAGCCTACAAGAATGCTTTCAAATGCCAGTGATATATAGACCCAAAAAAACCCCGAGATCTGGATGATTCCTGTGTATACAGCACACAACAGAAAGAAGATGGATGTTTCCATTGCCTCATCCAAAAGCATCATCATCTAAGGGTGATAGGAACCTGGAGCTAAACAGAAGAATCATTATATGTGAAGTTCTGTTAGTATGATAACATAATGAGGTGGTTTTTCTGAATTTTTAGTCTTCTGAGATTTGTTTGCTAGAGTCCAAGCATTGCTTTCACAAATGTGAATCTTTCCAGTGCAGGACTTTCTATTTCTTTTTTTGTTCTTATAGAAATGCTTATTTCCTCCATAGGTTCTGCATCCCTTCTTTAGAAAGTTGTTATTCCTATTCCTTAAAGAAACAGGCTGTCACATCCCTTACCCTGTTCACTTCAACAACTAGTTTACCTCAATGTATATAACCTTCTCAAATATTGAATCTTAGTTACTGGCTTGCTTCTTGGAGTCTTTCATCTGATTTGCACTCAAATCCTAATCTAGTTGTAGATGCTTTTAGCAGTCACAGCTTTATCACAGAAAAACTTCTAATAGATTTTTACACTGGTTCTTTCCACTGTTGGTTTCTTAGACTTTAAGCCAGTTACCTCAAACAACTCTAGTGTCTCATCTGAGGGTAACAATTAACTGTTTCCTGCACTCCCTCACACACTTAACTGTTCTGTGCTACTCACAGCACAGGATCCCGAACAGTCTCCGTAAGCTGTGAACTACATCCAGAGTATCCTTACTAAATACAGATAAGGCCTTGAGTCTCACACTTACAATGGACAACACAGAAAGAGACCGGACACAGGGAGCAATGGAGCATAGAACACTCATCACAGTTCTGTGTCCGTTCGTCAAATTGTCAATGATATTGTCACCTCTGAGAAATAAGGAAGTGAAACAAGATAGATTGGGAGGGGAAATTCTGTGTGGCTATAGAAGATATATCCAAGAGAACACCTAGAGAAATTAAATTGGAGACAATTTGAGGATCCCATGGATGATGTGGTTCTTTCACATTAAAGTAAAATCCAGATTGTCATAAGAGTAAAATGATATGGAGTATGTCTGTTCATGATAATCAGTGATCTCTAGTTTACCACCTTGTTTGGGATGTCACTACATATGTATTTAAACGTTTCTTACAGGTGCATATATAGAATTTCTCCATAAATGAACTTTTAAATGAGGTCTTGACTTGGACAGAAAATTGCAGGAATTCATTCCAACCAACCTCACAGCTGTAAGCCACATTTACACTTCTTTATACACCTGCATCTCTGGAGTATCAGAGCATTTCTCAAGCATTAATGAACTAATCTTTTGCTACTTCACTGTAAAGAATCTCATATGTTAGCCCAGTGCCTTAACCACAAAGCATGTTGAATTATGAAAAGCTCTCTCAAGTCTTTGATCACAATTCAAACTAAATGGGTCATTCAAGAAACATAGAAAATATCAGTTAATTGAAAAGTTTGATTCTTTGCTTTTTTGTTTCCTTGTTTGAGGTCAAACACAGAAGCATCAAGTTACTAAAAGAAATGGTGTGATTTTATTCATAATTTGATTAAGTTCCTGACATGCTACTTGTACAGTGTTCAATGTTTCCTACTAGAAACAACTTAGTGATTGCACACAGTGTTACTGATTTTAAAAGTTAGCCCTTGCCACTAGATTTATCTATGACTTCTACTATGCCAGCCAAGGGTTATAGCTACATCTTTTAGAGATTTCTAACAGCACTCTTTGAGATCTATGCAGTAGGATGAGCTAAATTTCTGCTTTGCAAACAGATCAGTGCTAAATATTGGTTAAAAACCCTGGCTTTGTTTTAAAAGTTTGAAACTTACGTGGAAAAGTATTTCTTTTCCTTAACCAGCATAAATGAACATATATGTGTGTGTATATATATATATATATAATATATATACACACACACATACAGTACACACCTACTTTCATATCTAGATCATACTGCCACTCTAAACAGAGGAGAAATTCAATTAGATTTCCCTTAGGTTTCCTTCTATGGACTGTTCTAGGGAACCTGCTCACTGAAGGACGTCTTAATCTATCAGAGAAGACAAGCTGATGCTTCAGGCCACTGTGTTCAGAAATTTGGTTGTCTGCTTTTCAGTTGTTTGTTTATTTTACTTTGTCATAGGTACTTGTTTAGCAAGTGTCTTGTGTTTGATCCTTATTAAGACAAGAACTGGCTAAAATACAAACATTGCTTTCATTCATTTATGATGATCAGGATTTGTTTGATTCTACATTCATGATAGCAAGGCAAATGTAGAGATTATGTTGTCTCTGCTTCTTTCATACAGCAAAAGGTAAGGTATTAGGCAATAATTCTTCTGTACTTAATATTAGCTGTTATATAGAATAATCCCAGAAAACAGCAATACAACTGTTAAAGCAAATCAAAATGCTTTTAGTTTTATGGTCCAAAAATTTACAAACTACTAAACTTTTTGTGTGTTTTAGCATTTCTGAAAATGTTAGTGACATTTTCCTGGGCAGTTTGCCATGGAAGAGAAATATCATAGATAATACAGTTAAAACATCACCAATAATTACCTAAGAGCTTGGTGCAGCTTGGTCCTTGTGTTTGAGGGCTTTTCTGCTCTAGCAACTAGTGGCCTGTATTTTCCATAGAAAGCAGAGGAAATGTTGTCACAGCAAATATCATGTCTGTGTATGAAGGTCAATAAAATCTTTATCACATGAGTTTGTATTTTCTTTCTCTTTGTTTTGAAATACATAATTATGTTTGGATAGGTGCATACAGTCATGCAATTTTAAAACCTTGTAAGTAATGTTTACAATCTCAGTAAAGGAAAAAAAGTGTGATATTAATTAAATTCTTGTTGCTGTGTGACAAAAACATGACTATTTTTATTGTGCGTTACAGGGTTGTGGCATTAAAATGGCTTGTGTATAGTTATCTGGTAGTAATTACCACCTGTGAAAAAGTAATTTTATTTTGTAGCAAAAAATAGTCACTGTATCATGTCACACTGTTTTCATTTCTGAAGTATATTATTCCAACCAGCTTCCAAGATGAAGTTCAGTAGGAATTCTGTGTATGTCAAAAGAAGTGATGGCCTTGCACTGTTCAACATCAAGGTATCAGGATTTAGCTATCCAGATGAACTGGAGATTTCAGTCCAGAGGCATGTTTAGTTGTCATACAAAATATATTGCTATTATAAGATACTAACATCAGTATGACTTTGTAACTCAAAAATATATCCACAGTCCATGAACTTCACAGCCAGGAGAGGTGCTATATGATCATAATAAAAAAGTAATTACTTCTAGAAATGGTATGCTGCTATATATTTTTATGGTAGGATTTAAGGAAAAAAATACTGGATCTATTATACAGTACCACTGAGTGTAAAAATTACTCTCAAAATTTATATTTATATTTTACCATTAATAGTTAAACATGAAACAAATGAATATTTTTTTATTTCAGTAGAAATAGAACATGTTTTCCTCCACTTACTCTTGCCTCGCCATCATTTTTCATGTAAGAGCTGCCAATTTTGAATCAAACTCTGTAACAGAACCACTTTACATTTGACATAAAATTGCTTTACTCTTATTTTCACAATTTTTTTGTTTTCTTTTGAGAAAAGGGCAAAGCAGGTTAAAGCTCAGCTGTCATAAAATAACTCGTCATTGTAACTTTGAAAAAAACATCTTCAGATGTTATCAGAATAGTACAGGTAACATTTTGCATTACAGCACAGTGTTTTTAATACATTCATGGACATAATAATTAACCAAGGTTCTAGGGGTATCAGGACTTGGTCTTGGAGCCTGATGGCATTGGATCTATGAGACAGGTGGAAAGCTTCTAGCAGCTTCTCACAGAAGCCACCTCTGTAGTCCACAGTATCAAAACCTGGCCATTAAAACCCAATATTCCCTTCTTTTTATATTTCTAATGTTGAACTAAGACCTTGGAATTAGCCATATGGTACAGAAAACACCGTATTATTCAGGGTATTTAGCAACTGTAGCACCAGCTGGGAATTGTGGGTAGGCAGAATAACAATTTGACCTATAAGTAGAAAGAATCATGCTCAGTACTATAAAATGTCATGCTTGAAATTCAGACCCTTTCATTCAACTTAATCTATTTCCATTTCTCAAATTTCTTCCATCCTAAGTTTATTTTTAAATTTTGATATTGGAACTTTCTGGGGGAAGAAAGTGGCAAAGATGAAACTGTGAGACAAATTAGCAGGTTCTATAATTCACTGACCTAAAAGCGATTTTTATTTTTGATCATATACTTGCACTTTGGTGAGGTTCCTTGATGTTATGCCCTAAATATGGGAATTCAGCTTTTATAGGTTAAATTTCTGACTTTTTTTTGTAGGCTTTGTGTGCAGGTACTTAATATTTCAGATATTAATATAGGAACCTAACATAAAATTAATATTTATGCTGTTTGCTATTTGCTATTAGCTGTGACTGCTATTTTTCAGTAAAGGAATCTGTTGATTCAAAATTCCCTTCTTTCTCTACATCCTTTTTCTTCTAAAGGAGATGCCTATTTTGAGTCACATCCTCCCATCATCCCTCAGTTCCACATTGATGTAAAACTAAAATATTAATAAGTGTAGCAAAGAAGGCAACAATTCTTTGCACCACAGGCCTTCCAAGGAACGTTGGAGAGAAACCAATGAAATTTTAACAAGATTGTGTTACAGGCTGCTTGATCACCCAAGTAAAGCAAGCAAAAATATTTCAATATTATCAATATTTCAAAATAAATACTATCAATATTTCAAAATAAAACAGCAGACAATTTTTTTCACCTTCATTTAGGACAGTGCTATGACCTACTGATATGGAGGGGTACAGACTGATTCAAAATAACCCAGTAAAATTCCCATTAAACTATTTTTTGGTGAGGTCCATTTTTAATGGACATGAGACAGCTTACGTTCACAGTAATGCAGCTATATGAGATATGCCACAGCCAAAAAGCTCTCCTCAGAACAGTGTGTTCCTCATTCACAAAAGGGTCTTCTGAAGAAGAACAGGTCTTTCTCAACCCTTCCAGTAGCCATGTGTGTTCAAATTCATTTTTGGAGGGATTTTTTTTCACTTTTGAAATTTCATTTTAATGTCATTACCAATGCAATTTCCAAGTAATCAAGAAGAGAAAATATTCCTTCCCTAGGAATTATTGCTCAGCTGATGTAAATGGTATTACTTCCTTGATTCAAAGAAACTGCATTAGTTTACAACAGCAATGCCACTTCTGTCCATTTCCTTTCTACTCTGTTTGCATGTTTCTAATTGCAAATAATCAATGTGTCTTCGTTATCTCTTCAGGTAGCTCAAACTTTAAATTTCACTTGTCCCAAAGCCTTTATTTTAACTTCAACTAGGCTATATTTCTCTTTATTTTTAACCTATGCCTTTTAGTCTGATCATAATAATTCTTAAACTTAAATTTATGATTTTTATATCATGTTATTTTGAGTTGCTTTTTGGTTCAGTCTGAACTAGAGACAAGAAACATAGTTTTCAGCCAAGGAAAAAATATTGTCGTTTGTATCCCTTGTGTTGAATTATTTAATAAAATTGAAGTTTTTAATATGACCTTGTGACAATTATTCTCACTTTTTCTTGTGCTCCTGCAAGAGCTTGCACAAACCAGATCCTGTATAGTTTGTCACATTATTTGGAGTGGACAATGGCTAACATCTACATTTTTACCTCATTTCCACTGAGAGATATCTTTAAATCCTCAGAAACAGATTGTAAATCATTAACCATAAAACTAACTCTTCAGAAAAGCCATGCATTTTCAAAGTCAAGGTTCTAAAATGTTTTGTCAAAAAATATGACTCCTGTCCAACTTTTCTGAGTAATAATGATGCTAATTTCATTGCTGCTTCTCCTCCAAAAGTCTTCAAAGACTCCTTCCATGAGCCTCTTGGAGGCAGTCTGGACATTTTTCTGGTGGTTACAAAAGAACAAGATCCTATTGCCTAATTTCTTGTGGGACTCAACCAGAGTATTTTAATTCCTCACTTTTCTAAATACAAATTTATTATAAAGGGAACTTATCGAATCAAGGGACACCATGTTATTTAAAAATCCAATTAATTTTAATCTGGTTTGAGCTTTCCCCCAGTATATCCTGATCTTCCTAGAGCTCAGTGTTGAGTACAGCCTACTTCTCTAAACAATATAAACTTTCCATCCCTACCATCTCTCAAAAACTACAGCAGCTTGCAATTCAATTAGAAAGATGAAGCTCATTATATAAGATAGCAAAGCTGGATAGATTTATGAAATCCACACTATTTCTACTTCTTTTCAGTATAACAGTCTGTTCATTCCTTCTGCAAAGAAAAAATTACTGTTTCTTGAATGCTTTTGTCTAAAGGGATCCATAATGCTCAGAATGCACTTTTGTCTGGAGTAGTTTCCATCAAATCAATTCCATCTTCATCGTTACTGATTTTCTTGTTTCATCTTCAGATCCAATTAAACCAATCATGCCTTTTCAATTAACTACAATTACCTTAATTGGATGAGAATAACAACAAGGAAAAAGAGGAAAACAACTTCCAAAGTTAATCAAGTTAGTGTATCTTTATTTACAGACTGTAATCAGGTCTCTGCATGTTTCAGTTCAGTTTCCAACTTCAGCACAAACCAACTTCAAAAAATGGTAGCAATATACAGTTAGCTCAGTTCATAGAGGGAAATCATGTGGATTTAATTTAACTTAGAGGTGAACCAGTGTTCCCTGGCAGGTAGATGTAAAGTATGTAACTTTTCTTACGCAGCCAGTGACAAGAACCCAGACTCAGGGCTACTGTCTAGTCTTGGGAACCTACTATTCATCCCTTTGGCAAAATTGAATGGCATATCCAGAAGGATGTCTCCTTCCGTTTTAGGCTCAGGTTAAAGTTGCCTAAATCCTCTGTAGCTATGAGATTAAAACTTATTTTAAATGAAAAACAAGAAAGCAGTCATACTCAAGACCTACTATGTCTCGGTCATTTATTTTAAGACAATAGCTTGTGTCACACAACTTTTTGATCAACCTTCTCTGTGAACCTGCCACTTCCTTCTCAATTTTTAATTTTCTTTCTATAGTATGCATGACTGTCTCATTCACATCCTAGTATATAATTACTGAAATCTTCTCAGCTGTCTTCTTTCTGGTTTCTAAACACCCCAAGGACTGTTTTGACTTCTTCTGGCAGCAACTTCCCATGGAATATACAGTCTGTCTTACTACTGAGTTGACCAGATCAAGTTCCATGGAGGAAAAATTACTTCCCAGGCCACATGGCATCATGTTCAACATATAGAACTGAGGGAAAGAAAGAGAGGGAGGATGTTTGGAGTGATGGTGTTTGTCTTCCCCAGTCAGTGTTACCCGTGATGAAGCCCTGCTTTCCTGCAGATGGTTGAACACTGGCCTGCCCATGGGAAGTGGTGAATAAATTCCTTCTTTTGCTTTGCTTTCATGCACAGATTTTGCTTTACCTGCCTTTATCTCAACCCACAAGTTTGCCCACTTTTACCTCTCCAGTTGTCTTCTCCATCCCACCCAGATGTGCGGGAGGATATGTGGGTGAGTGAGCAAGTAGCTACATTGGGCCAAGCTGCTCTGGCTGGGGTTAAACCATGACACAAGGTGACAAAAAATATGATATAACATGCAGTGAGGGTGTCAGTTCATGAGACCAATCCAAGCCTGGGTGACTGCAGCACAACACTCAAACCACATATGAAGCAAATGGTTTTCCTCAACATCAACAAATTCATCATACACATCCAATGAACTGCACTGGATCTGTAGATAACAGAGACATAGCCCAAGCTTTGGAGCATTTGGATTGATGAATTGGCCATGGAATTGCCTCTTTCCTACAATAAACCGAACAAAGAATGGAAAGTAACATGAAATGCAATCCGAATGAATATACTAAGCCTATAATATATTGCTATGACAGTGTTGACACATACTGACATTTGTGCATATCCATCTTCTTTTAGACTAAGCATTTATCATGTATAGCCTTTGTTTCCTTTCTTTCCTGGAGAGCACAAGCAATTTCCTGTGCCAGCAATGAAGCTGTCTGAAGTCAAACTGGCAAGCAATGTTTTCCCATATCTTTTCACCCACGATCATGTCCTTACAGCATGTTCCATTAGCCTGTATTAGGCCAATTCTGAAGCACAGCTGGTAGGATAATAAAGCTCCAGAATTTTCAAAAGATTCATTGGTTGCAGTTGAGATTAAAACAATTAGCTTCATACTACCACTCTACTCAACTAGTATGCTGCAAGTATGTAATTTCCCTCCATCAAACATAATTCTTGACAGAAAGTTGATGCAAGATTGAAAATGTGTGAATGCCTTTATAAACACTGATAAGTGGGGAGAAATCCCATGAAAAATGCATTCTGTATTCCTGAAATACTTCCTTCATTCATGTGAATAGAGAAGTCTGACTGGCTTTCATTTTAGACATTTATAGCTCACTACCAATTTAGAGCAATTTATAGACTAATAGCAAGTACCAATTTTTTTAATGAGTCAAATTAAATAAATTTATGTTCAGAAATTTCTTCCATTTCTTTCCATTTCTTCCAAGTATGCCTTACTTGTAGTCATTTCTTGTAGTAAGAGAGGAGGAGGATGAAAATCAGTCCCTAGTCTGATTTGAAGCAATTTGAGGCAATTTCAAAAAGCCTCCTCTTTGTAACTTTCCTAGACCTAGGTTATTGGAATTACTTTTACGCACTTATAATTCATTGGAGTATGAAAGGAAGAAAGGAAGAAACTCTATTAATTTTAAGCCATTTTTTTCATTTTCGATGTAGTTGAGACTCCTTTCAAAAACAGCCAGGAACTGATTTAGCAACTCAGTACTCCCACAACACAAGTATAGGTGAAAAGAAGATCTGGGGGAAAAAAATTGAAAAATTGAGTTAGATACCTGTATTCTAACTAAGTGATGGGAAGGATTTCTAGATGCTTTCTGAACTACAAGGTTGGGTGCTAAAACCAATCTGTTTTGCAAATGTTATTTTTTATTAGTTTTTCCTTTGCTCACATTATTCTGTCAAACATGACAATGAAGAATTATTAGCACCAGCTAAAATCACTGTAAAATTTATACCCAAATAACTGCCATCAGCATTCAACACTAAATTGTTCATATTTGTTTTGGTTCTTGGCTTCATCTGAGGAAAGATGAGTAAACTCTGACAAATTTTATGTTTATAATGGAGGGAAGGCAGATGTTCATAAAAAATAAGTTGAGACTTCAAGATTTAGTTCAATGGAGAATTTATTCCATTCTCATTATTTCCTCAAAGCAATGGTGCACTGCAGCAGTCCAATCTATAATGCTTCCCATTCAATTTTATAAAATCTCTCTTATAAAATTACTCTTCATGGTAAAGCTTTAATATAAAAGTGTAAAATATATCTCAGTGATGACTCGCATCATCAAAAACTGAGTAAAGAAATTTGGACTAAGTTAAGTATCAAGTATGTATGCCTGTTTTTCTGACAGCTTATCACAGAGCTGTAGAAGTGAACTTGCTTTTTCAAGTTTCTTTCTAGCCTCTGAGAAAAGGGAATATACTACATTTGTTTGTTGGCCGGTTTTATTGCTTGTTGCTTCTTTGTTGTTTTTTTGTTATTTTATTCAAATACGCTGCTTCCACAGATCTATTTTGTGTTACTACGTTCCTTGTGCTGCATTTATGGAACCTGTTTTAAATCTACTTAAGGAGCTCAGAATCAAACTTTCATTTCTGTTACCAAGTAAGCAACAGTATAAAATTCCCTGACCTATGAATGCTTCTTCCATAGCATCTATAAGTAGAGGTCAAAAAAACTGAATATTTTTTTTTTTTGTCTGACAAAGCAGAGGAACCCACATGGTGAGACAAGCAGTTGAGCAAAACAATCGTGCAAAAACAGCTGTCATGTACAGTTTGTGTGTGGTGTTACATTTCCACATCCATTTAAGCTGACAGTAACAGACAAATCAAAAAAAGAGGGAGGCACTATGGTTTCAGATTAGCACATACATACACCAAAGGAAACACCCATTTCTCAAAGCTGATTAACAGTGTGACTTCTCAGCAGCATCACAGGAAGCAGAGGAGCACCTCTCTACTGTGTACGTGTTATGTGTATTCCTCTAAAAGGTAACAAAGCCTCTCAGGTGCACAAAGGAATCTAAACAGAAAGAATCAGTAACTCAGAGATTTGACAGAATTAGCTTCTCAGATTGTAAAGCAATGAGTTATTGATCACTCAAAATTAATGCCCTCCTTTCCACTCCTTAGTTACATCTGAAACAAAGTCCAGTTGGGAACTCAGTGAAATAAAAGGGCCAATGAGATCACTAATTCTAGTTTTTTGGCTCAGTCAGACATGCTTTCTAAAATGTCCCTGCCTCCAGGTAGGTTTAATAGTTATAACTTCTGCAGATTTCTTTTTATCTTCTTTCCCTATGTAGATGAAATACATGGACTGTTTCCCTCCAAGGACATGCATATCATCAGTTGGCACTGTTTGTTTAAAGTATAAAATGCATTTGGCCACACTTCAAACAGCATGTCATGTATTTAATCTTTCAGCCATTCTGAAAATGAAGTGCATGAGGCCTGGTAATGATGAGGATGTTTTTGTGTATCACTCATTCAGATGAAAACTGAAAAGGTGAAATCAAGTGCATAGCGATTAGAGAACACTGCAGTGAATAGATGTAATCAGGCTGATAAAATATTGCACCTCAGACCTGGTTTTGGGTCATTTAGGGATCAAAGAATTGCCCAGTGCAAGACATGCAGATAATACACTAAAGCGCTTTGACTAGTTTTGAGTGGTTTGCAATTGCTAAAGATTAGAAATAAATTTTTCATTGTATTCTCTTTTCTTTTGATTCTAATATTTTTTTTCTCAGTGTCTGCCGTTTAATGCAGGCTGTGTGCCAAAACGACCTTAGAAAGTCTGCTATGCCAGATGTCACCCTCTTGCCCTTTTGCTCTGTCTGCAGATTTTCTTTTAACAGCATTTGAAACTAAGTTAGCGAGCATACATTTTCCAGTAAAAAGAGGCATTATGAATAACACCTTTTGTATCTCTGAATAACACCCACAAAGTGCAGTACACATTATACATCAACTACATCAACTATATATTTAAAAAAAGGTTATTCTTAACTCTTAGCTCTGTGGAGAATACCTTAACAGTGTCATTCTTTTAAATATATATAGCAGCTATGATTGTAGCTAATATGAAGGGTTAATAAAACTCTACAGAGATGGATTTTCAACATTAATTTAACCTGTGCTGGATAAAAATGAGTTATATTACTTTATTTTGCATACTTCTTACAAGTTTTTTATCTTCTGGTATGCAAGAGGTCTATTCTATTATTTCCAAAGGAGAAAACAGTTTCTGTTTGAATTCCTTATGGGATTAATGTTCTAAGCTTTTGTTCCTTAAACTGTGAATTTTGAAAAAGTAGAAGTGCCCATTGCTTCTCAAGTTATAAGCATGAATAAAACCATTTTTTTTCATTAAGAGAAAATGAGACATGTATAAACTCATTTTCTCAGGCCTCTCCCATTCTTCAAGTACCAGGCACTAATCAAATAGATAAATACTGGGTTTTTTGTTTGTAGAAGAGAGAATTTTAAAAATTTTTGAATTTAAAAAAACTCTCTATTACTCTGTGTTACAGTGCAGACTCAGACTTCCTTAGTCTGGCCACTACAGATGATTGCTATGTGTTGTCATAAGAAAATCTATGGGATGTTTTTGTTGTTTTTTGAGCTTTTTTTTCAGTAAAGGTTGGGCAGAGGTTGACTGCTGTGGGTCACTCCTTCTTTAGGATCAATCATGCAAAAAAACAAAATGAAACAAACAGTTAGCTGTCTGGACTCCTTTTACACTCAGTGGGGAGAATTAGGCACTTTAAGGGCATGCTTTATCTTAGCTTAAAATCTTGTAACAAAACAGAGCAGAAAAATTATTTGTATACCTGTTAATGTCTATTGACTAAAATAAAACCTACATTGGCTAGTTCAGATCTAGGTACCTAAAGATTAATGTCCACAGCCCACACCTCCAGTGACACATTCACAAATGTCACGTGGCTGTCAGTCTCTTCTCACAGGTAATAAGTGACAGGAAGAGAGGAAATGGTCTCAAATTGTGCCAGGGGAAATTCAGATTAGATATTTGGGGAAAATTCTTCATGGAAGGGTGGTCAGGCATTGGAATAGCCTGCCCAGAGAAGTGGTGGAGTCACCATCCCTGGAAGTGTTCAAATAACATGTGGATATGACTCTTGAAGACATGGTTTAGTGGTAAACATGGTGATGGTGCTAGGTTGGTGGCTGGAGTATTTAGGACTTTGTAGGGTTAAGAGTGGTTTTGTATGTGTAAATTTCTGTGTAAGTGCTGAAAAAAACAAGATCACCATCTCTTCCTCTTTATGGAAACAGTATCTATTACCCTGTATTGAAATAAAAAGTTGACTTTACACTGACTGATTTCAGATAAAAATGTCTATGCTGCATGTGTCTGTAGCTTAAATGAATCCAACACTTGATATTCAAGTTAAAGACAATGAACTATGCCAGGAAAAATTTCTATATTAAGAAAAGAGGGAATGGTATTGTACTGAATAATAAAATGTGTGATGTTCAACCTCTGTTAATGAAATACAAACTGGTGGTGAATGATGTCAAACAAACAGTCATCCAGAGTGCACCTGTAAGGGTTCCATACAGGCATTTGTAACCTTTATCTTGTTATTTCTGTTACTTCCATTTTTATATATATATATTTTTTACGTTTTGGTGGATATAAGGGAGCAGAAAAGTATGGAATATATAGAGGAAAAATATGTAATTTACACAGTGTTTGAAGACCAAGCCTACTTCAGGGAAATAAAGCCAAATTTGATTTCTAAATCCACAGAATGCCAATATATTTATGGAAAGCAAAAGGACACATTATTAATGAAATTATATGTAAAACAGCCTCCTTTCTCCATCTACCTCTGATACAAATTATTCTTAAGTAAATGTGTAGAATTGTTGACAACACAAATTTGTGTTTATATATTACCACTCTTTTCACAGCCACAGCTACCCTCTCTCATCTTAAAATTGTTCAAAAATGTTTGTGACAAGCTTTCTGAAAGTTTTCAATGAACTCTGCTTTAAATATAGAAGTGATAATTAGCTCTTGGAGTTCTGAATCATGAAAAGCAGTTTAATAGAGCAACAAGTTGCTGAAAATATTTTTGAAAGGTCAAATCACTTCTGTATCTGCTTCATCTTTCTTTTTGCAAGTAAACTCTAAAAAATGAAAGATATTTGAACACTATTTACCTTTCTAAGAATAAATGTCAAAGTTGTATCTAAAGGAAGAACACTAAAATTTTTACTGAAGGCCAGCTGCCAAAATGGAAAGTAACACCTACAAAGAAATGTTAGGCAATTCCCCATAATAGTAATCACACAAATATGAACTTAAAGATTGATGTCACATAGAATGTTCATTAGTATAAGCTGATATAAGTTACATGGTAGGGCACAGAATTTTGATTTTTATCTTCATGAATGGGAAAATTGTCCCTTTTAGACTTCTAGTGTATAGTGGTTTGACTCTGACTGGATGACAGGTACTCACTAAAGCTGCTCTTTCACTCCCCTCTGCAACTGGGCAGAGAAAAAATAC
Organism: Cephalopterus ornatus; assembly: GCA_013396775.1. Lineage (NCBI taxonomy): Eukaryota > Metazoa > Chordata > Aves > Passeriformes > Cotingidae > Cephalopterus > Cephalopterus ornatus. The sequence goes on along the minus strand of VZRE01016172.1, from coordinate 31,851 downwards.
AAGGTAACATTCATGAGTTGAGGTAAGGACCTGGAGAGGTCACTTACTGATCAGTATCACAGGTAAAACAGTCTCAAAGTGGTGACATTAATTAAATTTATTACTACAGGGTAAGTGAGAGGAGAGGGAAAAGTAAAATAATCTTAAAAAACACCTTCCCCCTCACCCCTCCTTCCTTACAAGTTCTACCTCCTCCCACCCCCAGCGGTGCAGGAAGATGCTAAATGTGCGTTATGGTCAGTTGTTGTTTCTACCAATGTCAGGGAGAGAAGTCCTTCCCCTGCTCCCCATGGTGTTCATCCCATGGGAGACAGTTCTTCATGAGCTTCTCTGGTGTGAGTCCATCCCATGGGCAACAGATCTTCACAAACTGCTGTCCTGTGGGTCACTTCTCCGTGGGGTGTAATCCTTGAGGAACAAGCTGCTCCACCATGGGTCTCCCATAGGGCCACAAGTCCTACCAGAAAAACCTGTTCCAGCGTGGGCTCCTCTCTCCACAGGTCAGCAGGTCTCTGCCAGGACTCTGCTCCAGCATGGGCCTCCCATGGGGTCACAGTGTCCTTTGGGCATCCACCTGCTCCAGTGTGGGCTCCTCCGCAGGCTGCAGGTGGATCTCTGCTCCCCGGTTATCCTCCATGGGCTGCAGGGGCACAGCTGCTCCACCACGGTCTGCATCACGGGCTGCAGGGACCTCAGCTCCACTGCCTGGAGCACCTCCTGCCCCTCCTTCTGTGCTGACCTTGGTGTCTGCAGAGTTGTTCACATGTTCTCACTCCACTCTTCTCTGGCTGCAATTTATTCTGTGCAATAACTTTTTTCCTTCTTAAATATATTATCACAGAAGTGTTACTGTTGTCCTGACGGGCTTGGCCTTGGCCAGAGGTGGGTCCATCCTGGAGCCAGCTGGCATTCTCTCTGCTGGACATGGGGGGAGCTTCTGGCAGCTTCTAAGCCACTACTGTAGCCTCCTCTACCAAAACCTGGCCACAGGAACCCAGTACATAGCGTTATTAATTTATTTTAATACTTTGTTAGGCTTTAACACCAGTGCTTTGTTTTCTGTAAAGCTGTCATAAACTAGAAATCTAATACTGGCCAGCTGCCAGAATGCAAATTAACACCTACAAAGAAATATTGGACAATTTATCTTTCCCTTGTAATTTTGCGTTATCACTATTGAATATTGTTGAATGTTCATCTGTCCATTAAATTTCAGGTCATTATTCTAAAAAAAGATTGGTTTTGGCATAGTTTTTCCCACACCATCTTCTCCTTCAGGATTTTTTCTGTATCAGCTGTATGTGAAAACATTCTTATGTCAGTCTAAGAATTAAGACTTTCACATTTATAAAAAATGCGTCCTCTTACAAATTCAGTAAGAGCTTAATAAATCCTACACTGTAGTTATAACTAAAAAGAATTAAATCTGGACTCAATGAAGAATGGGTTGAAAAATGCAGTAATTTCTAAAGTTAAATGCAGTAATTTCTAAAGTTTAGACCTTCTCCAGCAGGACAATTAAAAAAAAATATCTCTGGTTTACAGCCACAGAAGTTAATTTATGGGGATTTGTATGCAATAGCAGATAGCAGAGGCAAACTTTAAAATGCTATCAAATTTCATGGTTCCGGTGTGTGCTTGTGTGACATGCTCTACTGCAGAATAGAAGATGTTTCCTGTTGATAACAAAATCTCTTAATTCAGTATATAATTGTATTAACAGAAAGGCATCAAAGAGAAAAATATGAAGACACTTAACTGCAATTTAGCAGAGACATACCTGTGTGAAGTCATGCAGTTATTCATTCCACATGTAATTGAAATATGTCTGAAAACAAATTCAGTGATTATTTCATAGGATAATTTAAATTGTTTTGACACTTTTTCTGTTAAATCGCTAAAATTTAACCTCAAGCATTGAATTACCTAAAGGTATAATTTTTTCCTAGAATATATAAATCTAAGGTTTCAGATTTTGTTGTTGTTGTTTTTTTGTTTCATTTTCTTTTTTTCTTTGTTTACTTGCTTGGTTGGTTGACATTTCTTGTGGTTTTTTTCTTTATTGCTGTTTTATAGCACCTACGATATGAAACTCTTGGTAATAGGGAAGATCACACTACACTTCCAAATACAAAGTAGCATCCTCATGATACCTAATTTATATGTTTTTAAAATTACCAATTTTAAATTGTGAATAATTAAGAATTTGTCAGTCAGAAGATTTCTCTATCCAGTTCATACAAAAGAAAACAATCCGAATATTTCTGTGGTTTTGGGGGGATTTTTCAGGGTTGTGGTGGCAACGGAGCAGTGATGCTATATTTTTCAGTTCATTATTTTCATTACTAAAAAGCTTAATTCTGAATTATTAGTTTGGACCCCTAAAGTCTAGATGTATTTCAAGGAAGCAAGTGTCAGAATTTGGATCTCCTAAGACCATATTTCAGGACCACACTCTCATTATGTGTACCAAAAAAAAGGTGTATCATCACACCATTCTTTATTTCTCATTATATTGTCATCTTTGTGTATAACATAATAATATTTCTCCAATTTTGGCAAACCATAGCTGCAGTAAGACATAACAGAAAATAAAACACACATGCAAAAAACCCCCTACAGCACGTGTGAAGAGCTGTGGATGACATGGGAGATTTGGAGAAAAGGAAACTTTTTCATCTACTTGATTAGTTGATTACTTTTTTAGTATCCAGCTCCAGTACATTAAATTTAAAGTGTTAAATTTCACAGTACAATGTGCTCGGTTTTATATAATTTTTAAGCAAACAAACAAAACACTCTCTTCATTGACTAAAGGCAAGAGGATTAATTAGAAGACCAGAAATGGCAAGTCTGTAAACTAATCAAGCATTGGCTTACCAGGGAAATGTAAAGGGGTTGCTTTAATACTACACATAAGCAGAAATATAAATTCAAAGACACACACTTGAAAGATACCAAAATGCTCTTCTCTGAATAAAAGTAACAGCTGAAATTAAGGGAGTTTCATTATACTGTGTTCAGTATTTTTAGCCAAGGCTACAGATGCAAAACTTAGACTGAAGCTTGCCAGTGATCCACCTTCAGTATATGATTTTTTTAAGCTTAAGATGTATGAAATATCATACAGTGTCACAGAAGCAATCTAAATTAAAACATAAGACATCACTACACTGAATGATTGGCAGTCTACAAGTATGAGAATCTCCCTGCATAAGAAAAATTCTAAAGTTTCAACAATGCTAGTGAAAAATTAGCACTGTGAAGCAGCATTCAAAGCCAATTGCATTTCTTTTGCATTTAAAGACACAATTTATTCTTTACATACTTTTGGGTTTTCTTATGGCTTTCTTTTACTCCTTTTTTTTCTTGTTTTATTTTCTTTATAGCAAAAACTGGTAAAATGTCAGGCATCTAATTGGACAGTAGATACAAATAGTACAAAGATATCTCTTCTACAGTATCAACTAATACATTGAAGCTAGGTTTAATCATAATTCATAAAACTCTTTCAGATGTAATGACTAACAGAATCCTAAAAATAGAAGTTCTCCATCAATTAACTTCAAGAAACCTACCAAAGTCTTCATTTTTAACCTATACTCTCATAACATAACTCTTATAATGTTTATTTGTATAAAGTTCTGCAACAAAAGAAAGGTACCTCAGATAACAACCTTGCATTTGTTATTTATGTTATTATTGATGAAATCATATTATAGAAAGTTATAATCACATCAGTGACTTTTGGCATCAGTGATATTCTCAAACTCTCTGGCAAATTTTGTAGACACCTAAATTTCCGTTTGAAAATTCCCACAGAATTTTTAGTTCCACAGGTGAACTTTATATCATTACCTCTACAGCACTCACTTGTTAACCTTGTCTTCTGTCTATTCTGACAGAACCCAAGGGAATGGCCTGAAGCCATGTCAGGGGAAGTTTAGCTTGGATATTAGAAAAAGGTTCTTCACCCAGAGGGTACCCAGGCACTGGAACAGACTCATCAGAGAAGTGGTCACAGCACCAAGCCTGGCAGAGCTCAATAAGTGTTTGAATGATACTCTCAGGCACATGGTGTGACTATTGGGGATGGTCCTGTGCAGGGCCAGGAGTTGGACTCGATGATCCTTGTGGGTCCCTTCCAACTCAGTATATTCTGTAATTCTGTGATTCTGTGGTCTCCAGACCAACACTGAAGGTTTGCCGACAGGGTGTGCAACTGGCTTAGTTTGTCACTGAACATGGTCTGAAAGTAATTCTTGTGCTATGTTATAGTTGAAAGATTTAAAAGCAGCAGTATCTGTCATCACTGGGGATGCAGAGAAGTGAATGTCAGGAGTAGTTCAGAAAATCCAAGATTTCCTATGAAATACACTGGAGAAGACTGCAAGCTGTTCAACTATAGCAGTAATACAAGATCAAAGCTGAATTAGAGTTTAGCTGTGATGCATTTTCAGCTACATACTAACAACACCCGTGAAAATCAGACCAAATTTATTCAGAGCAAAGGCATTAATTACTTCAAATTCCAAAGATATATTAAATGGTAGAGCTGATAAATTTGTGGCCAAAAATGAGGCTTTTATAACCACAGAGTAAGGATCTCCCAGGAATCAAAATTGCTGATGGCATTTTTGTTGTTATAGAAATAGACGTCAAGGAAAAAACAATCCAGAACCACAGTAACAATCGGAATTGACAACCAAGCAAATTCCAGTAACAGCCTGCATGCTGGCATGCTGAAACAGAGCAAACTTGAACTCTTCTGTTTTGGTTATATTGGTCTCTAGAGAAACTCAAAGACTGAAAGCTGAGACACATCCTAATAAATAAATAAAATTCAATAACTTATGGGAATGGTAGATTATTTTTTCACAGTGTACCTAACCATCATATTAAAAAGCATCAGGAAAAAGACACTTCTGAATTCTCTAACTCAGGCTACAACGATTCAATGAAAAGGTAAGTCAAAGTTCTATGAGAAGATTGCACATTGCAAACCAAAAACCGAGACACTTTTCAGACAGCAGTTCTGTAGCCTAGGAGACAAGGTTTATCCATGTGGTGCAGTTGCTGTACAACTCTCCAGAAGGCCCCAAACAACCCCAAAAGACTTGATGTGAAGCTGCTCTATCCATTATAAAAATGCATAATCAAGAATTCAGGATCCAACACTAAAGGCAGTTATCACCTACTGGCAGTTTGTTTGTGGATGAGCTGTGAACGCAAGATAGCCATATCCAGTGTTGTAGGAGCTGACACTGAGTCAAGCAAACATTTCATACTTAACTAAACCAATATGCACAGAGCAAGCCAAAAGTCATAACTACAGGCCGTGAATTTGTTGAACATGTATTTTGAACAGCATGAAATGCACAACTGTTCAGACATCACAAAACTCTCCAACCTCATTAAATCACAACTTGGTGCTGAAACAACTAAGGCAGACATAATTTTTACAGGTAGGAATTCCACTCTGTGTTTATTGAACACTCTCATTCCTGAAAGATTCTCATGGACTAAAAGTTGTGAACCAACTGAGGAACTTCAGGCACATTTTTCAAGAGTTTGGCCTAGACATCAGCAACAGAAGAAAACAGACATTTTTAAACACTATGTGTGCTTCAACATCACTACACAACCACTCACACAAAACAAGAATGAAAGATTATTCCTAGGCATATAATATAACTAGAACTCAGGACAGTAGAAATGAAATCAAGTATGCCTGCAGAGCAAAGGCAGGCTAAAAGCCAGAATGAGGCCAGCAGTTATAACTCAAATAGGAAGGTTTAGGAAATAATAGTAAGTTGTTCAGTAAATACAAAGATCTGGTTGACAAGCCCAAATGGTCTGTTAATAAAGACCATAGTCATTTGGTACGATTTTTACTAATCACTTCTTGCCCCATCAAGTCAGATAATACTCACAGAAAACTCCAGATAACTATAGCTATTGCTAAAATAAGAATATCGAACTGAATGTAACTTCAAAGAAGAAATTAAGAATTAAAGGCACCCAAGAAATCAGCCTTGTGTCCATATAGCCTAAGTGTTACCTGCAGTTTTCATTGCTATATAAAAGCTTTTTTTGTAAAGACCATATGCAGTTCTAAAAATAGTGTAGAAACATGAGGCAGGACAAGGTTACTACTGGATGTCTGTTAAAAAGTAAACAAACAAACTAATCAATAAAAATACATCCCAAACCTTAAAGGTATTCTGAATGCATTACTATGAATGATATGAACATAACCACAACATGAAGCAATCTTGACTCCATTTATAGGTAAGCTATTATTTGAGCATAAAAATTGTTGCTATTTATTATTATACCACAAAGATACTTACTCATTCCTGTGGCTACCAGAGAAAGGAATATCATCATTCCCAGAATGCTGAAAGTTACATGGTCTAACAGTAAAGTATTTTTACTGGCAATTTAAGTAAAGCCAGAAACCAATCCCCCATTTATATTTCTATGTTAGAAACTGTCAGGGAGGAGAATTACATTCATCTGTGACCAAAACTCATAATGTGCTCAATGAGTATTTGGGTATTCCCCAGCATCTACACCACACAAGTCTCAAGACACTGCCATTTGTTTAAGACAACGTGTGTGAAATTACAATGAGGAGAAAGTCATGCTTAAATTTTTCCTTTTAAACAAGATTCATCAGGATTGTGTAGAAGAATATGAAAGTATAAACTTGTGGGTGTCAGACAAAAGTAATTTGCAGTCTCTTTGCAGCAGCTTGGAAATAGCTATTTCTGCAATATCAAGTCATGTCAAATAATACACCATCCATAAAATACACAACCCTGAATGGAATCTAATGAGGAATGCTGAATATGGAAACAATTAAACTTATCAACTAAATCCCACACTGCAGACATGAAAGGTACAGTGCACTCCAAAACAGTGAATGCTCTGTAGCTTTTAATGCACTTCCTCCAGATGGATTTGGTCAATTAAGTAGAAGAAATGATCAAAGGATTTCACAAAATTTTTTTGGTTCCTTGGCTGCAGCCTTCCCAGCAAAAATTTCAAATACACACTGTTTGTTGGTTTTCCATCAGAAAATCAAACTCTGTAAGAGGGTCTCTGTCAATAAAACCTGCTTAAAGTTGGCAGAAGTCACTGCGGATGGGAAAAGTGAAGGAAAAGTCAGTTCTGGGTGACCATTTCTAAAAGCCATGCCTCAGGATGTGGAGAGGATGACCACCAAAAGCACGGGAAAGGTTCACAAGAACCTGTGAACAATTTAGCAAGCCTTGGTTAAAACCTTGTGTCTTGTGTAAGATCCAGATGAATTTCCTATGGATTTGCATAACTGTAGAGTAGAAAATCAGTTCATTTTGAAGAAGGTGTTATTTTAACTATGCTACCAGGCTAAATAGACTTCCTATCAGTTTTAATCCATTTCTTTGACAAGAAAAATATTTAAGAAGTTGCAAAGGACAAAGAAAATTTCTATTGTAAAGAATGCTTCTGAAATTGTATACATGTAGCTTATGAAAATAAAATTGTTAGCTACTAATTTATAATTGCAAGAGTCTAGAAATGACAACCCAGAGGAAACATCCCAAGCCTAATATCTGATTCTGTGTTCTGCCTTACCCTTCTCGATGTTTCCCATGGAAACAAAGGTGATCTAAAGACACAGAACCTGGCTGAGAGCTAGGAAAGAAGTTATTCCCTCTAGCTTTGCCTCTTTACAAGAAGAATTCATTCCTAAAGAAGAATTGTATGAGGGAATATCATGCATTTTCAGAATAAGACATGGCATAGTTTAAAATTAATTGTATAAAGTGCAAAAACACAGGCAGTCTAACCTCCCTTGGGGCTGTTTCCTTCTTAAAAAAATCTTGCATGCATGAAAATGGGGGATTTTTGGAAAATTGACAACTGCTTTGCCTTGGCAAGAATAGTGAAATAGTGAAAAGATGAATTATCAAAGCCTGTCCTTGTCTAATCCTATGAGTGTCATTGTGAATGGGTACAACTTGAGCCTTTCTAACTACATTAGGCAGAAGCACAACCTGAGGCAAGCAGATCTGGCTCTCCCAGCTTGTGCTGAGGGGAAGCTGTGACACTGCAGAAGCCATATATACCAGCAGAAAGATGTGACCTTATTGAAATGGAGGTTAGTTGATTGCCCCTGTTAGGTCTGTTCAAAGCTATTCCCAATTACAGTGTTTTAATCGCTTTGAGTAATGAAGGATATAATAAACATTTCTGCCTAGCCCCTGTATTGAATCAAGCCATTTTTCTGTGATTCATGCAGATCTACAGAAGAAACTTCGTCTCATATACAATAATGTTACTAAAATTGTTTTCACATAGCCTTTTCAACTCTGGGAGAGGTGAATAGGATGGAAAGCATTATGGGAAAGGCTACGTGTAAAGTCCGTCATTTTGATCTTACCAGAGGGAGGACGCATTCAAAAACAGGGAAAATCTGTATTTTCCTAATTTTGTGTATTACCGTTGAACTCAAATTGTCATGTCCTGTGATTCAAAAGATACGAAATTCAACTAAATAAGCATGAAAGGGATTAACTAGTTTGAATCTTGCTTGCATGTACTATGATGATTTCTGTCTGCTGAGTTTCCATGTTGAGAAACAATAAGCTGTCTGAAGCCCTCAAGCAGGGCTGGCAATCATGGATCATACATTAGGCTATGCTAGGTAGAATCGAGTAGCAGAAATGTCTGTGTGCTTAATGGCTACTCAGACTAGCCTGAAATGCTTGCAATACAAATGAAATCATTAAACCTTGGAGTTCCTTAAGGGCGTCCTTAAGGGCGTGACCTGTAGAAAACTTACTAAGTGTTTCTAATTTTGAGTGAACTTGAAACAATTAATTTTCTTCCATTCACAGTATTGATATTTGCAGTTTTACATCATTCTGTTATGAAGCTGGACAGTATCTGACTGAGGTGATTTTCAAAATTTTCTTTCCATTTAAATAAGAGCACCTAAGGGATGTGAACTGATATAGGAGAATATTAATAGCAGAAAATCGCAATATAAAGCCTTGAAAGGCAAACCACTGCCTGTCTTCCAGCTCAACACCTTGATCAGCCTGAAATGACGCTTTGAAGTTAACACATCAGTCATGCTAAGATTTAGTCAGATTTATGAAATTCAAGTTTCCTTTATTCCATAAGAATAAATTCCTTTTTCTCAATATTTTATGTGCAGAATTATTGTTCAAGTTCTAAAACTTCATTTCTATCTAGGATACCCATGAGAGCATTAAACATGGCAGGAAAACATCCTTTATGGTAGACTAAATGGTATTAGATTACAGATCTGTTAGTGACAATGAAACAACATAATAGTGCCTGGCAAAATGAAGACAGTCACACGTTTCCCACAACAGCTTCCAGAGAAAGTAAATCTACTTCAGAGGCCTTGCTAAAGAGTTAAAAGAAATAGGTAAATAAAATACAAAAGAATAATTTTCTTTTTCTGGTGACCATCTCTCCTTGTATTAAAAGGAGACACTGTACTGGATGCCACAGTAAAGAAAGAGTAATATAGCAGATGAAGAAACAAGCTCGAAGAACCTCATGTTATTAGCATTTATGGCTAGGATAAACACTTCTAAAAGATAGCTTTACTTACCCAGCTACCTGTGTATCTTTTTATTCTGCACATAACATTTCCATTAGAAAGAAGAATGAGTACAAGTCAGGAAAACATCCTCAGAGTTCTTACAGACAACACATTGTGACCAGCATTAATCTTTTTAACTCCATGCAGAATGAGTTTTTAGCACCCTTACGATAACTGCAAACAATATATTGGGTACGAAGGAAAGAGACAATCTACAAGAGACCTATTTCAATTAGATCACAATTACTACAGCAGAAGTAGTATTATGAATAATTTTTTCTTTAAATGATTCTCTTATTTGCATCTATCTGCTGAAATGCCCTCTGTTGATGTTGTCCTCACACTTTCCATTTCATACATTTACTTTATTCAGAGTATCCATGACTACCATGTGAAAAAGTATCATGCGAAGTGATCTTATTGCTGCTGTGTGATTAATTTTATTATTTCTACTACTCAAACAAACTCCTGCACCTCTTCAGTTTCAACTGAGACCTAAGTCAAGGCTGTGCTCATGTTCAACAGCTCCCAGTCTAGTTGCTGGGGTTTAACCCAAATTTCCCATTTATTACCCATTTTTAATCCATAAGTACACATTGAAATTTCTAATTGATTTTCTAAGATTAAAGGACTGGAGAACCTGGCCTGGGAATAAAGACTGCAAATGTCAGGGCTCCTGACAGTAAAAGAAAAGGCTTGACGGGGAACCTTATCACAGTATTCCAGTCCTTAAAGGACAGCTAGAAAGAGGACAGAGGCTCTCTCTTCACAAGACCTACATAGAGAAGACAAGGGGTGATGGGTATAAGTTGTACCAGGAGACTTTTCATCTTGATAGTTTTTCCCAGTGAGAACAATCATTCCCTGGAACAGCCTACCCAGGCAAATGGTAGAGTCCCCATCCCTGGGGATTTTCTGGATGTGATTGAACAGGGTGCTAAATAATCTCATCTAGGCTCCTTTTCCTACAAAATGTTGGACCAAATGATGTTTGGACGTCCCCTCCAATCCAGGCTTGTCTAGTATCTTATGAGTCTGTGATCTTCAATAAAGGTTTAAAATGGAAGAAGGTTTTGAAAGCACACTAACAGTAACAGACACTTTATACTAATAACACAAGCAAATATTATTTCTCTATCTTTCTTAGGCTAAAAAAACACAAATTTTTTTTTGTGGTATGGAATGCCCTTTCTTTTCACAAGTGTTTCACCACCAAATAATAATATTAAGGGTGTCATTATGCAAAATTGAATCACTTTAGGACAAAACTCAGAAGTATTGTAATTCCAAAATACAATGGAAGTGGCAGCATTTTTTCAAGCAAATTCATAAGGTTCAGAATTTAATCCATCATCTTCTTAGATGACAATAAGTGGCAATTAATGCCATCACTTTTACAAACTAGCTTTAAACATACACACAGACAATCCTATTACCAATTTAGAAAAAGTAACTATATGGTTCACCCAAGATTTTCTGCCTGCTTCTCAAGAACATGAATGTAATTTTCTTACATTTTTTGACTTATAAAATCTGTGTGATGATCTTCCTAAACTTTCTATTCATTATTGATGGGAAAGTTTTTCCGTATGTATCTGAATATATATGTTATTCAGCAGATCACTTAACACATAAATACAATAAATTTGAAGAGGAAAGAGCTGAACAAAAAAAAAAATAGATTTTGTTGAACACCTGCTATAAATGTCTGTAAGTCTACACTCTAGAATAAACTGTAGAGGAGACCACCCTCACTCAAGATAGGTGCACTGCTATAGGGTTTATAAGTGACAGAAAGTGATGAAATATAATATTTTTCCCCAAATCAGCTGAAAAAGCACCTTATAAAGATAAAAACATCTTCTGACTTTTGAAATTTGGGTTGTATGTTTTGTAATTCTTATGAGCTATTTCAATGCATTTGTACGACTCACTCTACAGTTGATGAAATTCAGATATTAAAAAATACTCATTAGACATGAGAAAATGAACTAGGAAAGACACTTTGACAAGAACTTTGGGAGTTGTTCCTTTTGGGACAGAATAAAATAAGTTCCTGGGGATAATAACGTTGGAATTGAAAGGTTCATTCAACAATACAGAAGTTATTAAACAATCTATTAAAAGCTTGGGTTTTTTCACCAGAAGCTGCATGAAAATCCACAAAGTAAGCCTAGCAAAGGGCAAGAAGAGAATAAAATCTAATTTGAGTGGATATATCTCAATGAAAGCTGAAAGAAATCAGCATGAATTAGATGATTTTATATTAACGTCACCTTGACTTTCAAAACATGACATAAACAATTTTGGGATAGATTTTCATACTCACAACATATTTTGTTTATGTCTGTGCTGGTTTAAAGGTAAACCAGCGGGAGAAACAAACCCAACTCAAAGAGATTATAAGTCAGAATTACAATTTAATGAAAAGAATACAATAAATACAATTATACAGGGTTTTTAACCCACAACACTCAGTGCCCTGGGGCACGAACAGAATGGTATTCATTCGCCACCAGCTGAGCCCCACGTGGTCCCCCTGAGTCCAAAGTAAAAATAGGAAAAACCTGTTGGTGAGTCTGGGGCTCACAGTCTGGTTGAGAGCATTGGTCGCAGTCCAGTTGAGGTTGGTGGTTGCAGTCTGGTCGAGGTTCTAGTCTTCCTCTGGATCCCATGAGTGGTGTCAGAAGTCCTCAGACTACCAGATTGTATATACCCAGGTTCAGGCAGGAATGCCCAGTCCCTCCCCCAGGGTGGGGAGCTCCACAGTGGGTGATTGTGAGTCCTGGGTGTGAGGACAGGAACATCCTCCTATCTCAAAGGCCTCTTAACACCCAGCTTATAGCCCGAGGGGTCAGGTGTGCTCTGGGCAGCTGCTGCAAATGGCCTGTCGTTAACAGTTTCTCGGGAATGGCATAGAGAGTATAGAATACACAGTTTGGGTTACACCCACACAGTGATGAACCACTCCCAGCTGCTTTAACTAACTGGGACAATATCCTTTTCTTTCTAAACTTTCTATAATACTACATACTTAACCAGAGGAGAAAACACAACCAAAATATAAGTCCACCTGATTCTAGGCAGAGACTAGACTGTGTGTATGTCATTTCTATAAAATAGTATCCCAACTTCTGACTTAAGAGATTTGGAATTAGAATTTGATCCCACATCCTTTTAGCAAGACCTAAATGCTAGGTTAAAATAGACAAATTGATTGGGGTTTGCCCTTAGTTTTTAAAGCCAGAAGAAAAAGAAGTAGCTAAAGTCTGGTTTTATCAGAAGGTCTTCTGATAGTACATCAGATCACTTTAACCAGTTTGAAATCTGGCTGTTGAAAGAGTCGTCCCACCCTAAAAATACATTCTAAATTGTCTTTCCTGATGTGTCTGTTCTCCTGTCACTTAATGCTACACAACTTTGTGGGTGTCTGACCAAGGTAAAAATAGAACATTGTTTTTAGGAACAGCTGGTTCATTAATTAAGCTCAATGTCTAGGCATAGTCACTGTAATCTAGCATAAATCCATCTTTCTGACTAGTATAGACATACTCACAATGATCTAATATAGCTGTTGCAGATAAGACAAGGAGGAACTAACCAGTGCTGTCTAGATGACAAGTGCTGGTTGATTGAACATCTCCCAGGGAAACACCATGGTGTGTATATTTCTTTATCTTGCATGGGATTTTCAGATTTACAACTATCAGGAGTATCCAGAAAGAGGATTACAGACTGGAACATAACCTGCCTCATAGTGACTAGAAAAAAACCCACTGTTTCGCCCACGAGAAGAGAATGGGAACTGAGGGAAATCAACATGGGCAGCAGCTCCCACAGCAAGTTAGATATGCATAGAAAACTCATAAGCCTAAATACTTCTCCTGTCTAAGACCAATATTCAAGGCCTTGGCAAAATCTTCTTTGCATATAATGACTTGACAGTTGCCTACATTCCTCTGTTGATTCTGTGTCATTTCTGCTGCTGCCCGTTCATCTATTTATCATTTACCAGATAGATATCTAGCTTACTTGAAATGTCCATCCTTGGGCTTAGATTTTTTAAATTTCTTCCTGTTTTAAATCTGAAGGGCCTGATCTGGTAACTCCACAAAATATGCTATGGAGTGAGAGAAACTCATTCATATAAAAGTAACCATATTAAGGGATTCAGATGAAAGAGAAAGGCTTCCCACCTGCTCTAACAGATATTTAATACTTATATATGAAGCAGAACTGCAACAGACAAGTTCCATACGAATACACTTCATCTGTTCAATACTCGCTACTTAGTTGGAAAACCTGAGCCTAACTATTACTATAAATAGACCAGGGAATTGCTCTGGGTATTCTGTATTTCATAACACTCGAACTACAAGGAAGAAAACATGCTCTACGAAAATATGCTCTACAAATGTATGCAGCTGTTAGCAGTGTGCGTGAAAGATAAAATATAGATTTTTAAAATAGTTTTGTTAGCACTTCTAATGGAAACACTCAAATTTTTTACAGCTTTGCTCTCTTTGAACATTTGTTGAAGCACACATTTATCTCCCTAAATGATTGCAACAAAAATGGTGGTGAATAACATCTCCAGCAAAGCAAATTACCCGCTTGCATGTGGTAGAATCATTCTGCTATTGGATTTCCCAGCCCTCTTCCATTTCTGCTTTTACAGCCATCAGTATTCTCCCTCTTCTAGTAAAAAAAATTCTTATAGGCTCTATACCATAGTGCAGGAGGACTGATAGAACTACTGGAGATCAGAACTTATCAACAGTCATTTACCTGTCTGCTTCAAAACTGCTAATTTTTTTATGTATTGTGAAAAAATGTTAGGAAAGGACTGCTAGTATATACTCACAATTTCCTTCTCTTTCTCAGTCACAATCAGTCAAACACACATGCGAATGCACATGCACATACACATAGCATTTCTTTCTTTGTTCCACTTTGATTATGACAGTCATCAGCAAAATTCTCCGCAGTTTTTTTTCCAGTTAAAGGCTTCTCAGGAGGAATTTCATTTGTACAGGCTGAAAACTGGCAGAAACCTTTGTCAGTTGACAACCACAGAATTTCCTGATCTTACATTATTCATTTTGAAACCATTATTGTGAAACCAGTTAAAGGACTTTGAAACGGAAAATCCCAGACTTTAGAGTTCTTCACTGCTTTTTGTCTAGTCATTGCTCTCATCGGCATTTTCTACTTAGAAATAAGTGCTTTCATTAAGAAGAAATAGATTTTTTTAGCTGACTAGAATTTTTCAGACAGTAATTTTAATGTACACCTTTATTCTAAGAAGTGAGTTTCTTAAATAACATCTATTTTCTCTCTGAAAGCATGCTAGCAATATTATACAACACACTCCATTAGCATGGAAATGGATTTTTTGTGTGTAATTTACTTTTCTGATGCTGTATTACATTATAGTTGCAGTTACCAAAAAGAGACTAGAAAATTCTTGTTGTACTTTGAAGTGTGGAAGATGCCAGCTGGGGTTTTTTATTGTATTTCTAAGGCGTGTTCTGACTGAAACATATTTTGTCATAAATGTAAGTATATATGTATATCAATATAAAAATGTATTTAAATTTTTCCCATTTTAGAAATATTTTAAGAAATAAAAAGTCAAAATGTTGCAAGAAGCAAATCTCAGATTCATTAGTATAACATGTAAACATTAAGAATTAATATTCCAGGAATGATGATAGAATAAAAAAATAGTAGGTAGTAATGTTCACATATTTGTTGCTAATATGAGTGTTTAAAAATATACATCATGTGAAATGATTGGCAGCAAGTACTTGACTTAGCTACTTGACCAAAGGAGGATATTTCTTGTGAGATTGATGAAAACAATTCCTAATGCAAAATTGACTTCCTATAACATAATACTTAGTTCTAAATGTAGCCCAGAATCACACTAAATTGAAAAAAAAAAAAATATGTTAAGAAAAAAAGTACTGAGCAACTGGGCTTTTCTGCTGATCTTTGATATCAGGACAAAATAAGTGCTGAAATTGAATCAGAGGTAGTTTGGGACACTTAAGGATTTTCAGTACACAACAGTATGCCAAGTCAGTCCTTTTTGTGGCTACTTTTCTGTGTCACAGACATTGGATAAATCTACCATGGGTTGATGACAAAAAAAGAATTCCTACTTACCAACTTATTCCACTTCAAGGCTAATTATAATGAGTCTTGCAGGGATCTATTGAGACCTATAAGCCATGGAGGTAAACTGGACATATTCAGGAAGTCAGACAGGTCATGAATTTTTTTGCAGAGAATTCACTACATCTCTAAAGAAAAAAAATATTAACTACTGAAAAAAATATTAAAAGGATAACTTTTTCTCCCCACAATGCTTATTGAATCCTCTGAGTACTCTCTGTGCATGAATTAGGTTTTAATTGCACCAAGGTCCTCAATAGGCAAAATGTGTGACAATCCCAGGGTTCAGGAGGACACAGTACCTGGGTGTTCAGCTGTCCCATGATGGCAGCATATGCAGGTTTTCTGGAAGTTGTAAATTATGTTCAGTCACTTGCTACCCAGTCTATACGATCACATGGCACAGGCTCTCTGCTCCAGGTGCTAAGTTCTGCGTTTTTTCACGCTGTCTTTCCTGACACCACTGTCAGCTGTCCTCGGGTTTATGGAGGCACCTTCAACCTGGAGCTGTTTTCTATGTCAGTGACTCTCTAGTTTAAAACCACCTACAAGTTTGTTGATGTTGCACTCCTCATTATCAACCTGGTCATCAATGAAGATGTATGAGGTACAGTATGAGGTCCAGTACTGACCTCAAAGTACTGTGCTCGTACATAGCTATCAGATGATTGGATGATTGGACCTTTCGAGGCCTTTTGAGCCTGTGTACAAGTTTCAAGCCAGTTGATAATTTATTCTTCTAGTTCAATGCCTTGCTTTCAGGTTAGCCATTACAACCCAGTTTCCATGCCATCCTTTCATTGCTCTGTTAGATTTAGGCATTTAAATTGCACATCTACATGTGTAATCATTATTTTAAATTTTACTATCTGAGTCAACTTGCTGCTTAGGACTCTCAAATTCCTATGCCACTTGTGTCTGTCTTATAGGCATCTCCAATCCTTAGCTTGTGACAGAAAACTCAGATTATGGCATTTCCCTGTAAAATATTTTGAAATACCTGTAGAAAAAATATTCTTCTGTATTGCAAGAGACTACCCTCACTGAAGAACTGTGGGTATAAACAGTTCACTGTTTAAATCTGCCTTGTACTGAGGGGGGCACACCTTCCTCACTTCATGCAGCAATTATGGTAAATTAGATTGCATCTGAGCTTTCCAGTAGATAAGGCTTAGTTAGATATTTGAGGATTAAAGTTTATGAGATATAGATGCTACCTGAAGGTGTGTGAAATAGAAACTTACTATAAGATAGAAGACATCTCCAAATACCTGGTTTAGCTGTAAGCAAACATTTCAGTGTCAGGGTTTCTTATAGTAAGCAAAGCTTCAAGAATTTCACCACTCTTGAACTTTCAGGAGAACAATCTCATCTACTGCATAATACCTGCTGAAAGCTTTGCAGAGAATTAATAAAGGCAGAGATAGACTCCATCTCTCTGAAATGGAGGACAGTATTCCAGGATTGCAGACATTCCTGATATTTCTATTTCTAATACACATAAAGTTGCTGTGTATATGTCATGTTCACGTCACAAGCACTCTTAGGAGATGGAGCCAGAAGCACACTCTCAAGTTTCATGTGCCAAGATGAGAAAAAAACAACTCAATTCCCAACACCTTGTATAAACTTCCAGGGTCAGGAAGACCTCAAGCTATATGCTGCTGTGACAGTTACATATGCCAAAGGTGCTTGTTATGGCAATACACATTTTTCATTTTCTGTTCTTAGAGAATAGATTGTTCATATAAACGGAAGGTGAAAAAATATTAAGCTAGTACTCCTACTGATCAGTATTTTTCTTTGCTCTTTCTACATCTTTAAAATTTAATACCCTTGAGTCTGTTCACTTTCAACCATATGCAAATTAATAAGAGATGGAAGCAAATGTAAAAATTGTTTGTTGTTTTCAAATCAGTGCAGAGGACTATACAGCTGCAGACTCTTCAGTGCAATGTGTTTTGAGACTTAGAAGCAAAATAAATATTAGTTTCTATAGAGCATTCCCTTTAGCAACTTCAGAGGGTGGGAACCATGTCACAAAGGGGAGAATGTGAGTTTTCTTCTGACACAGACAGAGAAGCAGGAACATCAAAAAAGTAAAAGTCAGGAGTGAGGGCTTTGGTGGAATGGAGTCATCATTATAAGTCAGGTCCAAAAAAAATTAAGACCGAGACTGTCTCAAATGCCTCTGAATCCAGTTGCATCATCCCTGTTTACTCTCCTTCCAGGCTAGCTCTTCACCTGTGGCTCTACCACTGTCAACACAGCCTGGAAGGGCTTACTAGCCAGGGAAAGTTTTTCAAGTGTTCTGCTTTCTCTCACCACACAACCCATTGGGATTCTCTGCACTGGGCACCAGCAGGTCACCCCCAGAGACACCTGCTTCTGCCACATCAGCACACTCACAGTCAGGATGCAGAGGAGGTCCATACCTGTGCCTCCACCCAGGAGTGGGATCATGAGTGAAGCTGGAGCTCTGGGAAGAGCCATCTTTTCTCCCTCCTTTTCCTCTAGAGCCTAGACACTGAAATGAAAAGCACCCATAAGAGGAAGTAAAAACGATCATTTGATGGCAAAATCAAAAGTTAGAATCTCTTTAGCCTTTTGGCATATTCTCCATCCACTCCATGTCCCAAGATGGCATTGTGCAGACTGTTAAGCAAATGGCTGCAAGCAGCTCCTTAGAGTTTATGCCCTTCACAAACCAATCCAAAGATAGAGTCTTTTCTTGAATACAACCTTTCAGGCTAACTATCAGTGCCTTAGGATGTCTGCGGTGATTAACATGTTTTTGCTGTTTCACTATAGGACACTTTAGTAGTTTGAAAATTCTAATAAGGCTTCAAAGACTTTTTTGCCACGTATCCCATTGACCATGAATCCTATGCTACACCTGACAAAGGCAGAAGACCTTACCAGGCTGTTCATGCAAAGTCTGGGGTTGTGTTTAAAACATCATCATGCTCAAGGACTGAGGAGCCAGTCAGTGCTAACAGCAGCCCTCTGGCAATGGTGGAAAGTGTCCACAGTAAACAATGGAAGAAATTTTCAGCCTGGAAGTCGGCAACCTTAGCAGTGCTGTAGTGGTGGCAGTCAAAGAGGGTGGAGAAGCCCATGCTTTGGAAGTGTAACCACAGAAAGACAAAGAGAGAAAACCAAATTTTAAACATAAGAACTTTATAAATAGATGAAGACAACATCAACAAAAAGAGCACATTCGTGCACTACTTGAGAGGCTTGAGGGCCAAGTTGTTGCTCTTAAAATCAGTATGTCTCCATAGATTTCAGTGAAACTGCATTGATTTACCTCTGTTGGATACCTAGTTATTTCTACAGTAAAAGAAAGGCTTAATAAATATTATGGATTGTATTCTCACTCTGTAGAAATTGTTAAAGTTCCCTTGATATCAGTGGAACTACATTGGATTACAATAGACAAAGGTCAGCCTCAACTATGCTAAAGAACATTCACTAAGTGCTTACTGAGCTTTTGTGTCTTGGCTTCCCTACACAGGCACTCTCACTCTGTAAAGTGCTTTCAGGAGCCGAGCTCCCCACATGGAAAGGGCCTAGGTTTGTCTAAAAAAGGTATTTTAGGATTTTTATGGAAATTTGGTGCAGAATAGATGTTATTTACTCATGCAAATGTAAATATGTTTCTTCCATCTAGAATACCCTGATGACTGAAGAAGATCTTATTTGCATTTAGTTCTTTGTGCCTGATGTAGAATTAAAGAAAGCAAAACCAATACAGCCTACTGTCAAAATCAAATTTGGTTGCGACTGAGAAGGTTTCTGAACTACATCGGCTGCTCAGT
Organism: Cephalopterus ornatus; assembly: GCA_013396775.1. Lineage (NCBI taxonomy): Eukaryota > Metazoa > Chordata > Aves > Passeriformes > Cotingidae > Cephalopterus > Cephalopterus ornatus. The sequence continues at coordinate 12,222 of VZRE01016172.1, read as the reverse complement.
TTGAAAAAGCAGCAAAAAGCTATTTGCAGAGGTACCTGGGCTGAAATGTTAATTCCTTGTGACCTTTTGTGAGCCTGAACTCTATTAATTTCTCCATATCATTTTACAGAGTTAGAATCATTTCTGTAAACTTATGAAAACTGTGTGTTCTGCCTTGAGATATTACTTGAGGAAGTCACTCATATATTGATTTCTGATGTTGCTGGTTTTAGCAAGATAAGACTCCTAATCCATCTACTGAATGTTACTCTGCCAAAGATAAAATTGCTGTCATGCACATTCCCCAAAATTAAAAGAGAAAAAAAAAAAAGAAAAAAAAATATTAGTGTGTTGATGGATTAAAGAAGGTCTGTTTTCAGATATAAGCAAAAGACAACAAGATGTTCTATTTTCTATATCAGTGCCAGCTTCTGAAACTTTAAAGACCACTTCTATCTACAAAGAATTGTGATATCACTACCAATAAAAAGAGAAGAATATCACTGAAGGCAAAAGAAGAGCTTCAGGCACCCTACTCAGAGGTGCAGACTTTTTCTCATCCTCATATATTCTGAAAACAAGAATGTGTATTGGGTTTTTTTTATAAGGTTTTGGTAGTGGGGGGCTTACAGAGGTTAGAAGCTACTAGAAGATTCCCCTGTGTCCAATGGAGCCAATGCCCGTTGGTTCCAAGACAGAGTCACCACTGACCAATGCTGAGTCCATCACCAGCAGTGTTGGTGTTATAGGATAACAGGTTTAAGATGGGGAAAAAATTTCTGGCCAACAGCAGCTGGGAGAGAAGGGTGTGAGTGTGGGAGAGGTACAGCCCTGCAGACACCAGGCGCGGTGAAGGAGGAGGAGGAGGAGGTGCTTCAGGCACCAGAGTAGAGATTCCCCTGCAGGCTTTGGTGCAGACCAAGGCAGTTGCCCCGCTGCAGCCCACGGAGGACCACAGTGGAGCAGAGCTTCACCTGTGGAGGTCTCCACACTACAGCAGGTGGATGAGTGAAGGAGGCTGTGACCCCATGGGAAGCCTGTGCGGGAGCAGGCTCTTGGCAGGACCAGTAGCCCTCTGGAGAGAAGAGCCACTGGAGCAGGTTTTCTGGCAGGACCTGTGACCCTGTGGGGGACCCACACTGGAGTAGTCTGTTCCTGAAGGACTGACCTTATGGAAGGGACCCATGCTGGAGCAAGGAAGAGTCCTTCCACTGAGAAGGAAGGAGAGACATAAACAGCATGTGATGAACTGACCACAGCTGCCATTCCCTGTCCCCCTCAACTGCTCAGGGGAAGGAGGGAGAGAATTAAGAGTGCAGCCTGAAATATAACACCTTTAACCTCCAGGATCAGACACAGGAGAAATGAAATGTGTTTATTATATCTATGCGTTATTACAAGCGTATATGTCCCATTTTCTGCAAGTTCTTCTGTATATAAGAGAAATAGTAGTTAAAGGGATATGTAAGCATATGTAACTACATAATCATGTTAATTCTTTTGAAACACTGTATAGGATGTCATAGCATTAATAGCATCACTTAACCTGAACACGTTTCATTCTCTTAATTTAACCTTCAGATGGATAGATTTAATATATTCAACTTTTTCAACTATCTCTAAGGTCCTAGAATTTGTGGACACTGGGGAGACTGCTATGACCCCTTTAAGTCATAAGATAATTTTCTTCACACCAGATTATGCTGAACAAATTATTCTCTGTTTTAACATTAATAAGTTCAATAATTTCAGTGGTACTGCACTGAAACTGGAGTGTAGCTTTTATAATTTAAACTACAATTATAATTTCTTTAATATAAGATGAGATAAAAATCCAAGGAAAGTTGAAATTTTTACGTCTTTTGATTTTTATTTTTTTCACTGTTGTTTCAAGCCTGGGGGAACACTTCAGATTGTAATTATTTTGTAGGTCTCTTAAACATTTCTATTGCTTGAAAAGACTGCAACTCATCTTTTCTAATTATAGAAAGCAATGCTCCAGTTTGCATGAAAGTCTGCTGTAGTTATGCATTTTATAATTAGTCTTGCTATGGTTTACGGAGTTTAAATTTTCATTTTTTTATTGCCTCCAAATATAAGAAACTCTGAAATAACACAATACTTTAGTGAAATTTCTTTAGTTACTAACACCCGCTTATTAAAGTTCACTAATATGAATTTTGCTTCAGGAGAAAATCTGCCCTTTGCCATGTTCATATTCAAAGCAAGCAGGCAATGGAGAAACAGCAGGCAATAAACTCTCTGGAGCAGTGAAGAGTCATCCAAGAGGGACTTGTGAACATTCCATTTCATACTATTGCAGGAAAAACAAACTTTCCCTTGTCATCAACATATGAAAACTGCACCTACCCTTCAAATTTCACTCATGAATTCTATTGTGAGAGTGAGACCAGATTTGTCACAGGCAAAACCTGGGATAGCCTGAAGGCATCTGTTAATTGTGTGCTTTCTGATCTTATTTTTTTTAATAGTGCTCTGATTTTCTTCTCCTACTCCACACTGAAGACTTTTCAACTCAGTGTATGAGCAGCAATAAGTATACCCCTCAACATCTTTAGGATTACAGAAGTTGATGCCATCAAAATTTGTCTTTACGTATGTTTACTTCACATGCTTTACGATTATCCTTATTCCCTGAAACCAGCGACCCAGTCTTTCTCTTTCTACAAAAAAAAAAAGGGCTGCTCCCTTCAGGCACATGAACTATATGACTTTGCTGTCTCATCTGAGATATGATAATTACAGTGTCAATGTCAAAGCTTTTACAGACCTGCACAGCTTCAGTACTACTTATTTTGCCACTTGACACTAGGTATTTGCCGAAAACAGCACAGGTGAAAATTAATGAGGCATTTACATAGCAATCTGTCCAAATCTTGAAGCCACAAAACTATGACAACAGCAACATAATATTCCCATTCAAAAACTGATTTTGAATTCAGTCAGTGACTTGCACTACAATTTACCAAAGTACTGCTAGCCAAATTGATATACTTTGTTATAGCATTGTCAATCACCATATTTCATTGCCAGCAGGGGACATCCTGTGGGACATACGAATTCCGGGTCTTGGGTTTTTTTTACAGACTGTGAGGTCACTGTGCTCCATAGCAAAACAATTAGTAGTCAGTAGGATATCTGCAGCATATGAACCATTTTTTTTTTTTTGAATTTACAGGCTTCAAGGAGACGGAGTAACATGTGCTGATAGCTGGCCTGAAATTTGTTAATCAACGTGTCATCATGCATACTGCTGCGGCCATTATGAAGTTAACTGATTTGACAAAGCACAAAATATTTCAGAAAACATCTTTGCCTATAAGAAAAAAACATTCTTTCTCATATAATGGAACTGAATACTGGTGATCTACTAATCAGGGCAGCTGAAAGGACTGTCTGCCAATCGAAGCATTTCATAGAATCAAAGACTTTAGAAGACTTGTGAAAGATCAGGTGAAAAATTTGATTTTCCTCAAGATGCTTCATTTAAAAAGATCCAGGTAAAGAAACCAGATTTTCATGGCACAGTTGGAATGGAATCCATGTTTACTTCTATATGTCTTTCATCTCTGCATTTTCACTAGGCAAACAATTTAACAGAATTGGCAAGCACCACTCCAGCAGCTGCTGAATTCTATCACTCATCTGAAACTGATAACCTCCCTTTTTCATAAGTTAACCAGACAGGTAGACCTTTTTTTGGAAAAGGACAAGAAAGGGACAGAGTGGGTACCTGTCTATTCATTCCAAATTAGTCCAGTTTAATTTCTGTCAAAATGGTGATTTTACTTTGCTACCAGTGCTCCAAAATTTGTCATGAGCTGGTGTACATACGGGGCCTAGATCCTTTGTTTAAAGTCACACTGCCCTTAGCCTTGATTCTGCTATCCTATAGTGTGCAGTGCCATTAATCTATCATATTTGTATATGGCAAAAAACCTGCAAGATCAGTATTCAGATTTCCTCTAAAGTAAAGGGATATTTGCAAAAGCTATTGTTTGCCAGTCTTCTATCTACTTAATAGATTTGGGGTCAGAAAATGAACTAGACACAGAACCTTCAGAATCATCTGACCTAACGGAAATCTATCCAGGTTGGACTTATTGTAAGCAAGCCATGACTTTATGAACATTTTCAGGGCACTGATTAACAAGATTCCCATGGGAAGCCAACACACAGGACAGTAAATAGAAATCTCATTTTTCTTTTATGCAGGCTTTTACTTCTAAATTGTATAAAACTAGGGTACAGAGTCTGATACTCTCTTTGTGGCTAAGGCAAGGAAGAAAACACGAGAGAAGAACTTTGATTAATTTTGCAGAATTTTACATCAAATGTTCCCTAGATATAAATCTGAACTAATATCCAAAGCAATCCACTAGAATTCCTGTTTTGGAACTGAGTCTTCTGCAAACAGACTGCAAAGTTTAACTTCTTTTTGGTCCTGTCCAAAATTCTGCCCCCATGAATTTTGTGGGTTTGGATGAAACAGTAGTCTAAAGAAAAATAATCCAGTACCAGTGCAACACCCTGAGGAAGAAAAAAGTCAGGTCATCCACTGCCATTTCCACTGAGCTTTCTGAGCTTTTTAGCTTTCAGAGCCAGGAGTTACATTTGTTATAGCTAGTAGCAGAGATTAGTATCTAGGAAAATCATTCCTTGAAATATTAAGCATTGAATGCGTCTCAGACACCCAGGCGTTTTAGGCATGGTTTTCCTTCATTGCTGTCTTGAATTCAGTTTCACAATTTACATCTAAATGTCAACTCCAAGATCCTTGGCATTGTTTTGAAAAGTCTCCTGAGCTTCATATTATCTCATTTATAAAGGATATCTGTAAGTATCTTTAACATAGTTAAGTTTGTGGTGGCTGTATTTTTCTAGAAATGAAGATATAAATATCTTAAAATTATAATGCAAATTTGAGACTAATCCAAAAAGTCTCTGCAACTTCCTTTGAAAGTCTTGCAAGTTCAATGATATTAACTTTTTAAACTCTTAAATAAGAGAAATAAACTTTTTTACCTGGAGAACGGTTCAAGGTACCTTTCAATACTTACAGGGGGCTTATAAGAAAAATGGGCAGAGACTTTTTACCAGGGTCTCTAGCAGTCGGAGTAAGGGTAATGATTTTAAACTGAAAAGGGGTAGTTTTAGATTACATATAAAGAAAATATTCTTTACTGTGAGATTGATGAGACATCAAAACAGGTTGTTCAGAGAAGTTTAAGTTGTCCCATCCTTGGAAGTATTTAAGGTCAGGTTGAATGACGGTTTAAGCAATCTGCTCTAGTGTAAGGTGTTGGGACGATAAACTAGATGATCTTTAAAGGCCCCTTTCGACTCAGATCATTATATGATTCCATGATTCAGCTTTATCCTATAAAATTCAGGCACTAGAACTAAAGGAGTGATTTCCTGTTCTGTTGAAATAGGATGAAACAATGTTCAGAGCGAAATCACCTTAATGCCCTAATCACATTCTCAACATTATTTTTTTTCTCCCTGTGCATGAATGTCAGTGGGAGTGTGGACTTATATTTTTGTGTTCTAAATAAAGCTCCATTGTACAATAGAGTGCTTTCAGAAAGCTACTTAAAAAATACATTTCACTTTGCCATTAATAACCTTTTTTGCATTTTAATCTCACAGTGAGGCAAATATTTCAACATAATTAATGTGAAAATGTGGAAAGTTACAAGTTCACAGTTCTGTTTCTAAATTCAGTACCATAGGGCAGTGAGACTTCAATGTAATGAGACAGCTATACTGGCACACTGTAGGACGAAACAAGAACTCCAGCATACTTACTTGGTAAGAATAATTTATGTTTGTATTTATCATTTCACTTTTATCTGACCAATGATAGGCAAAGTGCTCTAGAGCATAAGAAGTGCAGCAAATTAAAAGCAAAAATACACAAGGGACTTGCTTATTTTTCCTTATCTTCCCTACATTTTATATTTCATTGCTCTGGTCTATTCTTATATTAACTCACCATCCAACTCTAAATCGCAGATAAACACTAGTAGCAGATGTTCAACATCTTGCAGGTCAAATTCCCAGTACAGTAAGAAATATTGACAGGGTTTCAGGTTTTTTTCACGTGTAACCTTTTTATACAAGTACTGGAACAGAGGTGGAAAGAAACAGCACTCAAGTAATCTTCTTTCACAAATCAAAGCAAAACACTTCTAGCTGACTTGACCTCAGTGGGTAAATTATGACTTGGGAACAGATTTTAGCTAGCAATCCAAGTATGGTGCAAATTCTTATACTGATCATACAGTTTCTTCTATTCGGATTTTTGTGTAATGCTACTAAGAACACCACATGGTCTATAAAGAGTGAACAGTGGTTACACACCTACAAATAGCAACTCAGACACCATCTTGTAGTATCTCCATCAACATGTATTTTCACAATGTCTCCAAAGATTTAGTTGCAGTTTCTTGGGAATAACGCATTCTGAATACATCTGTTACTCCTGTTTGAGTTGTAATATAATTACCCTGTCAAAATCTGAATATAAATATTTAGCTGGTAGTAGCAAAATGAGCTCTGAAATAAAAGGATTCACTGGTATTTCCAAACAGTTTGGTTATTTTCCCTAATTGCTCTTTATCTGAGCTGCTAGACAGGAAAAAAATTCCTGAATCATTGCAAAGGAAAAGAAAAACAATTCATGTTTTATGTATTAGTATCCCTCCAGATAAGGCTAAATGTGAGCAGTCTCTCAATTCATACTAATAAAAGAATCATTTAAGCAAATACTGTTTAGTTGAGTCTGACTGTGAATGAGAAAATATGTAATGATAAAAATTTATTTCCATGTGCAGTTAATCAAGATGTACATCCATTTGTTTATGTGAATATATATTGCCTGTTCATTAACCTCCAGTTCCACTTTACTGAACTTTATCCTGCAGGGTCACCATATAGAAATCATTCACAACATCGCGTTTGTGAGAAAGCCCCATATAGAGTGGCCTCTTGGGCATAACTCTGCTTATGCGTTGTTTACCTACAAATATTTGCATATCAGTCACATAGCTAGGATTTTTTTCTCCTGAGTTCTTGTTTCATGGACATGATTGTGAAGAATAAGATTCAGAAAAAAAAATTAATCAGGAATTATTTTTCACTAGAATTCTTAGCCTATAAAATATTTCTTTCATATATAAATATTTCTTTTATTATTTCTTTTTTAAATACACTAATTCATACAGGAATGTCATTGTTAAATATATCAGGTATCATTTCTCTACAGAGATTCTTAAGCTAAATACATAAGTTTACAGTTATTCATTTTGACAACCCAGTGACATTTCAGTGACAAAGGAAGTTAACATCATGAATATTTTTTATATGCCTCGCAATATTGTCCGCCATCCATAATAGAGCACTGAGCATTGATTCCGAGCACTCATAGCCTAGGGATACATCTTTTTCAAAGAAACCACTTGGTCATGTTGAATAATTTCCATTTTACCTACAGTATCTGATTTGCTTTAGACGCACTTACAACTTGATTAGGACTGCAGCATAGGAATACATAAAGCATGAAACCATGTAATATACTGAGTCTTAAACCCTTTTATCATTCAGATTGCTTTTTTCACTTAATTTGTTTTCATCTAGAAAAAATCAAACCAATCCATACAAGACCTCTCTTAACCCCGAAGTCTCAGTCTGCCCTCCAATTAATTCCTTCTTCAAAAATGTATCCAGATGACTATTCGGTTAATTTAAACTTCTTGTTAGAGTTTAAATCTTTGGCACGTTCCATACTTTAAAAATATGCCTATGGACTGACTTACAGGTCAATGTCCTATTTAACCACATTCAGAGAATATTTTGGTTCTGGCCTAGTCACTGTTTCAAACTGCATTTCTGATCAGGCTGTTCTCTTACTCTCAGAATTGAAATGACTTTATGACATTCCAATTAGCCACCATTTAATTCCAGCTGTTAAAGTTAAAATCTGTAAAATAAGATCATTTTCCTTCAAAAAAATCCAACCCAACCTGTTGCACTTTTCTTGAATCATTTTGACAAGGTGAGAGCAAAGAAACTGTGACATTTGAAAAAACTAAAATAATCTTAAGTTGTAAGAGTGGATACACTAGAAGACACATTTCACCTTGTTTATGTAAAGTATTCATCAATGGAGTTTTTATCCCCCACCATGTTCCAGCTACGCTCTAAATCTCAGCTTGCTTTGCTGCACATACCATATGGCTTGTTAACTTTGCAGCATTTGATTTTATGATACATCATAAATTTCAAAATGAAATATTCAAAGATATTGTGAGAGGAAAGAACTGGAACAATGGTTTATAGTTTTATTAAGTATTATTAATAATAATATATTTTGTTATTATTAATGTTATTATTAATGTTATTATGATCTATATAAGAATTATTATTATTTCTAAACGGTTGAATTGCATAATAACATTCTTGGAAAACTCAAAAGAAATTTTTTGAAGACTATGAAAAAAACGAACACTTACGGAAAAGGATATACTCTGGATCAATAGCTAAGCAACAGAGTGAAAACTAGGAATCGCGAGAATAAAATTTTTAAAATATGAGAGAGGATTTTACACCAGTGGCAGTGAGAAAGAAAGTTTATCATGATCAAACTGATCAGAAGTGTGAAAATAAGAATTATGGACTGTGATTAACAAAGGAAAACTAATAGAAAGATTACTGAAGTAAAAGAAGTAGAAGCTAAATACAAGTGCATGGAGTTCAAAACCTTTAAGTCATGGAAAAGCATTTACTGATCAAATTGCCATATTGTTTTCTTTCCAAATAGATGATTGAATTATTTGAACCATGTATTCCAAATAAACTTAGATGAAACAGCCATAAGAGTAATCACCCTGATGATACTCATGCTTCTTGGCACACCTCCACAGACTCTTTCCTTAGCCATTTTCACAATACAAACTTGTGTCATCCAAAGAAAAATGAAGTGTCACCACCTGAATTCAAAACCCACTTCCAACCATAACTGCTGCCTCAGGTCTGGTTCCCTGAGCTTAGTGAAGGTGCCAGATATTATTTATTACTAGTTTCATTTCTTTTGTGTGCAGTGTCAGCTTGTTCATTTGCATTTTTGGTTTGCTTACTGCAGGGAATCACAGCTCTCTAATAACCTGTCTTTCTCAGCAAAGTGTGCAGCCAGTTGAGCAAGAGTAGCTGATGTCCAGCTTGGCTGAAGAGTTAACTTCTCACTGAGCCCACAGGACAAAAGAAAATATAGACAAAATAGAAGTGAGACTAGGCTATCCAAAAAAATATAAATTATTCTCCCTCTTCTTCCATGACTTTTTTGGTCCTCCTTCTTACTTGAATCAGTATGTATTAACTGTGTTCTTTGGAAATTTCCCCATTCCTAATTGATATGGGGGTTGTGGCCTTTACATGGAAGGTGTGGCTTTCTTTCTTTCCTTTTCCTAGGTAATCTCCTACACAAACAAATACTTACTAGAGTTTCTAAAAAGATAATTCACAGAACTATTCCCATAGCCCTGATCAGTCTGATTCTGTCCATATTAAATTTCTGTTTTCTTTCTCTAATTTTCCTTTGTGAGAGGCTATCTAAAATTGGCAGAATCAAAATCAAATAAAATATTTAGCTGCTTTCTCTTCCAGATAACCATTTGATCTGCCTTCATATGGATAGTTGCAGCATCCTTTGTGTGCATTCTCAAATCCAGGCTATTTTTGAGTATTAATTTTTTTTTAATGTCAAACCACACTCTACTGGACCCTGAATTAGATCCTATGTTTTTTACATCTCTAGTTTAAATCAAATTTTGTTAAAGGGAACATATGCTCTGTTAAAGGCAATTTCTCACAGACCATAATTAATTTAAATCTTCTAATAATTATTAACTGGAATTTTATGTGAAGTTAACAAAAGCTGCTTCCCTGTGTCACCATGATAATCTTTGGAAAATCAGAGCAAAAAAACCCCATCCATCATAACTAATTAACCTATTTAAATAATATTATAAATATTTATACCATTTACTTTTAATCATCCAAATTTCAAAATTTTACACCTTCCCATAAAATTTTTTTTCTGAACGTCTCAGTGAAAAAATGACTCCAAAATGTTTTTTTTTCTGTCAACTGCTTTAGTGTCTGGATTTGTTTTGATCTGAGCAAAGGAAAGACTTAGATACTGTTCTCTAAGCTTGCATTTTAACCTATTCTTATTGATTCAATTTGCTAAAAAGGTACTTCAGAATTGAAGACCAAATACAACAATCTTACTTATTAACTTACCCATTGTGCAACGTGAGGTACCCTACATTTAGAGTCATGCACACTAGTAAAACCTTTTCATGATACTTATCTCAATAGTCTTCTTTTAGATTCTATTTCAGTATCCAAAATCTGTTTTTCCTTTCCAAGGCAGTCTTCCTGAAATATCACATATCATAATGCAAAACTCAGCTTAAATTCAACCAGTATAAACTGAATATAAATAAACCTTAAAACGAAATCAACGTTGTCTAACATACTTAGTCAAGATCAATACTGTAATTCTGTGCCTGCTGTTACAGACAGACAATCTTTCAGCTTTATGTAATTGACTCTCTAGTCTTTTTGCATGGCAAAATTCCAGGAAGTCAATTTCTTTTTCCATATGCTTCATGTCACTTTTTCTTCGTACTTGATTTACAGTTACCTTCATCCGCTGTACATCCTTCTCTCTTACTATTGTGAGTTACCCACTGATATTTCTTTCTATTACGACAGACTTATCAAGATAGAACTTTATGTGAAATAAATTTTCCTTTGCAACGTTCCTCAGTAATTTTCTCCTGACTCATTCACTTCCTAGAACTAGCTTTTACTATACATGGAATATTTTGTCTCTTTGAACTTAACCTGTCCAGACATTTACCTTTGTCACGATTATAGAGTTTTCTGAGATCTGCTGGAACAGGAGATACATTCACTCCTCTACCGTTGTACAATATGTCCAAATGAAAAGGAGATGAGAAATTTAGATATCTCTTCATTACTCATTCTTTTTTCCCACTGATGATTTCTCACACACTTCATACTTCATAGTGGTGGGATATAAAATTGCTTTCCTTTTATACATGAGATATGCTTCTGTCTTGAAGAGTGATGGTCACAGTAGGAATATGAAAAATATGACAAATGAAGTGAAGGACAAGAAACCTAATACCAAACAATGTGTTTGATATGGTGATATACCACAGTACACTACACATCAGAGACGGAGAGAGCATAGTAGAAAGTTAATGAGCTAGCAAATGCATCTTGTACTGGCACCTGAAACAAAAGCCTTAGTCTGGATCAAATTTTTCTCCTAAGGTTTTAAGCTAATAAATTTTTCTGTAAAACCATTAATTCTTCCAGAACAAACTATTTTTTTTCCCCCACAGGTTTCAGCAAGGGCTGGGATCTAGCCAATGAAATATTAATATATATTATAAAAATGGTTTTACAAGTAAATAAAATTAATAATGTAATCTCTGAAATAAATTTCAATGGGATTATATTAGATGCAATATGTGGAGCAGAACAGAAGAAAATAATATTTGTCTAGATACACTGGTTGGTCAAGGACTTGCCTAATCAAGGACTTGCCTGAACTTGAAAACCTGCTGACTTCAATGATATTCAATAACATACTTGCCAGTGGTGAAAACTGAAAGAATTGATTCAATCTGAAAATGCAGGAAACATCTCATTTGATAACCTTGGTATGATAAATCAGAAAAAAGAGCTATGAAATCTTGACTTAGTGTTACAGACTCAGTGTTTCACAGTCTCCTGAACTTTTCTTTCCCAGTAGTCACTTTGCAAATCTGATTGAAGACAATATCTTAATTTATAATATTTAATCCTTCCTCTACATATTTTTAATTGAAATAAAACACTGTGATCTTTTGCAGAAGAATAAACTTCAAGTATTTGTATATGATTATATTTATTGTTAGAATGGTGTGTCTACTGTACTAGTTGTGATTAAAAAGGTAGTTTTCACTGGACAAAAAATGTTACCTGTTAAATGACCCCCTACTTTTCCTCAGCTAAATGATACAGATAAAAATTAGTGGGGGTATAGCATTTCATGTATTCAAACTCTCAAAGCTAATTTAAAACAGACTTTTACTAAATATGTAGTTCTATATGACAACTGCAAGAGAAGTGTAGGGAACA
>VZRE01016169.1:748064-827351 GCA_013396775.1 Cephalopterus ornatus | reverse complement strand
TAACGGTGGCCGGTCTACCTGTACACACCTGGTGCGTGGGCAGCAAGTCCTTCCTGAGCTGGACGTTTGAGTGGAGCTGAGGGAGAGCTGGGGTTTAAGGCTAAAAGATGCTGTAACGTAGCAAGTCTAAACGTGGTAACTTCTTGCTGGGTACGTGTAGCAGGAGTGGGAGGTGCTGGAGGGTCTTCTTAACCGAGCGGCGTTCTTGGATGTTTTAATTTCTTGCTAAGGAGGTGGGGGATACGCTCAGTGCAGGTGGCTCGGGCTGCAGGCGCAGTGCGAGCTGCAGGGTGAGCTCTGGAGTGCGGGAGCCCGAGGCAAGAGGCCGTGAACTGCAGACCCTTGGCACAAGGGAGGGATGTGCGGCCCGGCCGGGTGAGCAGACACTCAGAGATACGGCCAGAGCCGACGACCACCAGACTTTGCAGTGCTTAGACTGCAAGTGTGTAAAAGCCCAGGGGTTCCTTTGTCTGGAGTTCCTCCTCGGAGGGGCCAGCTTGAGCTGTTATTTACTTATTGTACCAACATTAAATTATTTTAAGGATCCAGGCGTCTGCGGCTCTCCTGTGGGAAAACCTGGGGTCAAGCTGGTAAGGAAACCTAGTGTGTGTGTTGAGAGTCAAACAGGGTACCCATGGGCTCACTGGAGCCACCTGCTGCGAAGGGGCTTCAGCCCCAACTCAGGTGGTGTGGGTGTGACTGCCAGAGTGGCTCCTGGATGGTCAGATGGGCAAGTTTCCTTAACAAGAGATTATGACGGAGGCTTAAGTGAAAATTTTGCCATGGCACCTTGCAGAAAATAATTTAATCTGGATTCTTGTCATCTAATGTTTTCTCAAATAGATCTAGCCCTCTCTAAACGAAACAAAAATCCCCCAACAAACCAAATCCAAGTGAGTCTTAAGAACTGTAAGAATCTCCCATCCTGAAATGGGGTAAAGTAGATAAAGGTAGTTACGATTTGAAAGAAAATAACTCTTCTGCATTAGCACATAGTATTTCAGTACCTTTTTCTTCATGTACTAAAAACAAGACCTAATTTTATTGAATAAAATCCTCAAAGTTTTACTGGAATTTGCATAGTAAGTAGGCTTATACATTTGAGTAAGTTTATAATGGAGAAGGAGGCTATTCAAGAGTTGTTTGTTTTAACACCGATTATGGGCCTTAAGGAATCAAGTTTGTAAAAGGCAAGGATAAAACAAAGTAATTTGTAAATTGCATTTTTAAAGTGCTTTTAGAATGTCATTAATACAATGAAAATACAGCAAAGTACAGAACGTTTGTCCAGACAGAGTAAATAGAAAACCTCTTAGGAAGCACTGCTTTAAGTTTGGCTCTTGAGGGGCCATCTGTATCAACTATAAATATGTATTCTTCTTCATTTGAATAGCTAAGGACTTACTGTACTTCAGATTTTTTGGTTTCTAAAAATGACGAGAAAGTCAGCCTTGTGACAAGCCAAATATAATTTACTTATTACTTTGCAACTACAGTAAAATATTCAGAAACTATACAAAGACTTTAGACAGTAAACACGTATTTAATAACACTGTGGTTCAGTTACACTGGATCCTTGAAGAAGGAGTTCCCAGTACAACTTCATTAATCTGCTTATATCACAGAACAGTTTCCAGTCAGATGTACACATTCACAATATTCAAACTCATTTGGTCCACCACTAGACTCTTCTTCCTTTCATCTTGCAAATGTGTACACTTGTGCCTGCCTCTCCAGCAGGCGTTTACCTAAAAGATAGAGCAATGGCAGTAAATTTAAAGACAAGGCCTTTCTTTGTGAGATAAAATTAAGTAATAATTTTAAAGTAACATTGTTTTTAATTTAGCTAGATGAGACCTGCTAAAGACTTTCCAACTTTACTCCTGAGCAGGTTACACATTGCTGTGATTACCCAAAAGCCATCCCCAGAGTCTTTGCTGGCCTCATGTCTAGTCAAAAAGGAAAAAAAAACCCTAAAACATTATATTTGGAAGAAGCTTATCCTTTTTCTAGAGAACTGAAATACTGGTATATGTGCTTTTTGGTTATGAACTTCTCCCTATTAGACTTACAGGTAGTAACCATCTGCATGTGGTTTATTTCCTTGTAACTTTTGTTATGGTAACAATAAGGAGTGTTTGATGACAAGGATTGTTTACTTAGGCCTTGAAGTAAATTAAACCATACTGTATATACACACAGTGTTAGATCTAACTCTGACCAGCCCAAATAACTAACAAAACAGCATTCAAGTTCAGGCAGCTGAAAGAAATTTAAAGACCAGAGCTTTCACCTCCATTTTTAAGCAGTTCTGATTTTTATACTTTACTGGAATTCAAGATTTGTATGGCTGTATCATTGTAACAGGAAAAAAAAAAGATTTTTACCAAATCTTTAAACAATTTTATTATTTTCCTTCTTTTCTATTAAGTATCTATTTTAAACCCCTATATGTTATATGCTAACTATTAGAAATGCTAACAAAGTTTCAATTGCTTCTGATCTGGACAGGACTTTAAATTAGCAGCCAAAAAAAATGAAAAGCTGTAAATGATTTTTTATAAGCTGTGTTCAAAAATCTTTGCTAACACTTTGTACATTCACTTCTGTGCAATTAAAAGTAAAAGCCACCATTTCTGACCCAAGATCTTTTAACATCCTTTCCTCCTCCCTTTTCTCTTCCACTTTGCTGTAAGTATCTACCATTTTGATTATCTGCCTGTTTCGGTAACTTCTGCAAAAGTTGTACCTTAACCCTGAATTACTGTAATTACAACCCCCCCCTGATATTCAAAGCAGGATATAGCAGATTTGGAATTACCTTCCTCATCCACCTCCAGCCATTGGTGGTGGACTGGGGCCCCCACCCCAGTGATTTATTCGACCCATCCTACGGCGAGGATGTGCTGGAGGCCTGAAAAGAAAGCAATTGTCATTAAACTTTTAAACTAGAAATATAACACTGTCTCTAAATGACAGTATTTAGTTAGAACCTCTGAAAACATTCAGTTTCATGTTAAAAGCTGTAAAAAAACTCCAACCCCACTTTGACAAAAATTCTTTTATAATTCTTTAATAGTTTCAGAGTGCGTTAAGCTATATTATTTTTCAAGCTGTCCAAAGCTGTGTATTTTTATCAACAATACTACAGATAAACGTTTTAGTCTTCCTACACAACCCAATTAATCTACTCAGATTCATGTCAGTTTGCTAAGATACGCAAAAAAAATCAGAACTGCTGTGAATATGAAAAAAATACCCTCTTCCGTCATTGTATCCTGAATAGGAGGAAGATGTGTAGCCTCTTCTTCTCAAATCTGGTTGAATAATGCTCTGGAAACTGAAAAATAGGACAAGAGTTAGGCGAATTGATTGCTACATATAGTTTATTCAATTTCTGGATTGCAAGATAAGAGGTGGCCTGAGAAACAGTAAGTAATGTTCAGGAATGAATGGTGTATCTTGCCAAGATCATTGCTGTTTAAATCTTGGCAATTCTTCTCCTACATATCAAACTAAAATCTGAAGTAATTCCAAATTACAGTGAGGCCCAAACTATAACATCTAGTTTTTGGGTAAATATGCAAGAAATGTATAAAGTATAAACCTGTAACTGAAATAATCAAGAACAGTTGAATACATCACAAGAACTTTCTGTTTCTTAACTGGCTTTCATATGGGGCCATAAATGTCATTACTGCTGTGTGATTACTTTTACATAGCCAGAGTCTATTGTCACCAATAGAAATTCTCCAAATAACAGCTAATTATTTGATCAGCTATTAGACATTAGCTGTTTAACAAAAGCATATGCTTTTTCTTTTTTGCAGTACCAAAATAGATGAAATGTGAGAAAACTCATTTGAACTTCCAAGAAGTTAGCACCACTTTTCATGCACTTTTTATTAAGACTATTGTAGTGCTTAGTAAACAAAGCCATGTAGTCACAGTAAAACATTTATAGATAGGAATGCTAAAGAGCAAACACAACACTTTGATGGTTGTGTTACTGATAGTACTGAGTAGCTTCTACCTATGTCAAATCTAAAATAAAGCTCAGCAAAAGAATTAACTTGTACTTACAACAGAACCACAAAATCTGCTATGGACCAGAAGAAATCTGTTATAGATGATAAACTCCAAGGAGCCCGACTCTGGTTATCCAAAACTTGTCCTGTAACACATCCAGACACAAAACATCCAGTGATGTTCAGTGCGTGACACTGCACAGGAGAGTACACCCAAACATATCTGCTGAGTCCAGAATTTACAAATGGGTGAAACTTCGCTTCATGGGCAACGACGGCGAGTTTCGCTCCCTAGAGATAATTTATTGACCAAGCACTCGAACTACGGGGCTCACCACCGCCAAACGGGCTCTGCGTCCAAGAAACCTATAAAAAGTACCAGTGCAGCGGCTGTTTCCCCGCGCGTTGTTTAGGTGCTGTTCTGTTACGCTCCCGGTGTTCGCAGAACTCACTCGGACCCCTCAAAGTCCCCAGGAGCAGTTCAGAAGCGGGCGAGCTCAGCGCAGGCCGNCCCGCGGTCGCTGCCAGGACAGACCCCGGACAGACCCCGCCCGCGCCCGGCCCCGGCCCCGAGCCCTTCCCCTCACCATTGGAGATGTAAACCATGGCGCCTCCGGCCCCGCCGCTGCGCATGAGCAGCAGGGCCGGTGACGGGGCGCGCGGCGCTCGTTCCGGGGCGGGGCCGGCGGGCGGTTGGGCGGCGCTGGGTGCCCGAGGTCCCTCAGGGCGGGTTATAGCGGCACTCGGCTCCCGGGAGCGAGGAGTCGGTCTCCGCCCGCCGTGTTAACGAGGGATACCCCTCGGCTACCTTGCGAACCGGGCGTCCCCTTCATCACCCCCTGTTAACGAGGAGTCCCGCCCAGCACCCCCTGCCAACGAGGTCCCCCTCGGCGGTCTCTGATAACGAGGAATCCCCCTGAGCCCCCCGGTTACCGAGGGGTCCCGCTCGGCCCCTGTGGCGGGGGTGTCCCCGGGGCCCGGGCGGCCTGCGGCGGGCGGTGCTGGGCTGCAGCGCCTCCTCCCTCAGAGCGGGCGGCTCTGGCTCACCCTAAACCGTGTTTATTTCGGTAGTTCCAGCGCTGTGTTGGAGTTTCTCTGACGTGTCCGATAAGCCTTTTGACAACAGTAACAGTAGCTGATAGTCTGTCAGTGTTTCATAAAAACTAAACTTTCTTAGCCCCCTGCTGTAATAATGGTAGAAATATGACCAAGTGCAGAGATTATTTAACGCTTTTGACTAAAGGGAACTTTTGTTCCTGGTGTTTAATGACAGGTATGTGGCTATGTATATTCCCGTTATGTTTGTGGGAATGTTCAGCCCGAAGTTGAGCATTTGTTTTATTTTATTTTTATAAAAGCTTTGCCCTGCAAATAGTGGCACCATTTTTTCCTCAGGGAGAATCCATGCATGCAAAATTGGAGTTAACTACGCAGCTATATAGGCAAATTTAATATATTACCTCTTTTTTTTGTTTTTTTTTTAAGGTAAGCTTGTAGACAAGGGGTGTTTAATTCTGCTGGGCAATGGCAGTGAAATATTAATGTAAAAGCACTTCCTTTGCAACAGCTGTATTTTCCCAATAATGATGAAGTCAAGTCCTTTGCTAAGAAAGGCATAACACAAGAGTGTTTTCTGAAGTTGAAATTGTAATATTGTGCCTCTGACAGTGTAGGAGTCCCCCACAGTAAAGAAATTGTTTGCAACTGACAAGTGTTTACAAATGTTCGATGTTCAGAAACAAACTCTTGCAAACAACTGAAAGCAATTGTGAAAGAAAAGTATCTGTAACAAGGTCTGTAAAACGAAGAAGATGACTAGTGAGTTCTTCAGGTGCTTGGTTTTTTTTTGTTTTGTTTTGTTTTTAAATAAAGTGTGAGATAGTCTTGGTTTGTTTAATAATAACGATAAATAACATCTTAGTGCCCTAAGATTATATAATTACAATGCAACATTTCTCTGTGAAACGTATTTTTGGTGAATGAAACGAAAGAAATACACTTTTTAAATTGTGAGTACTGGTGTGTGCATATTCCTAACTGTTTATTTTACCAAGAAAATATGTCCAGGTACTTAACAGTGTCAGAATAACCAACCATTGTATACAATGATACATGAAAATGTTAGTATTTTTAACTGTTCTTAATGCACTTAGATATACATTATTTTTTTTTTTATTTTCATATTTTTTAGACGTGAGAACCTGTGGTTAAAAATCAGTGGTAGCATTGCATTATCAACCTGATTATCTATCGGCCAGGAACTAAGCAGAGAAGTGGAATGGAAACGGGAAATGAGTTATCCACATGCAGTCGGGATAGGTGGTAGAGTTGGGACAGGTGTGGGCATAAGCTGTGGTGGGAGCTCCTCTGGTGGTGCCATGGCCCTGACATCCCACCCTGAGCAGCTGCTCCTTCCCAAAGGGCAGGGCGGGCGTCTCCAGCTGTCGCTCGCTACAGTTCTTCATCGACCCCACCTTTGCTTTCAGCCTGGTGCTGGGAAGTTGCGGACAACAGAGGCCCTGCACCTGTGCTTAATGAAAACCAGTAGAAGAGGCGTTTGGAGAGTCAGCAGCACAAATGCAAACCAGCTGGGCTGCCCTTCTCAAGGGTGAGTGCTCTGAGGGGTAGAGCTGCTTGGGCTTCTGAAGGTGAGTGTCATGAGCAGCAGAGCTGGGTAGAGGTAAGAGCTAAAAGTTAACTGAGATGCTATTTGGAAACTGGGGAGATGTGATTATTTGGCAATAGGCAAAGTAAGTATTTGTGCAATGCTATGAAGAGTAGTGTAGGCCATACATTAAGCAATTGAAAAACACCAATACTAAATAAGCTTTAAATTTTTTTCGATGCAATTTGTTTTAGGTGGTTTATTTTTTTTAGACTCTATTCCAGGTGTAAATTTGTCTGTCTTGATTCCTTGTGAGTTGTCTATTTGTCTAAGTACTCCTGTCTGAGCAACATATTACTGTGCTTTATCAATGTTTTCTATTTTTTTCGTGAAAACTAGAAAAACCATGGGTCAGCTATTTTGATAGCATTTTCTATACTGAGGGATGACCTTTTAGTTGTGATGCAAGAGAATTAGAAAATTGTGTACATAGAGAAGTGGTGATGCAGCATGAACAGTGTTTGTACTCTTAAAAACTTATGCTGCATTTTTAATGTGAATGCAGACTGTTGAAGAGAAAATAATTTTGATTTGAAGACTAAATGAGAAACTTGACCCTGCCTTGAAGAGGATTTGCAAGATATTGACCACATTTATTAACAGAAATAGAAAAGGCACTTTTTTTTCCTCTTGCTGGCCTATAGTTATTTCACATAGTGATTATCATGTCACACTACCACATAATTTAAATAGAAACATTAAAAACTTAATTTGAATTTGAATTATTCACGAAAGAGCTGATTGTCACGTAGTATTTGTCTTATACATACACAATTAATACTGTATGTGTTAGAGTGAGAAGGTCTTCTAAGCGTCACATTACAAATGTAGAATGCTCATTGCAACATAAACATAAAACTCAGAGGACATTTCACAGGATTCTGTTTTTTTGACAGCTCCTATAAGAAAAAATAATTTGCTGTTTGAGGAAGAGCTGGAATCAATTTTTTTAACTAAATTCTGTTGATTTAATGTCAAAACTTTAAACAGAATTTACCTGTTCAAGTAGCTTCAATTTTCAATAATTGATTGAAGACCTAATTTTTTTATTCTCTAGCACCCCAGTCAGAGATATATTCATGTACTGTGGGCTTTGAGTTAGAGTTATCCTGTGCAGATTTCAACTGGAAGATATATTTGGCAAAATCAGCATCTCTGATCCTGGCATTAAATCAGGTCAAGAACATAAGCACATAATGCTATGAACTATTTTTTTTTCCCTGGCTGAGACAGAGACGAGATGTTCTAGTAACAGAATAGGTCTGCAAATTGCTTGTTTATACAATTTGTTGATACTGAATAACAAACATTACGAGGCTTTAGTTCAAAATTATTACGGTTAAGAGTTTGAAAGCAAACATATGCTGGAGGAATGACAAAAGACTGTCTTGTGCTTTTGTATTCCTTTAGATACAGCATATCCTTCCTTACGGACAGAAAACCATAACTGTCAATATGTGTTACATATTCTTAACAGCACAGACTTCATCCCTCAGTAGAATTAAATTGGTGGTCTTCAATTTAAAGTCGTATGAAAGTCTAGAAAGAAACTTCCCCACTCTTCTACACCGGGCAAATACTGTGCTACAGTTAATGTCCGGGCACAGGAAGAGCGTGGTCACTAATCGCTCGAAGCACCTGAGCACAGCGAAGAAACACCAGTGTTTCAGGCGCCGTTTTCGGGTGGGAATACTTTAAATGTCCAGCGGGTGGCAGCGCAAGTGTGAAATAACGCGACCTGCTTTGTTTAGCCACGCTCCAACCGTCCTACCGCCTCATTCGGAGCATATTTGCCTTCTCCTTTATAGAGAAATCCTTAGTCCCGTGCCACTTGACACTTATGTGTCCCGTGCCACTTGACATTTATTTGCTTAAATGGCAAATTCTTACCTGGTTAGGGACTAGTGTTGACTGCACAGATGTATAGTGATTGGGGAATTTGTTAGAAGTTTTATAATGGTAGAGTTTAGAGTAAAGTTGGAGAAATGCTTGTGTGTTTACATGTGATTGGGGAGTTTGTCGGTTGGAGTTGGTTGGCTTTTTTCCTTTTTTCTCCACCCCTGCCTTCCTCCCCCAGTTAGTGGAATAACAGACTTCCAATTTTGTTAGTGGAACCATTGGCATAAGTAAGTGTAATAAAACATTTTTATGTATAGCAGGTAGGAAAAATAATGATAATTACATGGGTCAACTGAAAATAAAATTCAGGTCCTCAAACCTATGCAGTAAGTTAATGGTAAAGCCTGAAATGAAACTGACCTACTTATTCTCATACTTGTGTAATTTCTTGAGGATATACTTGCATCTGTCAGGTAGAGGAAACAAAAGCAGTCTGAAACCCTGTTAGTCTTTTGGTTTAAGGCAAATATTCCTTGCCTTGTTATGCTTTCTGCCAATGCAAAAGAAGATTTCTCATGTACCTCATGAGTCTGGACTGTGGATGGATGCACAAACACAAGCCTACTTTTGCATGTTTTCCTTTTTTTCCTGAAGTCTTCTAAAAGTAATGGGCTTTCTGTTTAGTGAAAAGTTAAAATTTAATACAATAAAACTTGAAGAATAAATGTTCAAGTTAGGGATTGTCCTTTTTCCTTGCTGTTCTTATATTTTAAAATCCTATTTGTAAAATTGGCTTGTGGTTGGTTTCTACCACAATTTCACATCTACCAATTTCACATGACTTCCCAGTTTTTACTTTGACACTGACAATGGTGCCTCTATGCTGTTGTGGTATCTTTAGAAATTAAAAGGAATGATTAACCAGACAAATGGATTTATTAAGACAGGTGTTGTGATGTGAATATTGGTTTTTCTGTCAGATTATTTAGCCCATGACCACGGCACTACATCAGCTGCAGGTGACCATGTGGTTGAACTGATGTCAGTTTTCTGCTGTGGTTTTGGTCTCATCTACATGCAAAAATTTGCTTGTACTGATTTGTTTAGCACTGTGGTACTAATAAATCAGGGAGAGATGCTCTAAAGACTGCAAAAAGATAAACATTTGAAGGAAAAGAGGCATCTCAGTGCTGAAGAGTAGTCTAAATGTCAGGTATTATCACATCTAAGTGAACCTGGTCTCCTTCAAAAGGTTTTACAATGAATGTGTTCTCTGAGGTCTGTTAAGGCGTATAGTGTGTTTCTGTTATCTGTAAAAGTTCTATTAAATGTTTATTATATATTAGACTGTCTGTTTTGGGTGATAGCTTGGTTATGAATACACTTAAAGGAGGAAAAAAGTTTGGCTCACTGATGATGTGGAGCTGCTTGTAGACAGGTGGAACGTTCTTATCAGCCACCTGGTGAGAGAGGTATAGGCTGTATGATTGAGAACTCATGTGAAAAGTGGGAAAGGAAGCTGGAAAACTCGCATTCCAACATGATGCTACTGCATCATTTATCTTTAGTGTCTGAGATGACTACAACATAAAATATGTCATGGAATCCTCTGGCCTCACTGATGTTCAGGTGAGCCTTGTATGGGCAGTGTATTTTTCAAGTTCTTTTTTTCTCATTCGTATGGGTGTTGTTTCTGTTAGAGAACTGGCTGCTGTACTTCTGCCCTTGCTTTAGTGTGGTTGGTTTTATCAGAAAGTTTCTGTCCCACTGCCTAATCCAGTTGTACTGAGCATTAGTTCTATTGTCCAGCTGTAGCTCTTGGGAGACTTGCTGAATATTTATGGTCGAGGTGATTATATGTGAATTATATTTCTTGTTTATGTTAGTCCTTTTAATATAATCATCACTATTGTTAAAGAACAAAGACAAACTCGCATAATTCTTTCTTCTCATATACTCCAGTGAAATGATGTTTGTCCCTGAAAATATATGCAGCTAGGATATAACAGTGCTGTTTTCTGCTGGATGTGCATGGGTTGCATCTATATAGATGACTTAGCAAAAATGTTTCTTCTTGATACACATTTCTTTACTGTGTGTTTGGAGCTTTTTGTCTGCATCTGGAGTCTTGCAGTAGGCACTTGAACATGCTACTGCTGTGCCAGGAACGGATTCCCTCCTGATAAACCATGGCTGAGGCTGCACAGCAGCTGGAGCCCCCCTGAAGTGTGGGCATGACAGGATCAGCTCTCTGTTCCCATGCTGTGCACACTGAGGACTGGCAGCTGGCAAAAATGGAGTGTGGATGTGCAGTTTTGCAATCAACAGATTTCAGCAAATGACACTTGGGTTTTTTTTTCCCCTCTTTGCAGCAACAACAGCCAGCAGTGTTGACTTGTCAATGGAAACTGTATGTGAAAAGATCAACATATAAACTATGAGAATGTCCCTTACAGCATTAGAAAGGGCAATGCAAGTAAGGTGACAAATTGAACAAGGCTCTAGTTGTTGCTAGAGGCATCTCTGATACTTGATATACCACTTTCTTTAACTGCTTCAGACTTAAGAGCCAAAATAAAAACAGCAGCTAAGGTACTTGTCAGAAGCAGGTGGATGAAGCCAATTCCATAATCTATTTGGTGAATAAAATGGGAATGTGATAAGTGACACATTGTTCTGAAGAGATTTTACAGTTCTGTCGGAGTACTAACGGCAGCTTTTGTCTTCTGAAAATTTATTACTTTAATGGAATATGTTAATGCAATGAAAACACCTTTAAATGGGTGCAAACAGTGTAGCTATTTAGAAAGCACATAGTTGCTGGGGGTGTTTTGGAAGATGCAGGTGCTGTGAAAGCCAGAATGGTGTTGACATGATGATTCTCTAGAGCTTTTAAAAGCCCATTGCACTGAGGTTGTAGCATTCTGAGTCCACGCTGTGTGCAACGCTGCCATTCTTGGTTTTGCTGAACTTAAAAGGGAAGCTCAGCTATGACAGAAGATGCATTGCAAGACCAGACTGCCTCGTCTGAAAGATGCATTTAAAGCTGTGGTTATCTGGTAGGAAAAATCCCCTACAAGCTATAGGAATAGTGTGGCCTAACACACCCCCAGAATAATCCCACATTTTACAGAAGGTTGGTGTTCCATAATGCCCAACATCTTGGGGGTTGCAAAAATGGTTCTGAGTTTGCTAGATAACTCCACATGTGCCTTAATTGATTTTATCTGGAGAAGTATTACTCAATATCCTCTCCAGTTTAGCTTTTATGTGAATATCACATTTGCTTCTGTCATCCTCATGTGATGGAGGACCCTAAAGATTCTGATTTTAAAATATAGTTGACACTCTTTATTATCCTATTTACTGTATTTTCTATTTTTTGCTCACTTAATACAGTCCAATGCATTATACCGCATAATCTAGAATATAATGTACATGGGCTTAGTGCTGTCAGAGGCAGAGCGAGCCCCCAGTAAGAAAGAATTTAATATACTTATTTGATATTTTTGTTCATTTTCATCAGACTAGGTGACAAAACCATGGTTTTTATTCTTTACCATCATACTGTCACGACTTTAAAAACTCTTCCTCTTCTGCCTGACTTAAATTACTAGGTTTTAAACTCAGAAGAAACAAATTCAGGACATTCAGAAGAATCCCCAGTAACTTCTTTGTGTTGAAAATTAACAGCAATTGAATTGTCATGTGTTCCATGCTCAAGGAAGAGTAAAAGCCTGCCTGTAAAAAATTCCTAAGTGCTAATTTTATTCACCAATAACTATGGTAAAAATTAAGGTTCTCCAGCAATCCAGCCAGCATGAAGCTGAGCTTTAGAGTTAGAGAAAAATAATGCAAGTCAGACTAAGTAATGGCAGGATAAAATTTCTTGTCAAGTTCTTCCGTAAAGTAATGTGTTGAGTTCTAATTACTGCATCATAAAACAAGACATTATAGCAGTACCGAGGAGGGTTGTAAAAGTTGATTTCTTTTAGAAGCAAAGTCAAGCATAAAAAATCTGCAGTAATAGATATGTAATAGTATCTAAGTACCTGAAAAAATAAATAATGAGAGAGCTGAAATATATTAAAAAAAGGTAAATGGATTAAGCAGTGTAAGCTTTTCATTTTCCTTGGTAACAAAAATATTTGATGACAGGGAAAATTGATGGGTGATAACAAGTATCAAGAACCCCTTTATGTTGTCATGATAGAATGGTACATCAATGCAGAAGGAGGTTGTTCTTCAAATAATAAACCCACCAAAGCCTGCATTGTAAGATTGTTTTTCTTGGAAAAGGCTTTGAAATCAAGCATTTTATATTTTACACTTTCATAGTAGGATTGTCACATTCTAAGCTACTTTCAAAGTTAAATTTACTTTCAGAAGAAATAGAGGCGAGTTTAAAGAGACATGTTTTCCTTAGGCATTGGATTCCTTCAATCTTGTTGCCCTGGGACAAAAAAAAAAATAAATCCATGAGAGTCAAAAGGAATCAACTGAGTTTAATTTATGCTTTAAAAACAGTCAAGGATATGAGCAATCATGTCTGAATCTCCAAGCAGTAGGAATAAAGCTGAAACATTTGACTCAGAAGCTTATTCCCATATTTACCTCATATAGTATCTCCTATTTTTCTTTGAAGTGTTTGGCAGCAGGTATGGAAAGAGCTACAGCAAAGCATTTGATGCCTGGATCTCCTTTCAGAGACTTTCCAGTGATCACTGCTCCCTCCTGCTTACTTTGCTGCTGTGAATCCGCAGCCTTTCTTATGGATATTAGGAAGTCATTAGGCTTCTGGAATATTTGCTTCTCTCATTCTGTTTGTTACAACTTCATGTTTCTCATCATTAAAAGCATTTTCCACATGCTGTCTCAGCAGTATTTGTCTAAGTTTCTAAGTCTTGTCTTGTTTCTAAGACAAGATAACACTGTGCTGCGCTGTCCCGCTGGGTGACATGGTCTTGCTGAGAGATCAGTGTGAGCATCAGTTAATTGTGAGAGTGAAGTCAGGCACCAGAATGAAAATGCAAGGATTTTAACAAGCACGTCTCGTGGCTGGCTTCCTTATTGAGCATATACCTCAATCAAACTCAACTACTGCCAAAGCAGCAGGGCTGCATTATCGTTTAGAGCTTTCTAAATGATGTTGAATATCAGTTGTATAATGCTTTAGGTGGGTGTGACTCATGGAGAATCTGCTTCTGAACGTTCCCCACCTGCACCATGACCCTCCAGGCTGGGCTTTGCTGCTGACTCAGCACACCACATGCATTCCCTGACATGTAATGAGGGATTTGACTGTTCATGCGGCTGCCAGAGAACAAGGACAAGGATGCCAGGCTTGGGGCAACTGCTTTTGTTCATTGTGCAGGAAATCTCCAGGTGTGTGGCAGCAAGGCAAGTAGGAGACAGCTGGTGATATTTTCTTGGGTATTTCCTTATTTGAAGACCCTCTCTGCACCCTTTAAACCATTCATAATTTTAAGACATTAAGGAGAGAGAGAGAGAAATGATAAAGATTATTTGTTCTTCAGGGGTTATACTTTCACCCTGTAACATAATCCTTTCTGTTACAAGATTTTCTTCTGGGCTGTTAGCCAGGTACACGAATCACTGTAGTCCTAATCAGAGAGATGACAACTAAAATGGGATGAGGAAAACTTCCAAAGCTTTGAACTCACAGTAGATTACAATGCTTTATTAAGCTAATAGATTTTAGAAAGTGCTTGTTTACAGATTGTCCTCTTGAAGCTGTTCAAAACATGCTCTTGAGAGCAAGTTAAAAAATCAATAGAGAGTGGGTTTGGCCATCACTTGCTTTTCTGCTGCAGTGTGACTGGTCCCATCAGAGCTCACTTGTTTAATGCTAAGAGGCAGAATCCCAGCTCTGGAACCAGTGAGCTGGATTTTGTCACGTTGCTTTCTTTTCTCAATTACAGCTGTTCTGAAGAGACAGAAACTTCACTAATAGCTTCTCAAAGTTCCTTCTGTTACTTTGGGGTTGGAGCATTCCATGCATACAAAATCAATACCGTTGCCTTCAAATTTCAGCTGTTTCATTACTTGATGGAATTGTGTGTTGATTTTGAGCTGTTTGTTGTTGTTTTTTTTTCCCTCAAGGCTTATTTTCTGAAGCTGTTTCACAGATTACACGTGACTACACTAATAAACTTTTTTTAAAATAAAAATTTAATAGTAGCTTATGCAATCTATGCTTTTGCATGGAAAATGCATAATTGGACGGTAGGTTACCTAACTTGTATAGAAATTACTAGATTCCTGATATAATATTGAAAAGCATGTGTCTGGGAACAGAAATATAAAGATTTCTCCTCAGTGTTTTCTTGCCAACACTATAAGGTGTGGGTGTCTCTTCCAATGGGTAAATTGCTCATATAGTTCTGTATCTTTCTTGAACCTTTGCTTTAGCAGTTTCTGGCTCATTTACAAATGGTACAGTATAACATACCCAGTGTGGGAATATATCAGTATTTGGATACCCAAAAAAGTAATGTTTCTGCAAAATGATTAAGCACAGAAGAGTAATATTTATTATTAGACTTTTATAAAAGGAAAGCTTGAAGACAACTTGTTCCTTTCAGTCCCTGAAGCCATTATTTGAATTTCTTGATGTTTAATATCTCAATCTTTTACTGGCTATTCTTTGGTTTTGAAAGTCTTGAGGCAACTCTTAACAGTTTTATAGACAGAAGCAGTGACAATGTATGGATTATCAGCATTTAAAGATCTGAGTTTTTGATCACAGCATTCTTCCCTCCTTTTCCATTAACTTCCTAATTAGGTTTACATTGCAATTTTCATTATTGCTATCATTGAAATACCTATAGTTAGCTCAAGCTATGTATAAATATTCTATCTGTGTTGCATTTTTCATTTTAGGCATGAAACTGAATAAACTTAATACTTCTGGCAAAACCAGTTCCCTTAATACGAATAATCAATTACATTTTCCTTTCTGACACGTGGCCAGACATGCAGAGAGATTCTTTCCACCTGGGTTCCTCACGTCATTTGAAAAGCCAGAATTAAAAGGGACAGAACAGGGATTGCAGCCCTCTCCATTTCATCACATAATCTTTCCCTCTGTGCAGCTGGTACACCAAAAATGAAACTGCTTCAGAACAGGCTCAATAGATATTAACTGCAAGAGCAAAAGGACTTCATAGTGTGATTTTTGTCCTAGAGAATTAGCATTACTGATTGGGGGAATCCATAATCATTTTGGTACATCAATCTAAAAGGCATTTCCTTATGTCTTTCTGGAAGTTTGTTTGCTGTTTTCCCCCTCCTTCTCTTGGCTTTCCTGAAACTTCTATCCCCTGACTGTGAAGGGTAGATTTCCCTTGCAATATGTGATCTATAGAAACAGATATCCTGAAAATTATGCACTTATCCTCACCTCAGCAGTTAATTCCTTCATTATTTTATGGCATATGTATAGCCTATGTATGTAGAAAATACTTAGGATAAGCAGAAAATAGAGGAAGTATACAAATTAGAAATTATACATAGAAACAAGGGAGAAAAGTGTTTTCTGTGCAAATGGTTGGTTATGTATGTGCTACATCTACTTATGTCTCCTTGCTGGTGACTCAGGTCATCTTCAGAAGTCTGTAGACCCTCCTGAGGAAGTCAATAGCTCTTGGAACCTTCATCAGTAGCTGAACTTGTTTTTGTAACACTTGAGTTGTGGCTTCTACTGGTTAGGACAAGGCAAAAATATCTCTCCTTGGCTCAAGAAGTTACTTCGTGTGTTACCCAGAAACAGTTTTCACAGCCTGCATGGTGAAGGCAGTTTAACTTTTCTAATTCGTAATCCCTCAGGCGGGGTCACACGGGGCCTTTAGAGAGATTTTAAGCGTGATCACTGTGTTACCAGAATTTATGGCTATTTGAAATCATCAGCTTCTTTGAGGTCCTAGACCTGCTGTGACTCTGCAGAACTCCTATAGATTGTTGCTAATGGTTTTTGCAGCAGCTTTCCTATTCTTTGCATATTGATACAATGTGCTCATCTCGCATATAACAAGTGCAGCATTTTGTTGTAAGATGTTGTTGTAAATCACTTTTATGTTTTCAAATGTCTTTGCAAGGTGGTGGAATGACTTAGCAGAAAATATTGCAGTTGCTGACGGCAGATTCTTTCCCTTTAGAGATAATGCTTGCAAAAAGAAAACATAATATGATAGCGTAAGCAGAAAAAAATTCTGGAAGTCTTGTTGCCCACTTTGGTTCCATGACCTTGGATATAATTAAAAGACTTTTTATCTTTGTTGCTCAAGAAATGGGTAGATATTTCAATACACAGACTTGACTGATTTTTATGAAGAAAGAGGAAAAATGAGCTAGAATCTGGGAATTTGAAAGATAACTATATTGATTTTTTTTTTCCCTGAGAAATTTTTATTAAAAATTGTCCTCTCTTAGATCTGAACAACTACAGACTTTTCTGCTTTTTAATATGTTTGTTCCATCTAATGGAGCAAATCTACTAAGGAAAAAGAAAATCAGGTTTTTGGGTTTATATTTTTCCACTGCAAACCTTCATCTAACTAAAAAGGTATGAGTATTGCTTTTATTCTACAAAGTTATCTGATTCATTATATTATCTAATTTCACTAATGAGTATGTGTCCTTAGACCCTCGTGAACAAAAATAAGACATTTTAATCTGAACATATTCATTGTACCATGGGAAATCCTCTTCCAATTATGTTTCCTTTTCTTTTGCCAATGATCCCACTTTAAAATATGTAATGTCTGTGATAGCAGCTGGGTTATGTGAATTCTGATTTTTGTAACACACATCCTGGTTTACGTATCTTTATTTTATTATTGTTAACCAGATCAGATCTAAGTGCCATAAGCCATGATGTATTTTGCAGCATTCTGACCTAATTCATGTCTGTCTTACCCTGTCTTTCTTCTCCATTGATTGCACAGAAGTGAACAAGACAGTACTGCTTATCTTTTTTTTTTCTTCTGTAGTCTACTCATTCTTTGTTTCTGGGCCTCTGAAGGAATTATGGGAACTCACATTGCTAGATAGTTGTGGGGGAGGGATGTCTGAGGGTCAATGAATTTATTGATATACTTAGCCTGAGACTGTAGGGGGGAAAAAAAGAGCTCCCCCAAACCAGCACAGACTTTTCAGATGGCTGTGGGCAGCGTGAGACTGCAGTGGTACTCAGACTGCTCCAGGACTGCTCTTAATCATCTTGAAACTTCACATTACAGAACTTCCCTGACTGTCCTGATCATGGCAGAACTGAGGTTCGTGTGGTTACTTTGGGGGGAATGGCTGCTGGTGCTTCCTGACAAATCTAGTTCCTTCCTGATGAATTTTTTTAGGAACAGGAACAGCACGTGTGTTTAAGCTGAGTGCCAGTCACCTTAGGGCAGTAGTGCTAGATGACACTCTCTCTCCTCTTCTTACCATTTCATCCCCAACTCGCAATGACAAATTGACAAGCATTGCTATGATTAAGTAAAGAGACAGATTGCTTTGTTAAAGGTACTTCACAGAGTATGGAAAAAATACTTTGAGGACTGCTTAGATTAATAATTCATAGTTAGCTGATGTAGCAGGACAAAAAAAGTACACTCAAAGTTCCAGTTACCTGGAGATCATGAATGTCACTGCACCCTTAGATAATGGACAAGATGCTGCTTCAGGACTTTCAGGGATAATGTATTCATTGTTCTCCAGTTTGTCCAATGTAGCAATTAATGTGATTAAGCTAGTGCCAAATCTGCTTAAATACTATTGCACTGGGTCGTTAACTTTAACACTGTCATCATGTTCTCTCTAGTGCATTTACCTTATTTAAGGAAGATACTAATGCTTAGCATTCACTTGGATCAAGAATGTATTAATGTTTCTATAGTTCTCTAGATATTACTCAGTGTTCATGCATTAGGAATTATATTGGACTAATGGGGGAAAAATTCAACCCCATATCCCTTAGCCACTTGAGACTCCCACTGACATAACAGCAAGTTTCTTTATACCCATAATCTGCAAACCTGTTGGTGTTTAGCCAGTTGTGAGTGTGCTTTATATCTTGATAGATGTTTGGTTAGGAAATCATTAAGGTTGCCTATAATAAAAGAAGGCTAAAGCTGTTCCTAGGTCCTATAAAGGATATAATGCAACATAGTTCAGAAGAATTATCAGATAATTCTCAAGCAGTTCTTATCCAAAAGACACAACAAGACATACTGGATTTTTTAGTGAGAACTATTGGGATTGGCTGGAGACAGCTATAATGGGTGCCTGAAGATGGGTCAGCAGTGGGTAGTAGTTCTAAACACAGGTGAAATGTTTTTTCCAGAAATAACTTACATAACCCCTGCATATAAATTCACTGGTTTTGGAAAGTTGCCTCATGTTTAAAAGAGTACCAATGATCAGAATGAACTGAAATTCATCCTGCAGAGACTTGAGAAAAGGTTCTGGTGTCAGTTACACAGCCATGAACCTACAGAAACAGTTGTTCAGGTAGCAGCTGATGCTGGTGGCTTCTAGTCTTTATTGGGTATTCCTCATATATTTGAAACAAGGAAGTGATTGAATACCACATATAACAGTCTCTCTGGACTAGAAACTTATTGTAAGAAAAGAAGAAAAAAGAACACACTGATTTTTCGTTATTACTGGTACTGCTCTCATTTTCCACCTGTGTGAACAAGAGCAAAAAAAAAGTGTAAAGTAAATTAATATTTTATAATTTGCATATATTTGATCTTAGGAGAACGAGTCCTTGGACTTGAGCTTACAGGGAAGAGGAAATATACTTGTGTGGCTCTATATCTGAAAGAATTCCTAGGAAAGCATTGTGGAAGCACATCTATCTGCTAGTGGATTTCAGACATGATCTTCAAATGTTCGTGTTACTTTACCTGGGAGAGTTTTAAAAATGAAGGCAGATGTTAAAATCAGAAACATGTTGGGTCCAGACTCTATGACATGGTAAAGTCTGACAGGAACTAGCCTGAAAATTAACCTGTGAACTCATTTCCAGTAAGATTAGAATACATTCACAACTCAAGAGATAGGAGGTGGGAGCTCTTGACCAAATGACATAAGAGTGCAAGCTCAAAAAAAAAGAAACAAAAAGAAAAGAGTCTCATCTGAAAGACATAAAGAAATTAAGAATAGTGTCTGGTAGACAGGCAGTATGTTATCGTGCAGATTACAGGGTGCTCTTGTAAGGTAAAGGAGAGATGAAAAGAAGGTAGTACAACTCAAGAGGAATATGGGAAAGGGCATGCAAAGCTTCTGGCGTGGGGGAGCAGAGACCGTTTCCAGCCTCAGGAGATTGTGTGTAAGGACTTTGGGGGGATAGGAGGAAAAAAATACGTGGGAGTTTGCCATGGGTGCAGTCTGCTGTACCTGTAACAAAATACATAACCTGAGAAATTAAAGGAATTGATCAGATGTGCCTGAAACAATTTTCAGAGGGAGATAGCGGAAAAATTTTTGATTGTGAAGTTATAGTCTGCTACTTTTGAATTAAACCTTTATAAATACTCTTAGAGAAATGAGAGTAAGTTTTTTTGTGAATAGTAAACGGTAAAAGAGCGCTCAAAAAGTGAGTTGGGATGGACAGGCAAAGGCACTTGAAGTCATCCCTAGCATACAGTGTAATGTTCCACGTGTAGAAAAGCATGTAGGTGTCCATGGGCTTGGATACACGGGATCAGTAACTGTAATTAAGGTAGCTTTAGTGAATAAAGTTAAGATCTTAGGTGAGATTTGTGCCACATTAAAGACAGTGAGGGGGCCTCTCATTAAAGTGAAAAGTGATTATGAAAACACTTATTTTTACTTTTGATACTACTTTTTAAAGATGCCCAACCTTCTATGAAGTGCATAAAGCAACTCAATATCTTTCTGGAACAGGCAATTTTATATTTTTATGTACTAATCTCTGTGAACATCTACATGTCCATAATTATGCTTGCTTTCACCCTTCTTCCTTGTCTGTTTATTTTTTTCTGAGGTCTTGTTTTTTAAAAACAAATTCCCCAAGTTTTGCAGTTTGACCTGAAAGGTCAGAATGAAGTGTATACAACCCTGCTCCTACAGAGCTGCTAAAGAATGTAGTGGATTCTATCAGTCCTGTGCAGAGCAGGAGATGTGTTGTGTTAATTAAGTTTTTTCATAGCTGCATCACTTATTAAAAAATATTCTGGCAAAATGGTTGTAGCTGTGGATAGAAATTAACTTCTTCGCTCCAAGCCCTAGTACATACCATAAACTGCCGTACCTGTAATAACCCTTCTGTTCCAAAATCATGGAGTTTTTTGTCGAGGCAGCCTTTGGGAGCATATGTCTGCAGTACTTTGTGTCTTGAAATAAACTGAGGGAACTTTCACAGTTCTGTAGAATCATCTGACTTGATAAGTACCAAAGAAGATGGAGTTTTTCCTGTGCACTAGCCAGATGGATTCCACAGATCCCAGATTGCACAGTCTGATCTATGGTCTTGGCAATAGTTTCTAATGTACGTTTTATCTTCAGTTTTTAATTTGTGATGACCTTCACTTCATTTAATCACTTCATTAAAATCATTTAATGATTTTAAATTGTGTGATCCATTAGCTGTTTGACTCAGTAGCCATGTACTTCTAGAAATTGCTTCCCAATACATTCTCTTAGGCTTTTATGTTTTTAGAGGGAGGACAATTTTTTACTTCTTGGACATTTCCAAACTCTTACGGAGTTGGGATTGAGAGTATATAATGCTTAAGCAAATTTCATTTTAATGACCTAGTCCACTTCCTTGCGAGAAAATTGAACGTCTTCGGTGCAAAATCCTATACAAAATACATTTTTGGGCAGAGAAGGTGTATCTGCACTTCTATCCTTTTGGGTCTTCCTCAAATACTGACAATTTTTTCTATTTTTAAAATGATAAAATGTAGATAATGTTCTTTGGAGAGTCACTTTTTCAGGTACTTGGGAAAATATGCTGTTGTTTATCAGAAATTCTGTGTGTCTGTTGGTCCTGCACACCTTCATGAGAACTGCAGGGGTTTGGCCCTTTCGCTGTGGTGTTCACAGGACCAGGCTGGGCAGTCGACACCGGTGACTGTCGAAATCACACCTTATGTTTCAAAACTGACTCAGATAATAATTAGTATTTTAATAATTCTGAAGCAATACGATTTTTTTTTTTAAGGAAACAAAGACTTTTTCATGCATCAATCAACTCAAAGGAGTTAGAAATGCCTCACAGTTCCCCAGAAGATTTGCTTATTCTGTGGAAACTGACTGGAACCTGAAACTTTTATTATGGCGTGTGCCTGTCACAAGCAATGTAGAGGGCAGGAGGGAAGTGAGAAGATACTTGTCTAAATAAGGGACCCTGTGAAATCCTCACCTGAGATGAAAGAAAGACTTGTGTGAAGGTATCATGGGATTTGTTTATGGATAAAAAGAGAGGAATCGTTTTATAATGTATCCCTCCAAGATAAAATGGTAGCAGCCTGCTTTGATTGCATTTCAAAGGACTTGTAGCACATTAAACCAATTCAGAGAGGTAAGAAGCTTTACACAGTGATCCCAAGACCTTTAGATGTTATTTTATAGTATGCTTGTGTAAAAAAAATCCAAATTTTGTGTATGTATTTTTTTTCTGTATATGATGAGTTCATTAGTTCCTCAGAGAACACAGAACACAGAGGATAAGAAACTTTAGGTCCCACACTAGTGAAAAATAACTCCCAGGATGAATTTTTTAAACCTTTCAGATGGAATCATGAAAACTGGAAAAAAAAAAGTGCATTTCAAGGTTAGAAGAGATTATTGTAATGAGATGAGTATGCTAAAAAAATGCATAACTTTATGTTTATTAGATGAAGACTTTTTATTCTTACTAGTGTTGCGTTCAGTATTTGTAATACAGAATCTGGGGAATTCTGCCTGATGCCTGTATTTAAATTAAGGTGGAGTATTTTATAAGCAGCATAAAATGGTCAGTGTTTCAAATTAACAACAAGTAAACTAAAATAACTATAATAAAATGAATGAAAGAGATATAATATCTAAATTATGTACATTGCCCCTTCCCTGTGAAAGACCATCTCTCCTTAGGGAATTTGAGCAATACGAAGCTATTTCTGGCATTTTGCCCTGCATCTTGACTTGAGTACAAAATATATTGGACTATTTGGAGCTTGGTGACCACGTCATGTAAAACCCACATTCAATAAGTGGCATGCAAAACCAGTATAAATATCAGTGTGCATGTATAGATAGCTAACAGATAATTACCAGTGAGTTGTCATCAGGAATACAAAATTATGGTGATTATGGGAACAGAAAATAACTGCCTTTCTGCCTCTCTTTTTAATGCTAGTACATATTCTCATGTGAAAACCACGAGTTCTTTTCCAGGTCACTTTTGCATGTGCTGTTCCTTTCTGTGAAAATCTTAGAAAAAATAAGTCTGAAAAATAGAGATTTTTCACACCCTCACGGGCAATCCATATTTGACTTTTTCCAGCAAGTTAATCTCCTTTGCAAAGCAAATTCATTATAGGTCAGAGAGTTTTAGCCGTAAAAACCAGTAAAGCCAATGCAGCTCCTACAATAGGTTTTTCAGCAAATTAGAAAGAGTAGGGTAGCATGAAACAAATCAAGTATGCTTTATGATAATTTGTTGCTTCTCCAAATAAGAAAAAGATTTTTTCATGCAGTAATGGAAACTTCTCCTGTGGCATGGCTCGTCTTGCCTGTGTTTCCAGAGGGTATCATTACTGATAATGGACTTTGGTTTGCATCTTGGGAGTTCAGAATTTTGCAGAGCAACAAAATTTGATTCTTGTGCTCCCACTAAATCCTTTCAAACTCAATGACAGAAGTGATATCAAAACTGTCAAAAGACACAAGGAAACAAAACCCTCAACAACTGTTAAAAGGCAAAGTGTGTATTATTTGTGTAAGTAATGCTGAACTTCAAGACTACATCTACAAAAGACCCTCCTACTTGTGGGCTATAATGCAAAATAACAATGATGGGAAAATTACAGAATGGTCAGTGAGGTAAAATCATCAGCCCTTAGTGTTATGTGAACAGCCCCATTGTAAGAATGTTCTTTCGTGACAACATTTGGATGTAATGTGAGGCACATACAGATGTTGGATATACATTTCAAACATGAATGTTCTCTTTCGTATCTTCACTGAAATGACCTTGCACATTATTCTACTCTCATCAGTCTCTTTGCTGAAAGACTTTGCAGCTTGCACATCTCTGTGTTTCAGCCTGTAGTTAATGCATATGCATCCACTGCTTTGGCAGGTGCAGATGCAGTTCACTTCAGACTCTCAAGGATAGTGATCCAGTTATTCCTAAATGTGCAGATGGGCTGGGGCATCACTTACCTAACTGCACCCTGGCAGATTCTGTACAACAGGTTTTCATTGCAGGGATCATCTCCAAATTCCTGATCGATAATTTGTGTGTCGTACATGCTGTAATAATTCCATTATAGTGTGAACTGTGGAAGGAACTCCAGTTCTTTTGGCACACAAGAGCTGCAAAACTCTATGTGGTTCTCACCACGCAATTAGGCTGTGAAACCCTTCTATCAAGTTGTAGATTCTATGAGAATTCAAAAAGTGGCTATGCAAATTTGTGAAAGTAAAATTCTTGAAGGATGAGGAAGCACAAATATATCAACTCTGGGTCAAGAAGTCTGAGCTGCAAGCTGGTGGAGGTTGGGAGAATATTCTTTGAAGTTATGGTTCCAAGTTATTTTTCAATTTTTTTTCCTTTACTTTCACTCTTGGCACCTGTTGGAGCTGGAGTATTGAGTTGGCTGGCTGGCTTCACGCAGATATTCTTACGATAAGTTCTTACAATCCTTTAAGAATTTTTCACAAAAAAAATTAAAACTACTTAGTAACAAGGTGTTTTTAAAATGTGTTATGGGTAGTTCACATGTAGCAGGTAAGGGGGGGTCGGTGGTAGCCTCCAAACTGAGGGTAAATATGTTTGTATCTTCCTGAATCTAAATGTCTTTGTTGCTGTCTCCCTGATTACTGTGCTTTCTAGGGTTCTACCAGCAACCTTAGGCTACCTGATTAGAGCTGCTGTTGCCCTGTTTTTAAGATGGTCAGTGGTGGCTGAGTTGCACCTGGTGTGGAATGGAAAGTAAAGTGACTAATTTAGTCTATTATGTGGAAAAGCCAAGTAATTGTAGCACAGATGAAATTCAACTGTATCATTCCATCTCCTTCCCTATAGGTGCTTGGACTTGTCTCAGCATACTGCCTGGTTCCATCAGTGTAACAAATCCAAAAAACTGTCAGGTTTCCATTATCACCATCTCTTTGGCACATGAGGTAGATTTTAAGTAGATGATTCATGAGAATGCGTTGTTGGAAAGGGCTGTGCTGAAATGTGTGTGATAGATGTCAAAGAAATATTGCTGATATATTTTAAGTGCTGCTCCCAATTGAGACATTCTTGAAAGCGTAAATATCCTATAACAAGGCAAACATCCTTCTGTACTCATCAGGAAGTGCTTTGTATATGGTTTTCTGGAGCCGGGCTGAACACTTATGATTCTGACAATAGACAGACATAGAATAACAATATTAAAGTCATCCTTCTGGATAGCATTCCAAGACACAGTGCTGTGCTTCCATGCTACTTTGCAACTTTTATGTAAAGATGATTTCCTCTTCATCACCTTTTGTCATTTCTTAGCACTGTAAATGGGGCGCTTATTTTTGCAAAAATGTTTGTGTAAAAGGCAGAGAAGTTCACAAGTGCCTTGTAAATGACAGTTATAATGGCAGATATGCAGGGGGAACTCCCAGAATGTCAACCGAGTTTCCTTGTATATATGTGTGTGGGTAGGACCAGCATGGAAAAGTTATTCAGATGGAAAAGTTGTCACAGATACAAGACTTCATTAAACCATATAAATAATTAGTTAAAAATCTTGTGGACTAAAGTATCCTTGTGATGGAGGTTCTTAAAAATTAAGACAAAAGGAAAAGCAAAGCCCAAACTCCCCAAATAATGTAGAAATTCCAGACAGGGTTGTAAGATAACAAGGATTAAAACCAGTCCACACAGATGAGAGTGAAGGGAAGTGCATGTCAAGCCCAGGACAAGGACCCTTTCGCTCTTGTGGCTGCTCTCTAAGAACTAGGAAAGGAAAAAGCTGAAATTAATCAGTTTGACCGGACAGAGAAAGATGTGAATGACTGTGAGACCGCTGTGTATTGGCAAGGATGCCAGACACCCAAGGAGAGTGGAAATAGAAGGGAGAGAGCCACTAAAACTCTGCTAAGGCTTTGTGATTCAGTGCATGACTCCATGAGCTGAGTATGTTGAGTTTTTGTCTTTATTGGAAGAAATCCTTGCAAACTAATGGATCTGAAGTTTCTTTATACTTACCAATGATTACTGATTATTGTGGCTGTAAATGGTAGGGAAATGTAGGGAAATAAGAAAGGTGACTTTGCCATTTAAAGTTTTCATCTTCAGCACAAAATTATAGATGATAGAAAGAAATATATGCTGGGAACTTAAGCATATAACAACATTGGAATCAATGATTTCTGCCCAGAGAAATGACCTTTTATACAGCAGCCAGTGTTCTGTTTTATAAATATTTGATGAAACGCTTTAGACTGAGCTTGTTGTTAACAAACAGGATAAATGAGTGTAAGTGTGCTGTGCTGCCTTAGGCTCTCTGAGCAGTGCTGTCCACGCTGCTGGACCTTCCAAGAGACTGGTGAGGCTGTTGGGGGAGTTGCCGTTGTAAACTTGGCTTATGCACCTTGCTGTTGCAGTAAAATAAGAAGTGATACCATACGTATATATGTGTGCCTATGTGCGTATCTATTTCTATTTGAAAGACTTAATTCTTGCTTTTCTGATTCTATAATGATGAAGTTAAAAATCTGTTTCTGTGTCTTTGTGCAGTGTAGGCCGTGCTCCAAGCAATGGCTGTAGAAATTGCCTTTCCTCTTGGTTTCTGTCTGCAAGTTCAAATGAATTCCATGATGTGATACTGTCAGCTAGTTTTGTGCTTTCATGTATTTGCTCAAAAAGAAGCGCACTTTTGATGTTGTTCTACTTATGTCTCATCAAAGGTTTTGTAGCAGCTGCATTTCATGGTTCTCTGCGAAACCACCTGGAAAACATCCGTCGTCTGAAAGTGATATTCTTAAGAGTGCCTTGCAGACTCAGATTTGCAGGTTGCTGAATGCTGCTAAATTGAAAACGACCCTATTTGAAAGGAAATGGATGCCGTCAATCCTTTAAGAATATCAAAAGCTACAGTACAAACAGCTCACAAAATGTAATGGGTGTCTAGAGATCCAGCTGTAAAGCTGCAGTGCTAGTGCAATCTGTTGAATTTTAGTCACATGGAGTAAGATTTTGCATATCCCTCTTAAAATGGTTTTGTAGTGAATGGCTATTTTAAACATTTACTGAATATGTGATTGTCTGTGCTTTTTGAAGGAGACAAGACCTGTATTTAAAGGAATTGTAGTTAAATATTCCTTTTATGTTCATGTCTTCCCCTTTCAAGGTGGCAAAGAGAAAAGCATATGCACTGATTTACATCTGCTTATCCAAATGTACATGCATTTAAAGGATCATTGAAAAAAGGATCATTGCTGCTTTAGAAGGAGAGTATTTAAAATACTATTTTTTTAAAGAGAAATAAGGAATAAATTATGCATGCTCATGATGAAGTTACTCATGAAGTCCACAAGGGTCTGTTCTTGTACCTGTACTGACCTATATAATTCTATGTATGCAGAAATTATTAATAAAAAGGGTAATTAGTACTATCAACAAAAAATTTTGTGTTCTCAGCTAAAGGGGTCTTTTAGTAGTAGATGGGGCAGTAACTTAATAACAATTTTTTTTTAAGTGCCAGATAATGTGAAGAGGAAAACCAAATATAATTCTACAGTGATCTCTGAATTGGCTATTGTTAATCTGAGATATTTTTCTTTTCCTCTGAAGTATTCTTGATGGTTCTACGAAAGTATCACTGAAGGTTTACACTGGATTATTCCAAGCGGCTTTAGAAAATACTCATTTTGATGAAACATCTATGCTTTTTTAACAAATCCATTTTGAAAAAAAATCTTGGTTAAAAGCATCC
Source organism: Cephalopterus ornatus (assembly GCA_013396775.1). Classification (NCBI taxonomy): domain Eukaryota; kingdom Metazoa; phylum Chordata; class Aves; order Passeriformes; family Cotingidae; genus Cephalopterus; species Cephalopterus ornatus. The sequence continues at coordinate 799,644 of VZRE01016169.1, read as the reverse complement.
TCATATCCATCTTATTCCTTTAAAGTAAATCAGTCAAAGAAAGTTAGGGTACTTAAATATCCAAAATTAACCAAAAATATCAAGTACAATGAGAAGCTCTGCTCTTTTTGGTTTGTTTTGTTCTGTAGTAATCTGCTTTTCCTTTCCATCAATCATTTCTAGTGGCACTTAATGCTGTGATTCATACCATTAATTTATTCCAAGAATTACAGAGAGAGTATGTAATAATTAACTACTACATCCTGTAGTATTGGTTTCCCTAACTGCTACATGAAAGGACAGATATCTCCATACTGATCTGACGTTTTTTACTGTTCAGGTGATATAAAGGAGCCAGATGCTGGCTGTAATTAATCAGTAGAGAATTGTTCTGTTGATGGAAAGCTCTCAGCTGGAATAAAGCACACAGAGCTGCCTTCTAAACCAGACACTTCTACCTCCCTGATATCAGAAGAGGGACAACATTTTGATCCATTAATCCAGCTGATGTGTAATGTCTTATGGAAAAGACGTGTTGCTAAGACATTAGGTTGATGTTGGCTTGCCCACAGATTATGGAGCTGTAATTATTTGCTTGGTTTTCATCTGCTGCACTGGTCAGATGAAGAATGTAGGAGATAACATAATGCAAGAAGGATTTAGACACTATCATTTTTTCTGAGGTTATTCAATTAAAAGTAATTCTAGAAAGTTTTAGAAACATATGAAACTAAATCTTTTAAACTATTTTTTTTGATTATTAAAAAGGAAAAATGTGTGGTTTAATCCTTCTGTAGTTTTATGTCATCTTCTATTCATTCCAAAACACAGAAACCCCCCAAATATCAAAGAAGACATTGCTATGGTTGAGGGGATTTAACCGCATAGTTTATTTCACGCATTGATTGTGAAGATGTTTGAAACGAGAACTTCTCACCGCAGCCAGCCAAGAGGCTGAGATTTTGGGAGCCCGCAGTTGTCGCTGTGAGATGCACCCGCAGCGCCCATCCCGCGGGTTCCTCCCTGCGCTGCCCCGGGCCCTCCGCTGGGTGACAGCACAGTACGCGGGAAGGGCGCGCCGCTCCCGGGAGCGGGGGGAGAGCACAGGCAACGTGGGAATACTAAAAAGCACGTTTTGGAATACAGTTCTGCAGTGAATTACAGAAAACGGGCGTCTCTAAATGAGCCCAGTCTTCTAGGTCTGACGCTTTAAGTGGCAGCTGATCTTTCTTCGTTCACCCGAGAATTTAGAAACGCGTGCTCGTGGTTATTCTTTCTGCGCTGATCTAGCGCTTGAAGGATTCCTGTCCCAGCGCAGTATCAAAAGTGGAAGTGGGTGTCCGATGGAAAGAGAAATTCCCAAGTCCTGCTGTCTTTCTCTTTCTTTTTTTTTTCTTTATTTTAACCCTCTGCACATGAGTTACAGAACTCTGGTCCAGACCCTGTATCTGCTTGCACTTTCTAAATTTGTGTCACCTTTGGCTGCAGTCGTTCCTACTTCACATTATAGTGACAATGACTGATAGCTTTGAAATTAAGTACCTATCACATAGTCCCTGGAGCCCATTTCTTCTGGGTGTGGGTTCTCAGTTACATTGAAGTGCAGCCCTACTGGCCATATCCGCATTGCTCTTTAGTGTTCTCCAGAGCACCGTGACAGAGAAACCCTACTGATTTTTTTTATTTTTTTTTTTCCCCTCTGCATCAACACCATCAGGGCTTACAGCATCCTTATGCTGGCTACAGGAATATGCAAAAGCACCTGCCAGGTTATTCATCCACTTTAGCTTTTTGTTTGGGATTACAAGAAGTTGGCATTGCCAGTTCCTGGAGATGTGATGAAACCAAAGTGTGTCTGTGTGATGGACAGGACACCTGTTGCAATCCAGTTTCTCTTTGGGGTAATCAGTAATTTTGTCAATCAGAAGATGCATAATTTCATCATATTTTTAAAACTCAGTAGAGTTCTTACAGGCCTTACAGGTACCTTTGATTAGTGTTGATATAATGAATTTCAGTTAGTCAAATCCTTCACACCTGGGAGTCCCTCCAACCATGTGATTAAAGGGGAAGCTGTTTCCTGGAAGGTCTCTCGGTACAGTCTCATTCCTAAGCGCCCCTTGAGGACCTGTCTGGGCAAGAGAGCCCGTGCAAGGCACCAGTGTGGCTAAGAAGCTTATGACAAACATGTCCAAGGGAAGTAAAGCTCTCCATGTTTTCATATTAATACTGGTTGATTTTTTTTATTTTGTTTTTTTTTAGCCTCAGCTACACTTAGAGCTCATTAAAGAGCTAACTGGATGAAAATCTATGGCTTCTGATACAGTTATAGACCGTTTGTGTGGTAGTCTGAGAATCCATGTTCGGTCCTTGACAACACAGATTCCTGACAGTGTCTGTGCTTTCACTCCCACTTGCTATAAATACACAGTGGAAAAAACTAAGTGTTAGAAATGTCAAAGTGTTTCCCAGGCTGCTGCTGCGATGAACTGAATGTGCCAAAGGGGGTCGCAGGTGAGAGTGGAGAATTGGATCTGCTGCTCCATAATCTTATTGACTCATGGCAATGTTACTGGTAAATTGCTGTAATAGTGATATTGTACATCCTGACAGAGCAAACAAGTGAGAGCAGTGGAGAGAAAAACATAACTCATTTAATCATTGAGATTTAAAAAAAAGTATTAAAACTAGGGTTTTATTTCTTAATGTGAAACATTTTTGAACTGCCTTTGTAGTTATTTCAATTTAGTTTTATGCATTTACCCCGCTGTTAAGCAGCTCACAGATGTGGGGGCACAGCTGAGTAGCCCTGTTGGGTTTGCGTCGGAGGAAAGGCTGTCTTAGGGCTGGTAAACTAGTAAACCCTTTGAACTTCTAGTGCTGAACAAAGGAATCTTTCAGTTTGGCATGGACCACCAGCTTCATTCATAGTTTTTGCATGGAATTTCATGTTTTGAAAAAATCTACAATGAGATGGACATTATTTCTAAATTCTAACATGAATTCACATAGGAAGAACACCAGGTGTTCTGGTGTACGTGTTTTCCTTGTCCCTGACTGACCAGTTTTCATCAGTCTCTTTTCTAATGGAAAGGCAATCTACTGTGTATTAACTTCTGTGCAGGGTCTGCCATCTTTTACCTTCTCTATTGCAAGAGCAAACCTAATGCATAGAGGTGTTGCTGCAGTCCAGCGGAATTTGCAACAGAGTTATTGTTAAGAAATGTTCAATTTTCTCTTGTACATCATGTGTTTTTCATTATGTATTTTTGCAAGGACAGGAAAATACAGCTTATGAATCATTTGCTCAGCTCAAAATCCCTTCCCCGTTCTTTGGTTACCTTCTTGCTCCTTTTGCCATGCAGTTTTATTTCCTTTTGTGAACTTAACTGATTAGGAGAGGAAGAACATGGAAGAAAATATGCTTGTTCATATCAAAACATTTCTCCATGTGTTTCAGTAATGTTCATAGAAAAACAATTACTCTTGTGTTTCGTGAATATTCCCGTAAGAAAAAAGCGGTTTTAATCCAAGCATAGTTATTCATTTTCCCTGTGAAAGCTTGGAATCAACTAATTAAAAATACACAGAGTGATGTCATGGTGGTGCTGTTGTGTACCATTGGGAAGCCTTTAATGATTGGTTCCTAAGATATTCTTTGCTCTATGTGCTATGAATTGGTGTGGGTGAGAATAATTATTAGTTTCAGTGCAATCTGTCCCAGTGCCCTTTTTAACAGAAGGTTGAGGCTGCAGTGTCTAATTGCTGGATAGATGGATTTACAGGGAGCTGTGGTCTACAGGGCATAACATTCAGTGGATACACCATGCCTGCTTCTGCAGCTCTGCAGCTGTAGCTCCCAGCTCTTACAGATGATGAATGCTGTCATTTCTGGTCTCTCTGAGTGAATCAAAAAGGAAACAAAATCTTGCCATTAGTCCCATCACTCGCTTGTATTTTCTGGCTCTTGCATTCAACTTACACGGGAATTATTTGAGGCACCTTTTTTTTTTTTTGCAAATACTTTTCTGCCTGTATTCAGTGGGGTGCCCCATGAGACACATTTAGTGCAAAAACTGTCAGTTGTAGCCTACCTTGTTATATTAGTTATACTTGAGGGTTTTAATAGGGCTGTGTTTGTTAGTGTATCATTTTGGTCTATCACCAAGAGTCTGTTATGATATTTTATTTGCCCGGTATTTTCTAAATATGTGGAAATACATCTGAAGAACATTTTTAATTTATATTTTTCAGATAGGAAAGCTGAAGCATAAAACCAGAAAGGTTCACTCAGAGTCCACAAAAAAGCTGTTGTACAGCTAGAAACAACCCAAGTCTAGGCTCTTAGGCTCCTACTTTAGTATTCATTACTGATCCATATCATGTCCTATTTGAAATAAAAGGGAATCAGGATTTTATTTTCTCCTATGTTTGTTTAAATAGAAAACATGGCTTCTATTCCCTGTGATAAATACAGATGAGCGTAAGTTACTGAATCCACAATATGAGGACTGAGTTTTCTCCTTGCTTGCAATGAATTTGTTTGGTTGGTCTGGTTTTTTTGGTGTTTTTTTTTTTTTTTCTGTTAAGTTACAATTAGGAAAATGTATTATTTCTACTCAATGCTGATTTTGGTCTTGATATCATGCAAAATCTCAAGTTCCTACTCCCTCTGCTGGGATGCTTAGAGCACAGAGGAGGGGGAGACTTTAAGAAACTTTTTGATTAGGTGGTGTTTCGTCATAGTAGGAGCATAAGTGGTTTTCTTGTGTTTCCCATGTATTATTAAATGGTAAATACAAATAACTTTATTTATTAATTGGATGGAATGTATTTTACTGATAGCAGATGAAACTGCATCAGTAAAACTCATTCTGCTACAGAAAATCATGCCTGGATTTAGACAAAGATGCTCTTTTTCCCTTTCTTTTTTTTTGATGTTCCTGTTGCTTTGAGTACTATTTAGAGTACTAGAAAGGGTGAAAAAAATGTCTAAATGGTATATTTTGAGAAGTGATCAAAAGAACAAAATGAGTGTGCCGTAAAGACTCCATGATGCTTGCATTGGAAGGCAGCCTCTTGGGAGCTGCAATCTGTTCCTGAAGCACTTTGCTTTTAAAGGAACACACACTGCTTTGCAGGGTGTCTTGGCTCATTAGCATTTATTTCTAGGACTGCATCATGGCAATCCTAAATCATCCTGTCAATATGCCCCTTGCCTGGGCTGGTTGGATTTGTGACATTGATCCTTGGGAGTCCACTTGGATGAAGAAATACTGTTCCGTTTCCTTTCAAGAAATGGCACTATTGAAAGTAAACGTGGGCACATGCAGCCTTGGCTGTCTTTGTGTTTGCTTTCTTCTTCAGGCAAACAGATTTTTGAATTCCACAGTTCTGATCCTATTAAGCTTCTTGAATTAGTCTGCTTCTGATATTCTCTGCTTATGACTTTGCCTCTTCTTACATTCAATTTTGGCATGTACTTTTGTATGTTATTCATAGACAAATTACACCTGTGTTAAAGAAGTTAATTTTAGTTTTCATAAATACACCAAATAATTTTAAATATAAACCAGGTCATGATTTGTTACAAAAAATTGTAAAACTGGAGACAAGAAAAGGTCCTTCCATTGTGAAATCGGCACTAACGATTGTGTCTGGTTAAGCACAGTTCTAGTGGTCCACAGGAATGTGTTGGTATTAAGATGTACCACAACATGAAACAGTGCTGTGCAACATGTGTTAAAAATACCCTTCAAAGAGTATTACTACAGTTTGATTCAACTATATTCATAATAGACATTCACGCAGCTTCCTGGTTGTAACTAATTAGCTGTCATGGAGCCCAGGCACATTCTTGTTGAAGACAAGGACAATTGTGGCATGTATATGCACATACATAGGAAATATGGAATACAACCATCTATACTCTGTAGTGCAAATAGCTTTCTTTTGGTTAAAAAAATGACCTTACCAAAAAGGCTTAGTGTACAAATGTGTGTGTACATATATATATATATATGCATACTCACTTATGGCTAGATGTATATATATTCCTGTTTGTATTTAACTGTTGATTAATGTGAAATGCTTGTGTTAGTATTTAAACAGCTTCTTCATCAAGTCTTTTTAGTGTATTTCCACATTTTTGTGATGTTCCTATAAAGTTCTTGAGGTTACAGGAGACTGTCATGTTAGATCCTCACTTTCTGAAAGCACAGTGAAGTCAGCTGCTAGTTTTTATTCATTATTTCATTAATATTCATTAATATTTCATTCATTATTTCCTTAATATTTCAGCTTTCTCAGATTGTAGCTTAAACTTCTGAGACAGGTTGGTTTGCAACTCCAGCAAGTTCTTCAACAGCTGCTGCTGGTTAGTCAGCATTTTATAGATGATTGTCATTGTATAGTATGGCAGTAAAAATGTTGTACTGAATAATGTCATATATATTCAATAAACTTAGAACTTTTGCAAGCAACATAAACCTTAAAATGATTCCTAAAATAAGGATCTTTCTAAATATCTTTTTCATCTGTTATACCTAGAAAATAGAGACATAATATTTTCTGGGGCTTCTTTTAGAAATTTCCATAGTCAACAGCCATAACTGTGTTTTCCAGTTCTGCTTTGCTGGGTTTGGAAGCTGCTCTGTGTCGAGGTGAGAATGCTTTCATTTTCAGCTTTTATCGTGGGGAAGGGTTTTATTTTATGAGAAGGTTATGTGCGTGTGGTGCTTTTGCAATGAGCTGTGAAAGTAACTCTGAAATTTCTCTAATAGACCATTCCCCAGTCTTAGGAGCCGAGCTGACAACACCTTGGCCCTGGTCCTGAGCTGCACTGCAGGCTCTTTGCACCGTGCCAGCAGTGCAAGGTGACTCCAAAGCCAGTTTAATTGGCCATGGAGGGATGTGCTCAACATAAGGATTCTCCCTGGAGGCTGTACAGTGAGTGCTTGGGCCGATCTCGGGGAGCTGCCGAGCTGAGTAGTGCAGAAGCCTTTTGGGAACATTGGCAGCCAGTGTAAATCCGATTAGACTTTGGACAGCTATGATTTATGGGAAAAGACCAGACCAATAAATGTGCAGCCAGTCCACTTCTCAGTCGGGGTTTGTGGAGAAGTGTTTACAGGGGACTCATGTGGCACACAGAGTGTTTTGAGGTTTTATTGTATATGCAATCTATTTTAAAGACATGGTAGTTTCAATTAAAATTCTAGGATGAATAATTTAATCAATGTATTTCTAGGTTTTTTGGCCACATAATTATCATTGTGATAGAAATATCCTGGTCTGTGAATTTAACTTCAAGGCTATTCATGCTGTAAAACCTTGTTCAACTGGAGATGAAGAACAAGGGATGTGCAGTTCAGATATTTGCATGAAATTGTTAGGGGAGTTGTGGGAAGCATTTTAATTTTCTAATTTTTCATAAATTATTCATTTTTTTAAAATAACATCACAAATTTGAACACAGTTAACTGGTACCAGGCTTTGCCATACATCACAGCTTTTGCATTGACAATAGAAAATGGGCCTTTTCAGATTCTTATGTTTTCTTCAGCCATTTCTTCACTAAGAAAGAGGGTAAAGGGAAATGTTATTTAAGTTTTTCTCTTGTCTTTCTCCTCCTCCTACCTAGAAAATTATGGCACTGAATCAGGTGCGTAATGCAGAATAAAAAGAATAGCTTCTATTTACATTCTTGTATCTAGTTTTCAGAGCTCTTTTTATATTTCAAAATTATTTTCTTTGATAGTTCTGAGTGTATATTTTACATACTGCTCACACAGCATTTACTGATGAGTCAATACCATTTACCCTTCTCTGAGAAGGTAGTAATGATTATTTTCCTGTTTTTTTGTTTCTTACCTACTTTTTTTTTCTTTTAAAGATTCAAATTCTCACAATTCAATTATTTTTTGACACTCCTCGATGTGTGCAAAAGTAATAGGGCTACATACATGTGTAAAAGGTTATGTACATCCTTTATGTGTCTTAGAATTTGAATGGATGAAGTATCAGAACTGAATGAATTGCTAGCTTCCCCACTACCGCATCAAAATAGTGACAATGGAATTGTTGGAATGGTCACAGCAGGACTATTTCAACTGCTTTTGCTTTGGCCTGAGTTGGATGCTGGCTCATGGGAGTGTCAAATAGTAACTGAGTTGTTGGTATTGATCCACACCGTGGCAAACGGGTCAAATCCTTTGGATTACCAAACCCTCTTTGGAACAGGCAAATGACACGTTTGTTTTAGCAGAAAGAGCAAGGACTTCAATAGGCTCAGAGAGTTGCCGTGGGATAGGTGCATCCAGACAGCGACAGGTATATGGGCAAGCCAGTGTTAAAGCCTCTCCAACATAACTTTAGTCTTATTTTACATTCCTGCTTAAATGAAGATGAGGAATACTCTTCCCACAAGAGATACAAAGGCAGACATTAGGTGGAGATGAGGGTATATTTAAAGAAGCACATTCATAAAGAGGGAACCCTTTATGAGAGCCTGTTTTATTTACATAACACGGGACGTAAAGTTTCAGAGCCAAGTGATACAGATCTTTGTTTTGTCTTTTTATGAAATACCCCATAAAAAACTTTGTTTCAGAACCCTGTGTTTGAACTGTATGTTTGGGACTAGATTTTGAAATTTTAAGATTTGAGTGACACAACACGAGAGGTTATTTCCGTGATTGCTGTCATGGCACTAATATCTTTTGGTATTTCTGCCGTTGCCATAGGTTTTTTAAGCAGTCTTGTTCTGTATGTTTTGTCATTTCTGTATGAAAGCATAACTGGAAATTTTGATAATATGTGTTAAACCACATATTTTGTTGATTTCTGTATAATGAACTTATAGCACATGTTGCCATTTTATTTTAGTTGTGACTTCTGCCAAAAATAGTTATGTAGAGGTTTCTCTGATATATTTTCAGTGAGCCTTATTTGATAGTCCAGTTCAGACAAACCATTTATCTCCTGGACATAAAACAAACCATAGTAGCAATAGTGCTTAGTATTATGAGGATAAAAAACAGTCTCCAGTTAAAGTGTGCCATTCAAACAGCTTGGCTAGCATTTCCTCTCTCATCTCAAATGCTAATTGGACTTCAAATTGGAGCAAATAGTCCAGCAAAACAATGTAATGTCACCTGAAAAATATGCCCCTGCAACATTTCCCAGTGGGGGATGCAGCTATGCATGGCATGTGAAATTAAAGGGATGTCACATCCTGGCATATCAGCTGTGTCATTGTCCCCACGCTGTAGCGTTGCAGACTGGAGGTGACATGCCACAGTTGAAAAGCCAGCATATGACAAGCTCTTCATTTAAACGACTGTGCCAGATGCTGGGAAATTCTGCAGTCTCCACTGATGTTTTGTATAATCAGTTTCTGTGCCGTTGTGCTCTCTCAAACGCGGTGTTTTGAAACACCATTTAGGCAGAACGATGATTCTCTATACTTTAGGTGTGCATCTGGAATAAAAAAGTGACAATAACCCTCTCTCCCACTATCCTTCCCCTACACCTGTAAATCATTTAAATCTAACCACTTATTTCAGAACTCCATGTTAGCCAAGGAATATCAGAAACTCACATAATGTCCCAAGTGCCAGATTTTTTGTCTGGATCTCTGATTTAGATGAATAATGTGTAAAAGTTCATGAGGTGTGAAACTGCATATAGATAGCTCCTCACTGGTTTATGCACATGAGGACACTAAGGTTTCTTCCAAGGTCAGTTCAATTTATGCTCACCAAATCCTATCAGAAATGTCACTTGCCTTCAGACATAGCAAATGACTAAGCATTTTATTAATGTTAATTTACTGTCCCACCATACTCACTTTTGAAACCCCCCTATTAAAATACAATGGATGTGAACACTCATAGTTTCTTAAAGATGTCATGATATACTGTTATTGTAATTTAAAAGTAAGAACTGCTACCTGCTGGGACAATCTTAATCATCTTAATCTTCCATATACTTAAGAGCTGTGAGCCAGATTTAATATTAAGTTTGGTTCTAAGACTGGTTTAAAAAATAATCACAATGGCTGCAGACATACCTATGCTTTTTTTTTTTAGTAGTTTTTTCAAATCTACTCATCTGTTCTTTGTTTGGACTCATCCATCCCATTACTGGAAATCACGCTTATAACAAAATGTATTTTATTTTCTTGTTCAAAATAATTAGTTGGCCAAATAAATTGGCAAGTGACATTTTTCACTAAAAACCATGTTGCAATTACTAGCACCGTCAGACCTAGTGCCTGTGACTGGTGGATAACTGCTGGCTATTCTTAATGCCACAACCAGGAATTGTTTTTAAATCATGCAGCTATATGCTAAAGAACTTAATATCTGGATTTGATTAAATTGGTTTGGATAAAAGTGTTGTATTACAGAAAGTGAAAGTTGTCCAAAAGGTGTGATCGATGAATAATGAGACACATGAAACTGCCTGTTAGAGCGGTCCAAGGAGAAGAATTCATTCCCTTTATTTAATTTTAATTTATTTTTTATTATATTTATTTTTATAGTTCATTGGTTCAAGTGTATTCCGGAAGCAGAAGCTTCTGGAAAATGTGCAAAATGATGCCTGTGTTTGTGTGCTTTGTGCCATAATGGCTTCCACATTTAAGTTTTACATCTCTTGCTGTTAACTCCTCAAAAAGTGTAAGGATTAGCATAAGTAATAAAGATTTATGTCTACCTTGATCCAGGAATGTTCTTTTGTGGAAAAGGATAAGACATGTCATGTCTTACTTTCTGGCAAAGCTGTACGGGCAAGCTTTTCTCTGTAACCAATCAGGTCTGTGTGTCACTGAATCCGAATACTACCAGAATCCTAAAATGATACTCTTAATCTTTAGTCACCATTCTTCTCTGTGACTGCTAATAAGTTGTGGAATTGAGTGTTAGTCTTTGCTGCTTTTCCTTTTTTTTTTCTTTTCTTTTTTTTTTTTTTTTTTCCCATAACCTCTGAGAAGCTGTTGATGAGAACAAATGCTTCTGAAATGGTGTTTATGAATTTCTGGCTGTGGCATGTTTTGGAGAGTAGGACATGAGGATTAAATCACTAGCTAGTACAGCATAACAAAGGACCAAAGGAGGCATTCTTTGTCTCCTGTTGACTAAAAGATAAGTTGCTACATACTGTATTATTTCTGCACTGGAATTTCTATAGGCACTTACTTTCAAACCTGCACTGAGTTGCCATAGTAAGATACAGTTCTGCAAGAATGTTTACTTTTAAATCCAAACTCTATCCATGATGTGATAATGAATAGCATTGCAGCGTTTCAACTTTAGGCTAAGACAAGAATCATAAACACAGTGGGTGGACAAATTTAGGTCATTTTTAGTGCTGTTTGGATATCCAGAGATCACTGAGCTGCATAAGTTCCTAAAAGTCATAAGGCAAAACTGCCTTGAGAGAACTTCCCTCCAGATTTCCCATTTTGGCATTATCGTCATTGCTGTGGCTCATCTCTAATGTGCAATCATTTTGAGTAAAGTACTTCAGGCACACTTAAAGAAAAACAGGAAGTTCTTCGTGTATCAGTGATCCTGATTTACAGATTTACCTACAGATTTACCTACAGATTCTTGTTTTTCTTTTTTTCTCCCCTTTTTTTCCCATCTCCCTAAAAGTGTTTACATTTGCTAAGCACAAATATACTGTTTTTCTAGTCATGAGATTAAAAATGTATATATGTTGTTCCCTGAGATGGTCACATCTTTCTTGTGGGTTTACTGGAGGGGAGAAAAGTTGGCTAGAATTTTAAGAAATATTTATATATGTGAGTTGGAATGTTGCTAGCTGCACAAAGAAAGACACTGCTTTTAGCTTACAAAAGGCATTTTTAATGCCAATACTAATTAAGGCTTGAAAATTATGCTACGGTACTAAGGAACATGAGATTCTGATAAGAGTGAAAATTTTTATAATGCTAGAATAATTCCTTAAACTCTTTCTTCAGTATTTGAATAATTAGTAAAACACAAGTTACAAAATAAATATCAGTGTCGCCCCTTTGAAAATCACAGTAAGAAATGTCTTAAAGTTCTTGCAGAAGTAAAGCATAATTCCTGGGATGAGCAAACACATAGATGTTGATAAGAAATAATACCTGAGGTCATGTAATAAAATTGCTATTGCTGATGCTTTAATCACTCTGTGCTCACCACAGTGCATTTAAAACTGCACCAGAATTTCTGCAAAAAAGAATAAATATTTGATTCCCTTTCTTGACCATCTGAACGGAATTTCAGAGACATATTTCCAGTTACAGTTGTATAGGATTTAAATGTTTTCTGTTTTACCTTTTAACTCAATAAAATGACACAAGAATGAGCTTTGCATGCCTAATGCAGGACAGCTCAGAAGATTAGGAACAAAGCATTTTTGTAGGACTAACGTGTGCTTCAGACATGTGAGTGCAGAAACTGTTGCTTAGCCACAAATGGTTTCTGTCATATTCAGCTTTTATCTTAGATATTCTTGAAGGAATCTGGATTAACATAATGAGAGTGTTCATGAACCATCTCATCATAATTTTAGAAATTTCAATGCTGAATAGTACACGAGGTTTTATTATCAAGCTTCATGACTGAGCCTTTTTAATTAATAAAATATATTTGCCACGTATAGTTTTGTTTACGTTCATTTTCCTATATGTCAGCTATTTTTTTGGTCTAGAATTTGAAAAAAGGAGTTAAAATATCAATAAAATTCTGACCGTCATTATATCATCCAGAATAACAGACAATTGCAGGTTCTCCATATTTTCGAGTACCTTTTGTACTGGACACGTCTAAGGGGATGTCCATTATATATAGCTGTGAATTCCAATTAATTCCAAATTAATCTAGAATTAAAAATATATATAACCCTTCATCTGGATTTTGTGGTAGGATGAAGCCTTGCACGTCTCTTGTAAAAAAAATTTGGCATTCAAGAAAAATCAATCATAAAGGAGTGTAACTATGTATAATATACTTTATATGCTGCATTAGTCTTTGAAGAATTATCTGGATGGAAATTTTTTTAAAATATGAAGTATTTGCAGTGATACAAAATAAATTTGCTAAGATTTTTCTGAAACAAGGTTTATTGCTTTCTCACATAAAAAACACAGGGCAAACAGGATACAGTGGAAGAACTGATAATAAAGGGTTTTTTGTTTCACTCAAGTTATTGACAGCTTTTATTACAGCTTTATATCACTACATGAGTGTGTAGCATTTTTCTCTTTCTTCTTATTCCTGTCACAGTTTTTAGGGTATTTTCCTTCATGTAGTGTATGATTCCACTACTCTTCTATTAAGATGGAGAGTCTTTGCAAGGGAAGTAGGGTTGCCATCAGAGATGACACCACAATTTCTTTAAATGCTTCTGCCAGTAATGTAAAAAATATTTGGTATAAAAGAGTTTATTTTGGCAAAGAGCTCTCTTGGAAGTTCATCTTCTCTCCAGTTCAAATATATTCTTACCTCCTATTCTCTAGACCTGACATGAACTGGACAAAAATGGCACTACATCTTATTGTTAGTGGTGTGGATTTGAAAAAATGAACTCTGCCTGAAATCTTTAAGAGTTTATGGAGCATGGAGGATTTTTAATTCTTTTCTTGACTTGTGTATCTAAGAGACAGTAATATATTTACTGAAGACTTTGACTTGCTTTGCATCGATGACTGTGAAATGAATGTATATTTTTTTTTTCCATCATGAAATTGATAGCAAGGCCTTCCTCCTTGCTGTCCTACACAAATTACTCCCCTTTCCTAAACTGCTGTTTCAAGAAGTCCTTCCTGCTGTGAGAAATGTATTAGGTTAGTTACCTAATGCTTCTTATTTATGACAGGGATAATAGAACACATGGAATTTGGGAGGAGGTGCAGGTGAGTTCTGTCACAGACACAGCAGGAAGAGGCAGAAGCCTCGGAGAAAGCAAAGTATGCTGTGAGACAAGTGTCTTTGGGTGTTGAGCACTTGGAGGCATCCCAGGATTACCCAGAGTGCTGTAACTTTTTTTCCTTTTTTTTGACCTGTGCTCTCCTCTGTGTTTGCCCAACCTTTCTGACAGCAAAAAACATGAGCCGTGACTAGACCCATGGGAAGTTAACTTTCAGCAATTGTATGGTCAAGGATATTTTCAGCCTCTTCCAGGGAGTTCTGTCTGACTACTTTCTATGCAAATGCAGATTTTAACGTTGGAGAACTGGATATTACAGAGAATGATAGTTGTATGAACTCCTCAGATACAGTTTTTGCATGATGACAATAGTATGCCATACAAAGATGGCCAGACAAACAGCATTACTAGCACAGCAGGACTAGCTTTTAATTTGATTGATCCGAGCTGTAGTAATATCACACATTTAAATTTATTAATATATAAGCATACAGTCCATTTTATACCAAACCTACTGTGCTCATAATAGTGTACTCGTGGAAAATGGAACTGTTGGCTTTCTGTGCAACTTTGCTTTTGGATTTATTACATTAACAATATCTGCTGAGGAGTTGTGCATGTTAATATTTTTATTATTCTGTGTTCTGAAAGACCTATGTTTGATCTACAGTGACATGAGCATGATTTGATGATTCAGTGAAGAGGCATATTTCTGTGAAGAGAGAGTTCAGTCTTTTTTGTTTGGGTTTCTTTTGAGGATAATATTTTTTATTTCTTAGCATCATCTCTATTTTCAAAATCACAAAACTTTTATTCATTTTCCATATGCTTTCAAATATATGATATCCATATTGTTGATTCTTGAAGAGAAGCCAAAGTCTTATTAACTGCATTATGTCTGTTATGCCTTTAGCTGAAAATATGTCCTTAGGATGTTGAAAGTACATGAAGACTGAAATTTTGAATTTCTGTAGTAGTTTTATTAGTTGACAAGAATATTGAGGTAAATTTAAATTTGGAATTCTGAAATCAGGTTCCAAGTGCACGGATTGGTGACTAAATATATTTGGCCTGATTTTCAAAAGGTTGACTATCTCTCAGTCATAAGGGAAACTATTCCTATGGGATGGACACCAGAGACTGGTTTTAGACACCAGTTTGGAAAACTAGGACTTTGGCTTTAAATTCTATAATATATACAATAAATTTATTTCTTTCTTTTCTGGCACATCTGCATTTTTGTCTTGAGCTTTGTTAAATGTTGTGAATGAAAAGTTTTTAATGAACTTTTTACGCGTTTTTGAATTTCGTAACTGAAATTCACTGACTCAGATGACCAGGTGTTTAAATCCAAGTGCTCTGTAAGTGCCCCTTTACTGAATATTTATGAACTTCTCAGATGTAAACTGAGCTAAATGGAATAAATGTCAGTTTGAGTTAGCCCTGGACAGGAATTGTCTCCTAAACCTCTGTTCTATTGGAAAATGCCACATTGCTAAGTCTGGATGTTTAATGAAAACTTTTGCTGTAGCCTGTTTTATAATGATCAGGTTTGTCACAAAGGTGGAGACTGAACAGATCCAAGGGTTGTCTTCATCTCTCTAATCCCACTGTTCCCTTGTATCAGCACTGATAAACACGTAGCCACGGGGACAGCATCTGTGAACAGGGCAAGTTGATTTGACTTGTCACTGGGGCGTAGAACATCTAATGTCTGCACTAGGACATAGAATCATGTGGCAGGAAACAGTAGTGAGGACTGGACCTGCCCTTTTTGCCTGACATGTGCTTAATCTGTTATTGAAATGGTACTCCATAATTTACTGATTTAAGATTATTGTTACTGCACGGACAGTTCAAGTGTTAGTCATTGTTGTGGTTCCATATTTTAGTACAGAACATTAAACGCACAATGCTGCACTAGTTTGTATCCATCTATTTGCATCTGCCCTCTTTCCTAGTTTTTTTTTTTTTTTTTAGTAAGATTTCAGAAGCAAAGAAAGGATTATACATAGAAAATACTCCCTGAATTTTAAGTTACTTTAATGGCTCCTGAAAGAAAGATTTGAGAGGTTAATGAGAATTCTGTGAATATTCGGAGTGATAGCCATTAAAAAGATGACAACTGATGTGGTAATTGTATCTTTTTATGGAAAAATTTTCTCTGTTTATCTGATCTTTACAGAATTCATAGCGAGTTTCTCAGCCCCAGCTCAAGAAGGTTTTAGAAGTTGAGGACCCATGACTCGAGACCAGTGAATGCCTTATTCTTGTTATTGACTCTTTAGTCCTGTTGTCTCCAATGCTTACATTTTTCAATGAGTAACTGCCCAGCAATGGAAAAAGATAGTATTGTTTTAGTCTTTAATAATTGTTTCTCCAGCAGCTTGTGTAGACTGAGAATATGCTAATTTGATGTATATTTTGGGCATATTCAGGCAACTCTGTGTGAGTTTTGGAGGCTATCGGAGAATAGAAATAATGTAAAAATATAGAGATGTAAAGCATTGTGAGCACAACACATGGAGGTTTCCCTCCTTTTTTTTTTTTTCCACCCCAAAATATGTTTTCCTGTGCAAGTTGTAAAATACTTGTATGCATATACTATTTATCATCTCTTCAGTATTTGGCTGCATTCTTCTCCTTGCAGTTGTGAAACAGTCACGTTACTGAAACCTTGCCAAACAGCACCGGGAGGCTGTTAGAAAATAGAGGTTCTTTACATAAGTAACATATGCAGATGAATATATAATTAATTAAAATTGTATGAGAGGCTACATCCTCTGTAAACCTACAATATATTATTCATGTTTCTTTGCCTTTTCCTTAGTTAACCTATAATTATAATTATCACTCATCTTTTGTGGCAAGCTTTTTAGTTCAGAAATAATTGCTCTAAAAATAATGCACTCCCCTAAAATATTCAGATCGTCTAAGGTGAATTCTTTTGTGGTGATGCAACCTGATACACCTTGGTGAAATTTGTAGATGTGGCATTTTATACGTTAGGGAAAAACAGGCTGACTGCATGAGAAAAGGAGTGGTGAGTCAGGAGAGGGAGGTATGAATGACCTTTTCCTTTTTTGTTCTTTGTGTTCATCTTAGACTTGTGATACAGAGTCATCATTTTCAGAGCAGAATAAAATCCTGGACTAATTAGTAATGTATAAATGTAATGTATAAATGCTTTACGAAGTTTCATAACAATAGTAGATTATTTTTTTATAGTTGTAATGTAAGATCTTCATCTGTATTCACATTATAAAAAATAATGTTCAAAAGTCATATAAACATTCCTCTTAGGGTCTGTCAATCAGCCATCCCACAGTTTTTGGCCAAAAAGCTGTCTGATGTGCTTTGATGTGGGAGTTTATGTAGTATCCAAATGTTTAAAACAAAACCTAAGTGATGCAAAATATAGTCTGCATTTCCTTTTCAATATTTTTTTTTTGGTAATGATATAATTTTGTGTCCTCAAAAATAATTATGACACCCCAGAATGGATTTAGAGATGTAAAAGCTCTAAATTAAAACTACTTATAAAAAGGGACTGAAGACTGTATATACTTTTCTTCCCTGTTAATGGTTTCAGAAGTGTGTTTGTATGAATCAGCCCCAGCTTGAGAGGTCAGCTTTGCAAAATTCCCACCATCCTTCGCCAACACCTGGAGTACTTGTGACAACAGAAATTGTTTACATGGCAAAATACTAGAAGGAAATTATTTTTGACTGTACAGCCTGATCTTTTTACACATGATGAATAACCCTGGTGAGTGGGATGTCACCCAGGCATCCTTATCCACTGCTGAAGCTTCAGACAGAGGAAAGACTGTGGCAGGACCCGTGTTAGGTGTCGCCTCGAGAAATACTATTTAAGATTGGGTGTGCAACTGTTTGCCCTGGGGGAGGGGATGTTATCCAAGTCCCTCATTTACTAATAAAATGTTATATGAGACAGTGTGACAACCTTAGATAAATGAAGATCTTTCACTTCTACAGCTCTCTTATATCCAACAGGTCACAGTTTCCCTCCAGAGGAGGAAGCATGGCCAGTGCCTGGTCTTGTATCAAAGGTGCCATCAACAAGCTATTTATCCAGTTCTGAGATTAATTCTTCTATCATGTCTGCTTGTGCTGGCTTTTATGTTCAGCCAAAAAATAAGGCACTTGTCCTTTTTTCAGGTTTCCCTGAAAAGATCAGCAGATAACAAGTTCTGATTGCAGCTCTTGTTCATCTGGTCTTCTTTTCTAGAATAGGGCAGGACACTTCCCATATGTCCTGTCCCAGTGGCTCCCAGTCCGTTGGCCTGCACACACAAATACCATATAACTGTGCAAGTAATTAATGCAAGCAGTGAAAATGCCTCTCTGATTTGCTTTTATATCAGTCATTCAGAGTTCAAACACCTCAATGAAAATTGTGAGGTTTTTTAAAATTCCTCTGTGTGATGATTAAAATGGTAGAATAGTTTAGTTATAGAGAATGAATTCCCTGGTAGTTTCAGGAATACTTGCCTTGATAAATCTTGCGTATTTAACAATAGGAATAACTTAGAGAAGGAATTTGGTATGAGCAAGTCAATCTGTAGGAAAAAAGTGCAAGACGTGAAGTATCAGACAGCTCAAGATAAATTTATGAAGCCTTTCAGCTGTCTGTGTTTCAGCAGGAATCCACAGGGGTAGATTTTCTGTAGCATGCATTAAATGCATTTTTGGTCTTCTCATTCAGACACAACTTTCCTCATAAAAGATGAAGTAAACAACAAGGTGAGAAAGGGTGAATGTTGATAGGTGATTTGATGTACTATTCCCTTGCTTAGGGACAAAGAGTAAAAGTAAGGAAATAAAAGTTACCATTTAGGATGTCTCAGGAAAATGAAGAGTTTCATGTTCACCCAGTCACAAACTCATCTCTAATACTGTTTTTCAGTGTGTGAAAGGTGCTTCAAGGCCTGTTCCTGTGAAATGCACTTGCTTTTACTATTCACTAGTGAAGAGGCAGGTAATGAGAAGAAGGTTTGGAACAATTAAGTGAACTGCAGCCCCTTGTTCCCTTATCCATTAAGGAAAGAGCATTACAGGAAGCAGCTATGGTGAATAATAACTCTGGAAAACTAAAAAGGTAGCTGACATTAGTGATAATGCACTTGCTGCCTCTAGAAGGTAATATCTCTGCAAAGCAAACAATTTGAAATACACTCAAAAGCAGAGAAAAAATACAGAGAGTGAAAATGCTGAATGGCAGACTGAAGCAAAATAAGAGTTTGGAATGCAGTCACTGACAGTCGGAAAAGACATCAATTGGTGTATAAGTGCTACTGGGATTTATATATAAAATAAAAAATTTTGGGAAAAGCAAATCAGCCCAGCTCATATGTCAAAATTATTGGAAACAATTTACAGAAGAAAGTGACGTAAGTATTGATTCCCCAAAATGCCTCATCAAAGTTGAGAGTATTGGAAACTGAATCGGAACATGCCATTGTGTGCTGGATTTTGGCCTCCATTGAGTTCCTTGGGGTTTATGGTCACTCCTAAGCTTACATATAGGTCAGGTGAAGTGTTGTTACACCTGCTTCTATAAAATGAGAGTTACAAGTGAAAGAGTGACAGAATGGCTGCATGCAAATGACCAAAAGGACACGCGTGAATGCATGGTCTACTGAAGGAAAGCAGGTTCTGCTGAATATATTTATGTTCTGAATGTGAAGATTATGTGATTTTCCCCTTAACCTTTTTTTAGGGCTCTGAATTGGTGATATTACAGTGATTTAATACACCAGGAATATGAAGATGACTAAAACAAAACCTTAGAAAATAGCACTTAGGTTCTTCAAAGTGTATTTTTACTTAATAGTTGCATCTTCTAATTAATAATTAATCTAGTTTTAAAACAATTCACATCAGTGCTCTCTGCATGGTAAGTTATTCATATTGGTTTCTCATTTTTTCAAAATACTCCAAATGGAGAAAAGGGATTGTTATCACAATGTTGCTTATATACTGTTAGTTATTTATCAAGCCACCATAAGACTATATTGTTTACATAACTCATGGAATTCCAGATTCCTGGGGATGCGGTTGGCACATATAGAGGGGTGTGAGTTTATGTACCCCTATGCACCTACACACAGGACAGACTGAGTCATCCAAGGTAGCATTTGAAATATGTCTGAATAAGTTGTTAGATCTTCCAAACAGTATAGCTACTTTATTCTGACTAGCTTGGATGTTTGCTTTAGATAGAACTGATGAATTTGTCATATTGATATAGTAATTTTCCTTTTAAGTGCGTGTTTTATATCCATAGGGAAATATGTGAAATTGCCAAGGTAACCATGACTTTTGTTGAAGTCCTGGGATAATTAAATACCTACAGTTCATAGACATGAGGCCCTGTATGGGGTGAAAAGGATTCTATCTAGGGTCATTTTGACAAAGTCAGGATAAATACCATCCAGTATCGCATGGAAGGCTGTGATTAGGTATAAACTGACTACCTCATAGGATCTCTTGTCAGGCAGGTGAAGGTGTTGCTGGGAATGTGCTTCAGCATAGTCATTTGGTCTGCCAGGATTTGCTTTCCCTCAACTAATCTAATTTGCTCCTACTTCATTCTGTCATAGCCAGGACAAATGTGGTCATCCTTAGCAGGCAGAGCAGCCCCAAGCTCTGCTGTGGTGCTTTGCAAGGGTGCAGACTTGCCACGAGGAGCACCTTGGGATTCCTTTTGCAAGCTTGTATTGCACACATAGAAACCACTTTCGTATATAGTAGTGTTCTATTCCTGCTGGGGAAAAAGTAAAGACAACATCAAACACTGGGCAGTGAAGATGGAAAGCTGGAAATTGTGAACCTTAAATGTGTCCTTTCATGGGAGCTGTAAGTCAGTCTGCAGCTCTCCTTGGCTGGGCGTTGTGATGCAAACGTGTTTGTGAATTCAGGGACAGGCTGCTACCACTAAATGTAAGCTCAGCTGCTGCAGTAGATCTTCCTGTTACTAATGCCACAGAAATGATGAGACCTTCCAGATTTCGTAATATTTGGTTACCCCAAACCAAACAAAGATTAGCCATGCAACATTTACATAAGGGTGTGTGAAACAAAATAGCAGGCGTCACTACACTCACATATTCAGTCTAAAAAACATAGACATAGAAATTTTAAAGTTAAATGTTTTGGCAAATGATGACAAAAAAAGTGTTCAATAGAAGTAAAAACTCAGGTTAGAAAAATTAGTATTTTATATATTATAAACATTTGCTTTAATTTTTTGTGGGTTTAACAGAAAATATTGTTGTAGGGCCACTGCCTAAATATGCATCACATAGCTTTATACTAATGAGACCACATATGAGTGACTCTCTTCTCATTACCTTCTGCTTCTTCAGGCAGTAACATTGCAAGTTGGAGCTGTAGACCCAAGCTCGGCTTCTTAACACTGAGTACTGTCAGTAGATAGTTGTATACACAATGTCAGTTGTACTTAGACTCAAATAAGGTGGGATTCTATGATCTAGACAAAGGTAATTATTTTAGTGAAAAACTTAGAAGGCTGTCTTTAGCTGAAATTAATTGTCCTGTTTGAAAATAGCGAGACCTTTGTCTAATTCTCTTCAATTAGCTTAGTTCTGTATAGTTTTGAAACTAATTTACTGTTTTGTTCAAATCTTAAAACTGCAGTAGAGCTGTTTCCTTGCCTTTTTTACTGTTCTTTCTTTTGAAGGGTGGAAATCTTTTTGGCTGCTGCTAAGCAATGAATGACACTGATAAAACTTGGCTATTTTCAATAAAGTAGAACAAGGTCAATTTGAATAAAGAATACCTTACACTATTCAAAATGCTTGAGGATAGAGGAGAAGGGAAAAGGAAAGAGATGGGGTGGTGGAAGGCATTCAGATACTCTATTTTCAGGGTAAGTTCAATAGCTCTGCAAGTCTAAAATTAAAAATATGTGCTATATTGAGAAATTAGCAGGAAGAAAGATGGCAATCTAACAGAACTGTAATAAAATGATTTGTCAAGGTTAGATGTCTCGATTTAATGCTGCTTGAAATATCTTTAAAGTACTTAAGTGAAGCTGTGTGCCAATCTGAAATCACTTCAGTCCTATAGTGAAGGTTTTACAGCGAAATAGAAGATAAGTCAGTGTGAGAAAGCACATCACAAAGAATATGTATAGATCCTAGTAATGGATTTTTAAGGCTGGAATGTGTAGTAAGTACTGGAAGAACTTGATAAAAAGGAACCTTGTCAATAAATGTTCTCAATTTCTATCTGGTTTTGCTTGACTAGCTCCAGTGGCTATTACATTCAAACAGTTTTAGGTGTTTTGGACTGAACCTGAAATACCTGATGCAGCACTTAACTGAATTCTGTCACAGGTGTTTATGCCTTTAAATGCTGACCTTTACCAAATAGCTTCACTCCTGGGTCAGACACTTACTCTCCTTGTGTTTGTACAAAAGCTTAATGCTGTTTATTGTAAGTGTGTTTTATTGTAATAGAAACATGAAATAGTAAGTATTTTGCACTGCTATAGGACTGTGCTCCCGAGAAACTTCGTAACAATGTATTAAAATCAGGATAAATGTGTGTCTACAGCGAGCAGTGGAGTATTTATGCAGTGAACAGCTGATAACACTTCATAGAGCAGGACAGAGTCAAGGTTTAGCTTCCATACAGTAATAACCTGAACTCTTTTTATAGTTGTAATACCTTGCAGGATGTTAGTAGACATCTGTGCTGCTTGAAAGACCCAGGGGAGATCTTAGATGGTACTTTGGGCTGTGAGTTGTTTCTCTGCCTGCCTGGCGCCGAGGATCAGTCCCATCGGCTTATGCTGAGTGTGCTTAGGATGTGTGGGTTTCTCTTGGACAGTGCAGCCACTAAATCACAGTGTTGATGTGAGTAAGTAGACACAAATCCCTGTTTTGCCTAATTTGAGGTCTAGAAATTGAAATGAGGTCTTGACCCCACAGTACAGAAATGGTAAATGGCAGTGTATGCAATTTTTTTGGGATTTCTTTGCAAACAGAGGTAAGCTGTGTAACCAAAGGAGAAGGTTTGTGGCTTTGTATCCTACACGGAGGAAGGTGTTTGTCTTTGGATACCTTAGGGCATAGATATTTGTTTAGTTTAGGGGGTTCACAAGAATGAAGTTTGTGGTCATCAGGAACCAAGGGATATTTCTCTGCTCCTTGCTCCTGGCCAGAAAGATGCTAGTTTGCTCAGAGTACAAAAAACTTCTTTCTCCAGGCTGGCACCTGTTACCAACACCATTTTTGCAAACCAGCTGAAGACATCTGTGCTAAATGCATCCCAGCCCTCAGGTCCTTCAAGACCATTTGAGTGATTGGTTTTTGATGCATTCCTTCAGTGAAGACAGTGCCCTACAACTTTTCTAATGTAATCTTGGTTTGCAACAGCATAGGGGATTAGTATTAAAACATACCAGTGTCCATTTAGCTGTGGTTTAATACAGGGTTTTAGTTATAAGTGTGAAAAATAAGTGAAAAGAGTATAAAATACACTTTTATTATATATTTAACCAACATTATTGGTTGTTCTGTGCCACTCATCAGGAGTACTGTCAGCACGTCTTCCGAGTCTAGAGTTTGTAGAAATTATGAAATAAAAGCTGAAATGACTATTAAGGTCTAGTTGAACCTATTCCCATTTATGTTCTCCCTCAAGGAGTTAGATTTTGGATACAAAAGCAAATGCTCTTGCTGCTATGTCTGACCAGATGCAGAAAGCAAACTAGAATTAAAACTCCTTAAAAAAAGAATGAAGGCATTCCAGGATCTTCCCCCAAAATAGGAATTACTGGACAGGAGGAAAAAGAAGCGTGAGAGATTTACTTCATTAACTTCTCTCTTTGCCTTCTCTCCTACAACATTTGGTAGGTGGAGGCTTCTAACACTGCAATATCTCCTGGGGGACCAAAGACTGCATAACCTTGTGCAAGGAACTGAGAGAGGCCTAGTGTAGCATGTGCACCCCTTTCTTCTGGCTCAGAGAAACCTCTCACTCATCTCAGTGTCTCTCTCTCTGCTTTGGTCAAATCTTTTATCAGTGTTTATATCAAAGTACTTGAGTATCATCTTTTTACAAATATTTTCCAAGGATGGCTTTAAATTAGAACCACTGATATTGTAAATCTCTTGTGTTTCATGGAGTGGGTGAGACTCACTGTGATTTAATCAGGTTTTTCTTTCCTAATGCATCAGTTTGCACAGAGATAGTTCCCATCTGTGCATCTTTTCTTTTTGCCTTAGGGAGTTTAGCAGGAAACCTCGTATGCATTCAAACAGCACAGCAGAGTTTAGTGATTTGTATTCTGGTCACATCATAAATAATCCTCTGAACGCTTGTTCCAATATATAGTAAACACATTTGGGAAAAATACACACAACTGTGTTGAGTGGAGTTGATTTGGGATCACTAGAATACTATTAAACCAACATGTTTGTAGTTCCTTCTTATTCTTAAAAGTTTGTCATTAGCTATAGCCATGTGGGAGAGGAGACTTTTAAAACTACCTGATATATAATAATGAACTCTAATATTTCTTTTCATTGAATAGTCATTTCCTTTTGAATTTTGTAAATTAATTTTATTTCTTACCTTTGTGCCTTGCAAGCACATACAGAAGCCCTAAACTGAAATGCCAAAGCAGAGTCAAATGCTTGAACACATTTAGAAAAAAATAAAAAGAACCAGAACCGAAGAGTTGAACAGTGTACCTTCGAAAAGCAAGGCTGTATACAAACAATTTAAAATTTGTTTTCAGTGGGTTTATTTACAGGAAGTTTTGGTTTTATGTCAAACACATTAGCAGTTGCTCCATGAGTTGAGCAGAAAGGAAAGTAAGTCAGAGGTGATTAAATGAAGATTCCTTATGCTATCACGGATCCAGGAAGCTAGGTACTAAGGATAGAATTATGCACAATTTAAGGTAACACACCCATGTAAGTTTGTACTTAGGCAACTTGTGAAGTTGCTTAATGTCCACATGTTGAACAGCAAAGTTTTTTCTTCAAGTCAGGAGACCTGAACACTGCTGAAATACAAGGATATATGTATTGTGTGTTTAGACATGGGATTCAGTGCTGGCATAAAGCATGATTGCTTGGCATCAGGTATTTTAATTAGAACACTTGCAACTGAAAAATATTTACAATTTACTAAGATTATTTGGACCTAATTTATATTTATTATGCATTTTAGCACATCCTATTACCAGCATCATGTGTGGAGATAATTCTCATTCTTGAGCTTAGACTGCTCATGTCCATGACAGTAGTGCCTAGGGACCAACACAAATCAGTGGTAATGGTAGAGATAACGTATTCTGATATTTTATCACACATAACAGTTGTCTGTTTGCCCCCAAAGTACCTCATCTGGCTCTTCTGTTAGATGTAAATATTTTTTTAGCCTGTAAAGAAAGAGGAATGATCTAATTCTGTAGAACAGTCAAATTGCTCCTCTCTAGAGTAATAAATTACTATTACAAACAAAATCATTACCTAAGGAACAAATAATAGTAAGAAGGGTTTTTTCAACAGTAACAATTCTTCATTGGATCTGGTAATTCCTGAAGGTTAATGTGTTATTTCTTAAGCACTCACAATAGTGCCTTTGCTTAATAAGGAGAAAATCGAATTCAAGTTCTCCTTACAGAAAAAAAAATTGCAGAGATAAAATTTGTAATAAACAACTAAATAAGTAAAAGGTAGTAAATCCTTTAACAAATTCCACGTGGTTTGACAAACCCCACTCACAGGTGGTCCTCATTGAGTGCATCATTATCCTTCCCAGCTGGGACCAACTAACGCAGCAGGTTCAGGTGCTTCGGGGACAACAGCCCAGGTTTATAAGAGATGGTGATGGGTGTGAAGGAAGAGGTGCAGTGGAAGAAAAAGCTGGAGTGTAGAGAATGCAGAGTACAGTACTGAGGAGTGGGTGAAGTTCATCTGTTGGGTCTTCTTACCGTAAGAAGAGTGTCCTTGTGATCTGTGAGAGGACAGATGGGGGGCCTTCACATTGGGTGAGTAAAGGTTTCTATCCTCACCTACTGTGTGGGTGCACAGCCCTCCCGATTTCTGTTCTTCTGCATTCTGTGGGTGTAACTGTGTGTTGTGCAGTCGGGTATGAGCACTTTGCAGCCTTCTAGTAGCCTTTGCAGCAAGTATTAGACCTGCTTGTTGAAATCCTTCTTTTTATTTATGAATAAAGCGCAGTAAGATGATGTAGAACTCCTAGTTTTGCACAGAAACAATAGACTTAAGTGGTTGTGACTTTTCTGCCTTGGGTGGGTGGAGATCACAGTGTGTGATGATATAGTGAGAGAGCTCTCTGACCAACTGAGTGTCCTCAGTAAGCTCCCATTCTGTACTTTCACTCTGGATTATCAAACTTGTTTTCTTCTTCTTCGAGTATTTAAAAGACCTTCAAAGATCCTATCACAGGCTTTCATACTCTATCTGTAAGAAATAGAATTTAGTGTGTAATAAGTAATGAAAACTACATCACTGTGTCTTTTCTTTATATTTCATAGTCTCCAGTTTCCCCTTCAAGCAAACTTGGTATCAAAAATGGTATCTTTAACTTCTTGTTGGGCAAGGTATGCTTAAACTGAATATTGGAGACTGTGTGTTGCTCACTTCCAAAAGTTTTCACTTGAATACTCTGGGTATTAAAGCCCTTGCAAAATCTCTCCACAGTCAGGAGGCAGTGACCATAACTATAACCACTCAGCCTTCAGGATCCTGGCAGTACAAATGTAACTGCATAGCCAGCTTGTGTTTTCATGTTTGGACATGCTACCAAGAAGTGAAAACTTCTATTTGAATTATTAGCATAATTCTTTATAAAAAAATATTTTTCTGAAGTAGCTACTGCTGTATCAACTTTTTTTTGAGTAAACCAACTTTTCTTAGGCTTTATTTGTCTTTCTCATACATGCCCTGATGTTCTTTGGAATTAGTTTGGAACAACATAGATATTTATAATACCCATCATTTCCTTACAAAATTTTACAAAAGAAATGTTTCTTGCTTATGCAACTATCATGCATAACAGAAACGACTTAGGTTCATTTTGTGTTGTAAATCTTGTCTGTCCTCATGCAGCCCTTAGTAATTCCTGCTCATAATAGTTCTCATGGTAGAATCACCTGCTCTTGATGTTGCTCTGAGTTTTAAGGGTCTGCTCAACACTGCCTAGTAATTAAAGCTTTGAACGCTAATGTTTCAAGATGTACTGCTTCTAGCCCATAAGTATGATATTATGAATAGCAAATATGTTTTCTATGGGGCTTTCTTGTTCCTATAAAGTTGAAGCTTAGCACTGTTAAAAAAATCAAAACCAGCTCACTGAAAAAAAACCCCCTCCAAACAAAAAAACCCTCTTGTGATCTCATGGTAGAGGGTGATTTAACTGTAGTGTGCTCAAGTTAGGTGAGTTTAATAATCTTTATTTCCTAATATTTCCATTCTGGTGCAGAAATTCTTATTTCTAAGACTCTATGTTTTATGTGCTGTGAGAAATCTCCAGTAATGCATCGTTGTTGCTTCTAATGACAGTGCTTTGCATTTGTGCAGAACAGAATTGTAAAACAAGGCCAGGCACAGAGAAAACATTTTGAGGTTTCATAAGTACATAGGATGGAGCCTTGTCACTTTAGCCACAAGTCAGGTGTCAGCCCATAAGACTTCTCCTTCACCACAGACCACCCCCTCCTCAATATTGTTTGGTTGTGGCTTGATATCACGTTCAACTTTTTCCTGTACTTGTCCTGCAGACAATTGTAATCTGAAAAAAAGCACTTATTCCAAACTGTTAGTCTAAGGGGAGGATGATGCTGTACAAGTGAGGCGCAGTGCTGAGTGTCCCAGTCTGCTGGCACTCAGATTTTTATAGGGAGCAATGTAGGCATATGAAGTCTTCACTCTTGGGTTGCTGTCAGGATGTTGCTCGCAGTAGGATAAGTGCTGTGCCTGTCTGGGTGGTTTATCTTGGGAGTTTCAATGTTGCACTCACTGTCTTATTAGTCTTTAGCTGTGGATATATGCTACACATCAGGCTTTCTCAAAAGTTTTTAAAGGAGCATTAAGGCTGATGATACCAACACTTTTTCACTTTTTGCTTCTTTTACTAACAATACCAGATTTCCCATCCACGTGAGGTATCTCTGTCTCCTGGCACTGCATGGAACTGGACCTAATTGCTCAGTTTCCACTTACACCTCCTACCATAAAGCACTAGAATTTCGTATAACTGAGAATCTGTGGGCTACTTTTGAAGTGTGATTGAAAGGTACCTGAGGAAAAAGTAACTATGGTCAGTAAACTTGTATTTGCCATGTGGGGAGTCTAGTTGAAAACAGCTGAAAATGACTGATCTAGACAATAATGAACCTGCATGAATTTCCTTCCTAATTTCTTCATAACAGTAAGATGTTTGGCTTGGGTCAGAATCCCCCAGGGGATCTTGTCCTTCTCCTGCCCATAACAATCCTGCTGAATCATGTAAGTGCTTATTCTCTGACTTAGCAGTCTATGTCCTTCTGGTCTCCAAAATCTGCTGTGAGACCCTTTTGATCCTCCTTTACACTGTTTTTATACGGTATGTTTGCTCTGTTTAACTGCCCATCCAGGTGGTTATGCAGTGACTCCCTTGGAGTTCTGATATGAAAAGCTTGTCTTGCAATTAGTAGTAATTACTTTTGCACAGTGGCATCTTGCTGAAATGCATCACTCCAGATTTAAGAACTGAAGTTCAACTTTGATTGTTTACAGGAATCTTTCTTGTGCCAGTACAGAGATAAATGTTTTTCGCTCCCTTCTGTTATGTTTTCTAAGTTTACTGTCAGACATGGACATTCCAAGTGTTGCAAAATTTCAATGGTGCACCAATTCCAAGTTCATCACAAGCCATCCAATTTAGTTGGTGCTGTAAGCTGTTTTCTTCCCCCCTCCCCATGCTAATTACATCTCCTACTAGGAAGATCTATTCTAGTTTGGGTCCTACTGATGTGGCAATTCAGCCTGGATTGCTGCATTATTGTTATGTTCAGTTATTATCCTCTAACTCTCGTACTGCTGAATCACCCTGTCTTATCTACTAGTGTCTTTGCTTGTGATCAGGTGGTTTAGTGACCTTGGTACCTACAAGAATTTTACTTTGAGTTGCTGTAGGAAATACGATGTTAAATAGATACTGAAGATTCTTCGGAACAAAGCTGTAAAGCTGTGATTCACTTACTGAGCAATACAGACTGGACAAAGCAAAGGATTTGAAAACAAAGAAGGTCTAATAATACCTCACTTATGCCTGGCATTTCACTCCAGTCCTTAGATAAATATGACTTACCTTTGGCATCCCTTGCCCCGTTCTCTCGGGGCCCAAATTCCAATCTGCTTGCTGCAGACTGGCTGTTAGATTGCTGCAGCTGACAGCTGCAGAACTCGGGACTGGCCGTCCAGCCAACAGCAGTGAGTTTGCAGACGTGCTTATGCTCTGCATTTCTTGTGCAGTCTTAAAATAAAACTCTGTGGGCAGATGATACTGGTGGTGACTGAGTTGACATATATCTGCTTTTAGTATGTCAGATAAATGCATACATATACAGATTTAGTCATCTATTATAAAAAAAAGAAAAAAGTGTTGCTGTTTTTTTCTTGTTTTGCCTTGCCCTTTTGTTATCATCTCTTTATTTTCTGTTAAATGAAAGAATGAATTGGGGTAGGGGGGGAGGCAAACAGGAAAAGTATGCTTTCTTATGTTATGGCAATATCTTTAGGAGTACATGCTGACATACATCACTGTCACTGTCTTAACATCAACAAATACCATATACTGGCATTTCTTGCAGGACAGTAATGTATAGCATAGAGAAGACTGTACCATGCGCTAAATTTTTAAGGATAGAAATAAAAGCAAGAATACTTTTGATTTGCTAAGGAAACTGTTCAGTTCTGTTCAACAATTAGGAAGTTACTGGTGAAAAATCATCTTCAACACCTCTCAAGTACATGAACTTCACGGCTACTACGTTCATGTGCTCATAAGCATCTGTGCTAGTGAAAATATAATTTCATAATATAACTTTTCTTCATAAATGTCATCATTTCATATCATGAATAAGTTGAGGGAAGAAAAGCTTAAGGGTATGGTATGGTGAAACTACCAGTATTTGTACACTACATATATATTAGTATGTATTTGTCATGGAATACTTTGGGTTGGAAGGGTCCTTTGAAGGTCACCCAGTCCATTTGGTTAGAACAGTTGGTTTCTGTCCTGGCTAAAAGGGAGAAGGATGCTGGTATATGAAGAATTTATAGAAAAAAAATAAGCAAGTTCCTTGATTTATGTATTTTGTGGATTTGTTTGGGAATGTTGATCATTCCAGATGATTCCCTCTCCTTTCAGCCTGTAGGCTTCAGTGCAGCAGGGGTAACGAATTCACCCTCTGCTACCTGGAGGGTATGGTGTGATTCTCTCTTTATGAAGAGCAGTAGTAGCAGCAGCAGGTAATGTCCTACACTTGTATTGTCATTTCCTGGCTTCGATAGCCAGTTCATTAAGCAGCTGATGCAGCAGCAATATTGGGACAGTCTCTGGGGTAATAACAAATCTCTGGATGCTCATGTTAGGTCATTGAAGGGTTGTGGGCGAGCTTCTGGAATTGGAGAATACCTACAGCTTTATGGAGCAAGGGAAAACTGATTTTCATGTGACTGAAAAACCAACACTTAAGAAACCTTGTAGTTATTGTGCTTCTGTGTCTACTTACCTCTTCTTTTAATATTTACACCTCAGTTTTGCTTCCTTTTTTTTTCTTTTTGGTGAAAAATCAGCATTCTTTCCTTCTAATCTAATTTATTTTTCTTTCTCTGCAAACTGTAGAAGCAAAATGATTGAAAGTTCTTTAAGGGTATATGTATAGATGAAATTTACTTAGAAATGAAAATTCCCTTTAAAAATAGGAGTGTTTTAAGGAACTCTTTCAGTGGTGTTGAAATATGCAGAAATGATAGTGAAAGTCAAGGTTTATTCATTTTTTATTTCTACCCTCCTTCATCATTGTGGGGTTTTTTACGTAAAATGAGAAATGGATGTGTCTGTCAATTTGATAGCTTTGTAGATATTACATAAAAGGATATCTGCTCAAATAATTAGTATTATCTTTGGTGAATCTGGCTGTACATTCCTCAAAGCTTTGTTTATTGTTCTTTTAACTGACTCAGTAGTGTGTTGTTTCTTTGTTTAGCATGGCTTGTAGTAAAACGTTAATTTCAAGGTAAATCGTGTTTTGGACTCTTTAGAGGGACTTTGAAAGCTGTGTGGCTTTTGAATGTTACCATCTCTTTGGGGCACTGACTCCTGTCCTACTTGGAGCTTTTACTTTTCCCTGCTGGTTAGACAATCTATACTGATGAGTGGTTCCAGTCCTCATTTAAAAATAAGTAATTCCTGTCTATTGCCTGGTTTTGGGGTTTCTGGATTCTCTGTGTAATTTGTTGCTCTATTTCTATTATATTGGAATTCTATACTTGGTTTCAATTGATTCCAGAAGAATATAAAATATAAACCAATTGAGCTCAATAAAAGAAAAACATTCCTCTCAGTGATCAGTGAAGCACAGAGGTGATGCTTATCTGTAGGAGCACCAGATACATATGTTGTACTTATAAACTTTAAGGGTTTTTCCATGGATTTTTGAAATATCATCTCCTTTTTTATAGACACTTTACTACTCAGAAATCAACTGTGACATTGTACATGTCTAAAACAGTAGATAAAAGCCCATCTGGAGTATAACCAGCCATTCCAAGAATTAGATTTAATGATATGCTTCAAACCTAAGGGTTTTCTTGGATGACTGTATTGAAGAATTTAGCAGGTCCCCTTTTTCTAAAGTTGATCTTCAGTGCTCGTGATTCTGTAAACCACAGATATCACAGGCTTTTCAGTTATGAAGTAGTCAGATACTTTTGTTCTACTTCAGGGCTTCAGTAGCTGTTGAAAAGTATGGTGAGCTGTTTTGTTGAAGGAATTTTTTGATTGTTTGAAAAGAAAACAGGAAATGTTGATAATGAGTTGAAACTTTGCAGGCTGAACCTTTATATTTAAGAACAATGCAGCAAGCCCTGTAATGGTGGAACCATTAACTGGAATTTTCAGGTAATATCACACTTTGTGGAGAAGGATAATGCTTTCCTAGGTGCAGAAATGACTAGCTAGTTTTATTCCATTGCTTCCAATTTTCTGCTACTCTGAAAATATGCTTGAATCTTTTTTTTCTTCTTTTTTATAAGTGAAGGTCTATGGACCAACACTAACCCAAGCTGAAAAAATTATTTTTTTTTTCTTGAAGTGCAAGAGGGGAAAAAGTGTTATGGGCTGTAATTTTCTTTGAAAAGGAAGTAGGTTAAAAAGGTTACAATATGCTCTTTTATTGTCACTCATAAAAGCTAAGCTGTTACTGGGAGTTATGTGAAAAATCATGTTTTAGTTTGGCAAGCAGCATTATCTATTTGTCAAGGTGTTGCAGGGTTTTTTCTGGGTCAGAATTAACATCTTGGCAACCTTGCGGATATCTATCTTTATTTTCATGCATATTTTTTAAATAAAAAGGTCCTCTGCAATGTTTGTAGCCTGCATGGCTTTAATACAGACCTGGGAGACACATACACACACATCACAGCCTTTGGTGGTGGGTAGACACCTTTGCTCATGAGAAATCTTGGCTTGTTAGAATTTTGTGAATAAAAATTGGGATTTAATTCCTTAGCAAGGAATTGCAAAAAAAGAATTAAACGAAGAAGACTGGGAAAAAGAATTGAAGTTGTGGTGATTTCTCAAGACGGATATGTGAAGATCGTGTATAATAAAGAGCACTTTGGTAAATCTCTGTGCTCTTGGATCTGCAAGGGCCAGCACAGGCGTGTTTTCCGTTTGGTTAAGCAACATGTGTACTTGAAATGGCTCTTAAAGTAGGGAAGAGAGACTGGCCAATTACTGCAATACATTATTTCAAAGGTCCCACAGCTGCAGTTATTGATAACTTTTAAAAATTCCTTTATGTATACAACATTGTATTATTAACATCAAGCCTACTCAGTATTCCTATTTACAGTTTGCATACTGTATGGAGTGTGATAGGTGATAACAGGCTTGTGTCTCTTCACAGAAAGGAACTGTGAGGGTTTTTATTTTTTTTTAAGCTCTGCATAATTTATGTAGTTGATAACTACAATCTTATACCAAGCTGAGTTTGGTATGGGTTGAATTATGCAAGACCCTTGATAATTAATGATCTGAACTTTAACTGGCCAGTATAAAACAAACATACCCCCCAAAAAACAAATGTAGTGGAATTCTATGATAACTCCTTGGAAACAACGATTGGAAAGAGAGTTTGCAGATGGTACTGAAATAGAAAGAACAAATATTGAGCATTGCAGCTAGACATGAGGAGGTTTTTGTTCATAAGTACCATGTGTGAAGTGGACTGTTCATTTGATACAAACGCAGTAGCAGATGCTGAAAATGTCTCTATTATGGTGTTAGCACAATGAGCCAGTATTTTTATTCTTGGTGTGTTCAACTGACTTGCATGTTAAAAATTACTATAATCATAATTTGTGACATGGTGAGTTATTACAATGCACAATTCTCAAGTTCTTGCAGTACCCACAAATTTTTAGTTTCGTTGATATCAGTGTATTAACACTGGTTGAAATTTTACAGCAGAGAAATAAACCCCTTGTTGTCATCCTGAAAGATGATTCTAATTTGCATGTGTTATGTTCTTTGGTTCAACATGTTCCTTGTTGGTATTTTGAACTTCTACTTCTTAAATCCACAAAGAAAAATGAAGGACTCTCCTTTTAGCCAGCCATAATTATATATATATATAATTTTGTTTCAAATGCAGTTAAAAAGTATAATTTGTGTTTCAGTGACTGGGGATGAGAAAATCCTTGATCCACACTAAGTATTTTCACCTGTTCTGGCTCAGTTAGCATCATGAAGAGCTTTTTGTTTGACTGCCTGATATAATATACCTATTTCTAGACTAACAGCTTCTGGAGCTATCACTTGCTCACACTTGACTTCTCGAAACCTGCCTATGTTTTCAACAAGTCCTTGTCTTGCTGTAATTCACAAAAATAACAGCAGAACTAACGTTATCTGTACATTTTCCGGTTTGCACATATTACATTTTATATAAAAATGCTATACATAAACTTTCTGTTGTTTATAGAACACTTGTACTATAAATAGGTGTTTGTTCTTTGATGAGGATAGGTGCTGTTCCAAACTTTGCCAGTTCATTTGAGGTCTACAGCAAAGCTTTAAGGAAAACTGGATGAAATCCTGAAATGCATCACTGATTTCTATGTTCAGTGTGCAGGCAACATTAAAACAAGAGCCAGCACCTTCTTACCTCCCTTATGCAGCTGAATTAACAGTTTAAATGAAATAGATTAACCATTAGCATCAGTCTTTGGGCTGGAGGCACTGGGTCACAGTATTGTGTATCTGCCCTTTGGAAAAAGAGAAGAAAAACACGGATATTGAAGAACTGCTTTTAAATTCCTGCATCTTGAGGGTGGCAACCTGAAAAGAAAACTAAACTCACTCAAACACAGCATAAAGAGCTGTGGGGTCAAGGTTACCCAAGTGGTCTGTTTTGTCCATTACTCACACAGAAAATGAAGCCAAGGGAGTTGGGTGTTTACCTTGTTTTTTTCTCTTCCAATAGCAGTTTCGAGTTTCTCTTATCCCTGCCTTGTTCTTGTACTCTGTAGAGATTCTTCCCAGATGAAATGGGTATGAATTTTGAATACAGTTTGCTTTTTCTTATTTCCAAGACTACTGCAGCTGGAAACTGAACCAACCTGGTAATTTTTATCAGTACTGTCTTTAATTTGAACTCCAAGTTAACCCCACTTAAATTACTAATTCCACTGCAACCTTGAAGAGTTTTTTTGGCGCTATGAAAAAGTGAAAATGGGGGGAAATAAACTGCGGGTTTGTGTTTTGAGAGAGCAACACTATTTGTATCTCTTGCATTCCCAGATTTTGAGTTCTTGCTCTTAAACTCTGTTTCTGATTTTATGCAAATTGTAGACCTCAGTTTTGAAGTCTTCAAGCTGTTGGTAAGAATTCCTGCCTGAATAAGATATCTGTGATTATTTTCCCCCCTCTGAGTGCTATGGGAATGTAATTATTGCTATTAAAATAAATTAGATTGTATTTTCAATTAAAGTTTCTATTTTGAAAACTCAGTAGCTTCCATGTCCCTTTGAATGATTACAGAAGCTGCTTATTTTGATGTTTCTTCAGTGGTATTGGCTGTGGGGAACAACTCAGGATAAATCTCAACCAACTCTCCTTGCTCAAAAAGGGGCACACTAAGCCATCATTTGGATGGAGAAATGATGTGCAGTTGGTCTGTAACAACCAGAAGCATGTGCTGCTTCAGGTATTATTCAGGTGGGAAGGGCTGTGAGTTCCTTTTCTTTGTTCTGCTTTAGACTGTCACTGACGTGTCATCTGGCCAGTGTTCACTAGTTCTCAGTTTAGTGTCCTCTGGTAGCTTCTTGTTTTAGTAGTCCTATTTAAAATTAAGAAAAAAGTTTCAAAATACAGCCAGACTGCAAACAGATTTTTGTTTATACTCTTGATGTTCTTTGTAATGAGGGTGCTGAAATATGCTAAACTTGAGTGGCAAGCACACGTTAACAATCCAGTGAGTCACTAAGCTTTTTCTAAGGGTACAGATTGTCAGTGATTACTGAATTTTCTGGTTCCTGCTGCTTTGGATGATTTCTGCTTTGTGTTATCAAGGGTCAGGAGAAAATTATGGGACTTCTTTTGTGTTGCTGAACAAAGTGCCATGTTTCTTGACTTCTGAAATTAAATCATTTTGAATTTGGTCTTTTTCCTTCATCTCTTCTTATTCACCTTCTTTTACACAGTAGTTTGAATTTCCATTAGAGAAAAGAACATTAGTAACAGGCTTTCAACTTTGCAGTGCTAGTGAGGCAATTATTAATAGAGGCATTTTGATATACTTCTTTCTATGTCAGCCTTAAGCTGCAGCCACAAATGGCTTTTCAGATTTATTTGAACTCTTGTCTTTAGTTTTCATGTTTTTGATGAATGGATGCTGCCTTTAGAGTTTCTAAATGTATGCTGGACATATGAAAACATATTCAAGGTCTCTTCTCAAGTGAAAAGAAAGAGTAAAGCCCATAAATAAACCATCAGAGCATTGCTTTTGGAGACATGTCACACCTGTTGTAGAATTAATATTCTGAAACTTCAGAATGTCAGAATGTTTTTGGAAAGGTTCTTCCTAATGAAGATGAAAAAAAAATAAGGAAGAAAGAAAAAAATATCACTTCAAAGAGTTACTTTCCTGATTGAGTTGGGGTGAAAAAAATGACTTGATGCTTTGATCCTTCCATCAAATGAAACAACATGAGAAAGGAGGGGGGAGGAAAATATGTGTGGCTTTGCAGAGTAATGTTATGCTGTCGGCAAGTACCACTGAAGATGTTTATTGGCTTCAGCAGACTGTATCATAATACAGAAGAATTTTCAGTCATTGTAGGGCTGCCCATTTCCTCTGTATTAAATTTTGGTGGTAGAATGTTAATAAATCAGTAGTAGTTATCGAACCAACACAAGTTGAGTGGTGATAGATTCAGCATTACTCTGCAAAGAGTAAGGGCTGTTGACTATACAAGGCTTATTCCCATTATAAACAAACACCATTTTAGATAAATATAAACATTTGTCTAAATAGGCTGTGAATTTTTTATGAATAGCTCCTACTAGGGAAGGAAAAAAATAGCTAACAGAACTACAGTCTGTGAGTTTCATTGAAGAAAAATGCAACACTTTCCATATCTGCCACCACATTTGAGCTAAGGTTTGCTGTGAGCAACTGTGGGGAGAACGGAATTGAACATCTGGCTGGTGTTTTACATCCTCTACCTACCATTTATGATATGCATAAAACAATTGAGGACTTTGAGGACGGATGGGGTGTAGGAAGAATAACAACTGAAATTGGCTGGTAGAGGAACCCATTTGTGCTGAGTGGCTCTAGGAGCTGGCAGCTGCCAGAGGAGAGGTGTCAGTGCAGGGTGTGTGAATGCACAGAGCTGCTGCGAAAGAAGCAGGGCACTGAGCAGGGAAAATGCTTCCTGTTGCTTAGTTCTTGCTGTCTTCAGGGAAATGGGACTTTATACTGTCTCACTAAAGATGGGCAGGATTGCAGCAAGAGGTTATTTGGCTCTGTCACCAATTTTGCCTGAAAACAACCATCTCCAGGATTCTGTACTTGTTCCTGGCCTAGGAAGAGTTATTTCTCTTCTCTGATGTTGTGATTGTGAGTTGCTTTTGAAGCCAAGCTTTGCAGCTGACCTTTCAAATTTGAAGTGCTATCTCCTGTAGCAGAATATGACACTCCATTTTCCAAGTAATACTAGAGCATTCAAGGTCTGCTTTTTCTATTTTGAGACTTTGTTTCTCTAACCTTCTTTTAGTCTTCCATAAAGAGGATAGAAAAGGGGGAAAAAGAGAATAGTAGCAAATGCTTTTAAAGATTCAAAGAAACAGCAAAGCAAAAATATTTTTAATGCGTAGTCAACTCTAGGCACAATTCCTTTCTTGTCATCCTTATTGTAAGGCTGCAATAAATAATTAAGTTGGATGCACCACTTCTGTACAGGTTGGTGTAATGTATAAACAGCTGCTGTCTGGTATTTCGATCTCATTTTACTTACTCCCTTTAGTGAAAATGATGACCTAGAAATTGTCATCTCAGACTGGAGCAGTGCTGCTTCTGCTCCACTACCTACATCTGATAGTGATCAGTGGCAGCTGTTTTGGAAAACACTAGGATAAAAAAAAGTCTGAGTAGAATAATTTTCCCATTTGGGGAGCATTTCTAGTGTATGTGATGGTGTGGTAGGAAGCAAAAGAAGACCCCATGGGGTTGAGTAACAAAGACACTTTCTCATGCCAAACATTAAAACACTGCTTAAAAAAGTAAAATAATAGAATTTGTAAAATACATATTTCTTGAATTCTGATAAACATTTTTTTTATAAACCAGTTAACTTTTAGGTAAAACTAAAGCGTGATTGGTACACTTTGCAGTCAAAATTTAAGTATAAAATCAAGAATCAAGTCTTTAGCACTTTTTCCAAGTTAGGTCCTTTAACATAAAAATTTGACTCCCTGAAAAGTAAGCTCATTATTCTGTCATCACATGCTCTGGAAACACCTCATGTGCTGACTCAAAGTTACTTACCTGAAAGACATAAGACTGAATAAATGTATTTTTCTGCATTATGTGGGTCCAGGATGCATAGGGCGTGTACACCTATTAGTGTTGGCTGGTACAGTTTGTGGTTAGGGCTGTTCAGATTTGTTTGGAACATACAAAACACTTTCCTTGATACCAGTGTATTGTTTTGGAAAAGGATGTTGACTTTACAGCCTGTTACTGTTTTTATGTAACACTTTGGATGAAGTGAATAAAAATTATTACTCTGTTGGGTGGGAAATGCTGGCTTCTGGTTTTGAGTGGAAAGCAATTGTAGTCAGTTCTCACCAAGTCAGGCATCTGAAGTGCTAGATGCTTTTGAAAATTCTAGCAGATGTCTAACTCTATTTTTAGGTGCTTCAACAACATTTCAGAATCTGGTCTGAAAAAGCTGAAAAACCCCTGAAGATAGCACTAGGATTTTCTTGGTAAATTCAGGCACACAGATTATCTGTTTTATTAACATGTTCCTGTAAATGATTTACAAGACTTGTAGGATGCTTTGCTTTCGAACAATGTGAATCACCAAACACTGTTCACTGAAATAGTAACAGTGGTCCTTTTCCATGGTTTTGATTTCATGGGATATAAAGACTCATAAAAGTGATTTCTGATTTTTACATTTATTTTTACCTCTGGTACCATCATCATCAGCTCTGGATCCTTCTGCCTGTTACTTGTCTAGGCCATGTGCTGCTTCTTTGAGTAAGAAGTAGGCCTTCATTTTGGTCACAATAGGAGTATGTACCTTAAAGCCTCAGACACTTTTCTTCCATTGTCATCTCCACGAGTCTTCTTTTCTGGGATACTATTTGCATTACTTTTTTCTTCGAGAAAAAATGATTAGGGTGTATTCAGAAATGTTTATCTAAATTTTTATTTTAACATTCAATCAAAATACACTTCAACCTAGGTTTTCTTAATTTGCTGGAAACTTCAAATATGCTGTCCAGTCCTGTTTATCCAGAACCAGAAAGGTCATGATCAGGTGGGCTTATTGTGTGAGTACCTCCACTTTCTGTATTTTGGTTAGCAGAGATTGCAATAGAAATTCTGGAAGGAGGGTAACAGTGTCAAGCACTCACAATATTGTCTAAATATAAGGTAGTGAGTATTTCAAACTGTAGCTGATGAAGAGGTAACTCCTAAGCCTTTTTACTGAACTTTGTTGTTCTTTCTCCTAATGAGGGTTTCTCAAAATGGTTTCTGTACTTGATCTACCTATAGATGCTGTCAGTTGTGTTTGGGGACTAAGAGTCATTAGGTGACTGCTGTGAGATTTTGTTGCTCTGGTGCAGGCCTGTGTTTTTATTTTTCTCTAATTACACACAGAGAATGGTAAGGAATAGCTGAGCGAGTACTTAAAAAATAATTCGAGATGTTGTTTTGGCAGACACATTCTCTCTCCTTATTCTGTTACTCCTTTTTGGGATGTGAAAGAAGGCTTATCAGAGAAATGGAAAATTTCTGGGCCTTGGCATGTGGTGACTGTGACCTTTATGATGACGTTGATTGATGTTCTGGATGACACTCTCCAGAACACTCTGCCAAGCAACCTTGGCCATTGCTCCTCAGAAGAAATTAAAAGCAGAAAAAAGCAAGGAGGTGCGGCTGAAGCAGCAAACTTGCTAACCTAAGAGAAAGTCCTGAAGCTGCTGCTTACTTTTTTATTGGGGGGGTCAAAGCTTTGGGCCTTCAGTGGTGTCTGTGCTACCATAAGTATTGGTTTTAAGCTCTTTTGCTGAGGGGATAACAAAATAATCATCTATATCTAGACAGATAAATCGCGCATCTGTTTGGGGATGAGACCTTCAAGTGAGCTGCTGTCAAGCATCTGTTTCCATCTTATTGGCCTTACACCATTCACTTGTTAAGTTGTTTAAATTCTATCCCACCACTTCTGTTTGCCATTCAGATGTGCTACCACCTGGACTGCTTGTTCCTGGTAGAATAAGTGATTTACCTGTAATGAGTAAAGTCCATCTGATAATGTTATTGTTATTGTCTATTGAATGGGTGGGATGCAACAGTGATTTAACAGTGAAACAAACTTCTGATAGAAGTGAGGAAGAAACCATTAAAATTAATGTGGGAGTGGTAAAAATTAGCCAGCCTTGAGGGTTTTTGATGTGGTTTAACTCCAGTCAGCAACTGAGCACCACACAGCTTCTGGCTCCCTCCCTCCCGCCTGAGCAGCGTGGGGGGCAGAGTCAAAAGGCTCAAATTTGTGGGTTGAGTTAAAGACAGTTTAATGGGACAGAAATGGAAGAAAATAATAGTATTGATAATAATTAGATTATACAAAACAACAGATGCCCAGTGCAGTTACTCACCACCTGCTGACTGATGCCCAGCCAGTTCCCAAGCAATGACCCCATCCACCTTTCCCACAGTTGATACACTGAGCATGGTGCCACATGGTCTGGAACATCCCTTGGGCCGTTTGGGGTCAGCTGTCCTGGCTGTGTCCCCTCAAACCTCCTCACTGATGGGGGGAGGAGGTGAGAAGTCCCTGACTCTGTGCAAGCCCTGCTCAGCAACAACTAAAACATCAGTGGGTTGTCAATGTTTTCATCCTAAATCCAAAAGACCACGCCAGCCACTAGGAAGAAATTTAACTCTTTCTTTAACTCTTTTCTTCCTTTAAAGGGTGCTATTAGTGTGTTTGAGATCTGCTTTGCAGGGTGAATTGCTACAGAGAATTATGGGCATGATTTTTTTTGTTTAAATGTTGTATAAGAGAATGGAAATAACTCTTAACTTGCCTCTCACTATGTATTAAAATCTTGCAGGGTTACAATGCAATGTTGTTAGTACCACATGCTGTGATAAAGAAATGGTTGCCCCAAGAGGAGCCTAATGGACAGGAAAAATAAATTTTAAAAC
The DNA here is from genome assembly GCA_013396775.1 of Cephalopterus ornatus. Lineage (NCBI taxonomy): Eukaryota > Metazoa > Chordata > Aves > Passeriformes > Cotingidae > Cephalopterus > Cephalopterus ornatus. The sequence continues at coordinate 758,486 of VZRE01016169.1, read as the reverse complement.
TTTCTTCAAAGCATGCAAATTCATGTATAATTATTTTACGTATTGGACCTTCAAGAAGGAAGGTGTTCTTAATTACAGTTCTGTTCATGAGCAGAAAAGAAGTGACGTGCAATTATGATTTTTCATAGATCCATTCTTTTATCTTATGATAGCTTAGTCTTTATCTGCTAGATGTTTCTCCCTTTTTTTGTAAAATTTTCAACAGAGACAGTTTTTTTCTTGTGTGGAGTAGTACATGAAAGGTCTCAGCCTTCAAACAGAGCAGAGAGGGGAAAATAGAAACTGTGGAGCAGTGTAAGAAGTGACCAGGTGACAAAGTTGTCTAGTTAGCCTGTTTTTCTGTGTCTACAAAGTAAAATAAGACCTTTAATAAGTTTATTGTGCAGTCTATGAAAAGAATATTACCAGAGAGTACTTTTGAAGATTATGCTCCAAGCTGCTGCTCCAGTGACAGAAGTGCTGTTCATCAACAGCACTTGAGTGGTTTTCTTTTATGCAAGCTTTACATTATTTGATCAGTCTTATTAAAGACTTTAATAAACACTAAATCAAAATTAAACAGGCCATATTCGGAGTTGAAAGCTGAAAGTGCTGTTTGATGAAAGGATAGCATTTTTTTTTTTGTTAGCCATCTGTCTGTAGATACTGTTGGACAGAGACCACAGGATTACAGCAGCTCTGAACCAGAAGAGCCAGGCTCTGTTAGGGACTCTGCAATATGTAGAGACAGGCTCCAATTTTCTTCAGAAAGATCTTCATCTCAAAGGATAGTTCTGGGTTTGATATGGTCCAGAGTTGCTGCTGGATGGCACTAAGTACCTACTGATCCCCTTTAGGACTGTAGCAGACAGGACAGTGACGTGTCCATGAGCTTCTTTTCCCCAAAACTGAAGATTTCCCATTTCTCTCTCCAATATTTAATTCTGTCATTTGGTAGAGTAGCTTGTAAGCTTGTGGGAGGACGTGTTTTTGTTTGATTTAAGTTTCTCTCACTTTTAAGAGATAACATTCAGCTAACTAACTACGCTGGGCTATGTCACCAGGTGCACATATGCATGCTGTAGTTAGATCTCACTATATGCTTTTTCTGACTGGTCATGAGTCCAGTCTTCTAACTCCTTTAGCCATGTCGATGGCTTCCACTAATTTTTTGTTTCCTATTTATGTATTGTAATTATATTACTGATAAGATCCGTCATTTTTGCTGCCTGGTAAGTAGGGATTTTTTTTTTTTTTTTAAATTTTAATACAAATTTGAAGATTACATTGTTTACCTAGCAGCAGTGCTAACCAGATGGAATGTATTTCTGACTGGCAAGTGCGGGTGAACCAGGCACCTTTTGATATCAGTTCTAGAACCAAGAAATTGCAAAGTTATATTTCCAGATGAACAGAATTTAAATTAGTGCAACTTGTAGGGAGAGTGCAGGGATGGCATGAGCTGTGGTTGCTATTATGCTGCTCTTACCAGATTGCCATCAAACCACACTTCTAGTATTATGCCTGGACTGCTATTTCCCCAAGTCTCTCAAAACTGATGCACAACTGCATTGGTGAAAGTTTGATGTCTTAAAAGAAAGAGCAGAGTTATTTCTGTGGTGTGGAAAAGGCATAGGCAAAAATAAGGCAAATTGCTTGGCTAGTCTGTTAACATGCTGGCATATTCTTCAGAAGTGAAGAGTTGATGCCTGTGTTACACATAGATTTGTGTTCTCCAGATTTAAAGATAACTCTAGATCTCTCTGTTAGGAAGACATTTCCTTAATTGCAAAAGATTCTTTATTAAAATTAGTAGAGATTCTTATTGTATTTTGTTTTCAATTTCTTCTGGGACTCTCTGTAGTGTTTGAAGCATTGCCTTGCTTGAGTACTTTAGCATGGGGACAGTTAAATGATGAAATTGTATTCCAGTTCTGTGAAAATGTGGGAGTCTGGGTAAAGTCATTTAGTCCTGTTAAAAGTGTGTTTTCAATAAATATGTGTACTATCTTGTGCAAAAGCTTGCCTCATCTAGTATGAGACTAGGGCTTTTCTGTACCTTTATTACTAATAAAATGTAATATATTTTTATTACTAAAGCAAGGGGAATGTTGAGGCAGGCTTCAGAAATACAAATGGATTATGTGATACAGTAGAGGCAGAGCCTTTTCAGTATTCCTTTGGTTAGCAGCTTCTAATAACACGAAGCCACAATTTATAGTTCTGGTTTGGGGTTTTTAATAGAACTTCTGTCATTATATAGTTTTAATAAAGCTTAATCATAGTGCACAACACTGTAAGACTGGGAATGAACACTATATATGGAAATGTATGTGTATAACCCAATAAAACCCAAACTATCCTTGAAACCAAACCAAGCTGGTGTCAAATAATCTGTACTCCTGCCCCTTTGGCTTGATCATTACGTAGGAAGAATTTGATGCTTATACCCAGCTGATTTGCAATGTTCTTTGTTTCAGTGTAATGTCTTATGCTTGGGACTGTTTGCAAGAATATCCAGACTTAAAGTGACTGAGAGAATCTTTACAGGTTGTTAAAAGTATATGTTTTATGGTTTAGGAAAAACTTTCCCAATATAGCATGAAAACTAACAGCTTGTTAGTTAAATAATCTATGAGGAACTCAGTGTGTGCTGTGTGGTGGTTTGTGGGTTGGGGTTTTTTTCCTAGGTATAGTAAACAGAAAAGATCTGAAACAGACTGAAATGGGGAGGAGCATGCAAAGGAAAACAGATCAAAGCTTTTTCAAAATCCTGTTTTATTTTCACATGTATTCTCTGAATTCGTCATCTCAGCAGAAAAAGGAAAAACGTGAAATACAGCAGAAAAAGTGAACAGAAGTGGAGGTAAAGGGCAGATCATATGATAAAGAAGTTAAGTAGCACATAGGAAAAAAAGTATCTTGCACCAAAAGATCAGTGATAGATCCAGGGTTTGAAAAACCAATCCTGGGTCTGTGAAGCAGGAAATCTGGTAGGAACAATATAGTTGGTTTAGTCAAAAATAAGGCTTTGAGCATGTCTTGTGCAGTGTGCTGAGGCAGGAAATGATATGGGCTCACCTTGGCAGGAAGCATTTAAGTCAAGTTTAGGTGTTATTACTTGATCCTGAGAACTGTATTGATACAGTTTGCTTCATTTTGAAGGAAAGGTGGTGTGTGCACTGGGAGTTTGCTGTGGAAGGGTTGAGCTCTCCTCAGTGCCTGGCTCACTAAACCAGCCTGGAGCACAGATGGGCACTTGGCATTGAGACAGTGATGTTTAACGGGCAAATTCGTATCCAGGAGGTCTGAATGCCCTTTCCCAAAGGGCTCATATGGCTCATTATTTTTTTTTCCATTTTTTCCATGATGGGTGGGGGGATGGTCATGGAACAGGACGTGGTGACTCCCTGAGGGACTGTGTGCTGCTGTCCTCTTGAGGCATTACTGGATCTACTGTGCAGTAGGACGGGTGCTTGCTGGAACACAAATGTGCACAGATGTGACTGCACTGCTTGTGTTTAACAGGAGCGTCCTACTGGCATATACATTGTATAGCACTTTCTTTTTCTAGTGCACTCCCAGAGTAGGTGTGAAAACATCTACTACAAAGCATGCATTTTTCTTTTGAGTCTTCGAGAGTTTGAAATAAATCATGGGTAACGTGAAGAAAAAATAAGTTGTCTTTCTAAGCATGTCCTGGGTGACTGCAGTAATATCTTCATAATCACAGAACAATTACAGTGACGGGGCACAAAATAAAAGCTGGAATCAGTGAAGAGAAACAGATAGCTGTTTTGCTTAGATTTGTACCTTTTAATGGCAAGTTTTCCAGCAGTAAAGATCTTTACAGTCGGTGGCTTCAAAGCTTTGCAACTTTTAAATAATATTTCTTTTTTATTGATACTGTGGACTCCTGCTTACATAATAACATGTTTACCCTAACTATTTGTGTATTGATCTGGCACTAATACTCCTGGTTCACATATTTAACATCAACTGAGAGGTTATTTTGTGTTTTCTACAATCTCATTTGAGAATAGTTCCGTCCTGAAGGGACTCGATTGTCAAAACTGGAAAGTACAGTGTGTTTCTGACCAGTAAGTAAATAGGATTTTCTTGATCTGAAGTTTACCAGCCTGCTCCTTAGAGACTGACACATTTGGCTCGCCACCTATGAGCACAGAACTATTACAAGTATCACTGTTTGCCACTTTACAGTTTAATTAACTCAGAGTCGCCAAGTTGTTTTTTTTTAAAGTAGCCTAAGGCTTCAACTAAGAAACATGTTAAATATGCTCTGCTAATGCCACCTGCTGATCCTAGGAGTACATATCTGCCTGCAGTTTCTTTTTATGCACAGTTTTCATATACCACTCTGTAGACATTCAGTGAATAATTTCTCATATACTTTGTCGTAGTGTTATTTTAGATCCGTAGCAATGAATTAGTTCTGGCCCTTAGTCCCATGTGCAGTAATTGCACTTTTGCTCTAGTCCAATTCTTAATTCTGGTTGTTGAAAGCAAACAAGAGAACCCAACTTAGTCCTTGTTCTCACTGTTGCGTTCTCGTTCCCTGCATAGTCAAAATGCAGACTTAAACATTTTATAAAACTGTAAGGAATGGCTTATTTTATCTTACTGTCCCATAAAAAACTTACTTTGTCTGTCTGCACATGTATAAACTCTTGGGCTTGTACGTGCCACAGTGCAGTTCAACTGCTTCATTTTTGTGACCCAATGTTTTGCTGTCTTTCTCTGTTGCAGAGGACTCATGTACAACATGGCCCTGGTGATCAGGATCACAGGGGTGATGAAAAATGTTTTTGCTGGGAATAGTCTTCACTTCTCTGATTGATGGCAGGCAGGGCCTGCCCATAGCACTGTGAGACGTGATGCACTTACACTTTCCCTCTTGCACCTCTCATTTTCTAGGATGTGTTTAGCAGTAGATTGTTTTTGTTTTAAACCTTGTTTTTGAGTTTCTCTGCAGTTCAGTGGGTTGTAAACAACTGAAATAATAAAGTTTTAGAATTACTCTGTATCAACATGTAGATAAACAGTAATTGAATGAATGAGACTCTACAGAGCACGGGGAACCCTGAAAATTTAAGCTACTGAAAGTCTTCTTTTCACATTAGCCTCCACTAAAGGCATGGTTTGGGAGTTGGGAAGGAATTATTGTGACAGACTAGAATGTGTCAGGCATGAGCTTAAGCTGCTGAAAGAGTATTAATACTGTTTTAAAAAAAAAAAAGAAAACTGAGCTATTAGCACCATTAATTTACTTCTACAGTAGCATCTCCTTAGGCTTGACAGACCTGCCCTTTGAGGGGTAGTTCTGTATCTTTTGCATCTGCTTGTTTCAGCCAGAATTGTGTCCTTCACCTTTATAATTATGGACACAATACCTGAAACAAGATCTGCTTCTTGGGTTTGGTGAGGTTTTAAAAAATCTTTATTTATAACTAAGCTTTTCACTGCTCAGTTTTAATCATGTACTCTGCTGTTCTTCTTATAGGATCCATTTCTTCAGCTCTTTTGATTCAAATGTCACGGGTGTCAAAATACTTCAGAATACTTCAGGTTGTTTCAGAAGTATTTTTATTTTAGTTTTGGTTGTGGCTGATACAGGTTTGCATAGAACTAACACTATAAGTTTCTGAGTTTAAAAATCCCTGGTTACAGCTGCTTGAACTCCATTTTGCTTTGGACTAGAACATATATGTTCGACTTATATATGTCTCTTGTTCCCTCCTCTATTCCCCCCTGCCCCCATCATGCCTCTGAAGTGGACTATCCCTTAGTGCTGTGAAATTCTATAGCAGCAGTTGAATATAGTTTTTAAAGGAAACGTAAGGAGAGAAACTGTCACCTTAACACCACATGAGTTTTTGTGTGTGGAGACCTGCTGCACCCACACAGTTACCATGCAAAGATCCTGTCGTTTTAAAACACCATTATAAAAGAAAATCAGTCCTAAATGATGGACTTGATTAGTATTGAAGACTGGAATTAAGAAATGTTACAAAAGGTCTAAGCATACCTGGCTCTTGCTTTTCAGTCTAGCAGGAGCTTGATTACTGTTGTATTGGAGCACTTAGGGACAGTCTGATTCTGACAAGTAAAATGAAGTGGTTACCTGGTCTCCTAATATTTAATTTTGAGGAGAAAGGCTCAAAGGTGGGGTACAGAGGAAACTACATCCAATCTGCAAGGACTCCCCAGAGAATAATACTTTATGTACAAATGTACAACTACAAGTCCAAGATACAGTAAAACTATGCATACCTAATTCTGACAGTGTTCAGATATGTGCAAAAATTGATCAAATTCCTTCTAATCCAGAAATCAAGGTCCAGCTTGCTGGCTGATCTTATAATGCATTCTTGAATGTGGCATGCTTACTAACAGCTCACCGAGCCTTACTTAGCCTGTGAACTCTGAACTAACTAGAGTAGACTTTTTCTCTGTCAAGTTTTCATTAAATTTTAAACTACATATGCAGGTTTGTGGTGTCAGCAAAGACAAGAATTTCTCCTGGCAGGATTCAGCTTTGGAGCTTCGTGCTCTAAGGATGACCCTGCTTGAGCAGGGAAGTTGGACAAGATGACCTGTGGTGGTCTCTTCCAACCTGACCTCTTCTGTGACTTCAGGACTTCAGTACCTGTGTTGGTGGATCACTGCTCCGACTCTCCCTGTGATGTTATTTCTATAGCATAATAGCTATTAGGCAGGAGCTGAGGGCTCTGCCTCAGTGTAGACAGGTTTACAGTCTTTAAAACTTAGGATGATCATTGTCACAGCACTTTGAACACAAAGAGTTTCCCTGCCCACAACAAACAACTCTCAAGCTCAGTGCACATCTCTTCCTAACCTCTCGCTGAGCCTTGACAATCTGGCACAACTGCAGCTTCTGCAGCTGGTTTTCTTTAATGAACTGGAAATGGCATTACGCGGGTGCAGCTCGGTGTTAACCTGTGATTGATGTGTTATTTCATGAGGTAACTTACTGTGTGCGTGTATTAGTGCAGAACAGACACGTTCCACTGCACACAATAGATTCATTCTTCACTAGATAAATATAATGTGAGTAATTGCAGTTCATTATGTAAATACCTTTGTGTGAGACTTTCATGGAGTAGTAATGGATTTTGCAGAATATTTTTCTCCTACGTGAAATGCTGCTTTTTAAAGCAGTGTAACAGTGTCCATCAGGAAGGAGGATTCTAAGCCTGCAAGTTCAAACATTTTATTATGACTTAGCCTGACTTAATGTGAATTGAAGAGAATCATAAAAATATCATAGCCTTTCCCCTTTCAGTAGTAGGTATTGTTTGGTGTGATAGACTGTGTTGTTATTTTTCTATTTATTAGGCATCTAGATCATGGAAGTTGAACGGGGTAGAATTTAAAAGAAAAGAAACATACTGCCCTAAACAAAGGGAAAGAGATAAGAGGGTTAAGAGGATGTGATGGAGAAGAGGAGGAACTGAGGTCTAAAGGCACAATTACTTGTTGTAGTACCAGAAAAATGTCTAAAACTTAGGAAGCCTCTTCCTAAATCCTAAATTTATATAGTTTATTTCAAGTATTTCTCTCCCTGTGTGTAAATATATTAGTGCTGGTACAGAGATAACAACAAATAGTTCAATATAATAATAGAAGTGCATTCCAGTGTGAAAAATGTGAGCAAGTCTTCTGTTGGTGAAGGATCATTAAGAATGAAATATTAAAGAACTAAAAGATATCCCTGTTAACCTGATATTTTTTTTTTTCTGACAATATGGTTTTAAATCCCATCTTATAGCATAGGCAGCTTTCTGCCCAAGCTTTGCATGCTGGCATGTAGGAAAAACCCCTGCCAAATGAAAAAAAGAACTGGCAACACTTACGTCTCATATTGCAGTGTTTTTCAATGTAGCTTTTCTACTTGCAATAATATTTCATGCTCCTTGTTTCTGGGCACTAAAAAGTAAATGTGCGAAAATTTATCTTTTTATTTCTCTTGGGTTTTTCTGTTTTGCAAATAGAAGAGAGTGTCTTTGCTTCTTACATTGTCTGATAACACCAAGATGCACAATAAAGTCGTGTCAGTCAGCTCTGTGAAAAGGAAGGTTGCACAAGTTTCCAAAGACAGATCTGTGTGTCATGGTGAATTCCAGCCAATACTGTAACATGTCTGGAGACCCTGAACAGGCTTCCAATTCAACAATGTCTCTAAAATATTGACATGTGGAGAACGGAAGCCTTTGTGTGTTTTTGCTATAGCTCAGTTCCCTGCATACTGAACAAAAACCTTTAATGAGGAAAATAGTTTCAACGGACTTCAAAAAAACAGCTCAAGTCTATAAATGAATGAAAGGAAAAGCCAGATAACACAGCTGCTTTATGTAATGGTTAGCCTGTCTTCAAACAACTCGACTGTGAAATGGTGCAAGCCTTGAGATTATTACTTTTTCCCAATGGCAATTTGTATTCTTGAGCAGTGAGTGCCGCTACCGTGTTTCAGTCTCAGGGTGGGGGTGGCAGGATGTTGGCTGGTGCATATTGTGCCAGTTGTGTTAAATAAGGGCAATTTGGGCACTCCAATTTTTCCTAAGTAAATCCCCAGTCGCTTCATCTACAATGCTTCAAAATGCATGATGCCAGTTCTCTTGGTAGTACAGTTAAGGCAAGATGCCCAGAAAGATGACATGTGTTGTCTTCAACTACTGCAGTTCCCTGGTCTTACATATTTCTTGAAGCAGTAACTGCTGCTCTGAAAAGTGCTCCTTGAAGTGTCTGCTGTTGTGAGTGCTGCCTTTCCCTGCCAACAGACTGTGTGATCAGATGTTACCCAGGGTGGTATGAAAGAGTTCAGCTCTGCTGAAGGATTCTAGTGTCTGTATGCATCAGTAGGTTAAAGACTGGGCATGTCCTGATTATATTCAGAATAACTTTAAACATTGTCTTGGGAAATTATTAGAAATTTTTTACTAACTTGGTTTTTGGAGAACTTACCTTTTCAGAGCTCTGCAGTTTCTCAGCTATGTGTTATGGCTTTCTTTGCCTGGCAGTAATTAGTTTGGTTAAGCACTAGACCAGAGCGAGGCCCCTAGCTTTATAACAAATGCAAGATCATAATTTCCAGTTATGATTTCATTGATATCAAGAACTTGTGTAGGGCTAAAGTCAATGTCCAGAAAAGGCACTTAGTCACAACTTTATTCTCACCAACCTCTTAGACACCGTGCTTCTATATAGACAGACATGTAGTGCACACTTTCTCTCTTTCTCTATGTATTTCTGTCTTTTCCTAAATCTTAGTTTCACTTGCTTCTTGGCAGGGAAGATGCAAAAGTAGGAGAACTAGTCATTCCAGCTATTACTCCCTCTCATAAATAGGGAGCATAGTTTGGACAGGGAAGCTTTCTTAGGATATACTAACAAGTGTTTGCATTGGGCCTGAGTACTTTGGAAAATCATTATCTGGAAAGGAGAGAATAGCCCCAGCTTTGAAGGGAATGGTGCAGCATCTTGATAAACCACTTCAAGAAATCAGTGATTTCTAATATTCAACTGTTTTTTATATATATTTATATAAACATGTATGAAACATGGATGTCTTGTAATTCTTTAATCTCCTCATAGGTTGTGTTTTTCTGCATATAGGAGATAATAAACAATTAAATCATTACTGTAATTGCACAAGTATCTGCAATCTAAATGTACTGAAATATGTGTAGTGGTTAGCACATGAAGTAAAAAGTGTGTAGATATGAAGCATCTCCAGAAATGGAGTTTCTGTGTCTCACTACTAGCACAAAACTGTTAAAAAGAAGTGCTGTTGAAGTGTTGCAGTGATAATTATTATTTCTTTTCCTTAATAACAAAAAACCTGCACAGTATGGCTTTTCTTTTGTAACTAAAAAGATCTGACTTTAGATTTTTAAAGCTTGAAGTGGAGTAAGGAGTTTCCCAGAAGAAATGCTTGGGAGGAGAATTTTAAACAGTGCAAGTAGATGACACCTCAGGTGGAGATTCTCTGGTGAGAAAAACACCCAAGTGAGTTAGCAGCACACTGCTGAGTGGGTCAGTGGTCTCACTGGTGGCAAATGGCAATAGGTGCTCTTAGGAGCTTGTGGTTTTAACCCTTGATTATGAGGCAAGTGTCACAGGAGCACAGTGCATTGTGTGAGGAAGGCTTTTCATGGAGTTCTGGCACCTCCTGCTCTGGAGTCTGAGCAGCTTCTGTAGTTTGGATTTATGGTAATTTGATACAGAGCTGAGCACAGGCTGTGATTTCGGTGGCTTTCTCCTCTCCCGCAGTCAGAATATGGGCAGCAGTTTGCGGGAGTCAGAAGGGTATCTGAGGTGAAATAACCTTCACTACATTTATTAAGGAGGATGGAAGCATTGAATTGAGGGATCAAAGTGGATGGAAAACTAGGGAATTTTAAG